>CAJUYG010000229.1:102280-197389 GCA_910591675.1 Galerucella calmariensis | reverse complement strand
ACAATATATGTATTCCAAAATGTATTAACGGTTACATCATTACGAACTAATCTTCTAAAAATACCAGTGTATACTGAGCTTTAGTCGAGTTTCTTTCAAACAGCGCTATAGTGTGAGATGAAACCGAATTTGTTTATTTATGTAAAATTTGTTTTACGTCATAGATATATATTACTCGGTGGTGTAAATGAGAACGGTTCATATAAAAATTGAAGTTTACAATTTAGTTTACGGAATATTTTATTAGCGATTTGATTGGGCAATTTTATATTTTGTAGCAAAACATTTTAAAAATGTTTATTAATAGTATATTACGTAACGTGTGTGGTAAGGAGCATTTTACGCACGAATGGAAAAGTTACGCACGATGCCGCGTAGCGGCGAGTGCGTAATTCCGTGAGTGCGTAAAATGATCTACAACACGAGTTACGTACTATACTTTACCTACGACCTACTTGTACTTGTATTTTTTATAAGAAGCGTAAGAAATAGCAGTTACATAATTAGAGGTACTTGGTAAACTCCATCTCTATTACTCTATTACCAATGAAAGAAACACATTAAATAACTAACGTTTAACGTTTAATCATTATTAATATATTGCTGATAATCGAAAGTCCATTTTTCAATTATAATCAATACATATACATAGCCCTTTGGGCTTTTCATAGTTAAACGTGGCTATATCTAATGTTTTCAAATAGTGAATTTTGAATAAAATGGAGACGTCTATTGACAGTTGCTAAGATGTTGCTAGGGAAGCCGTGCGATTTACTTTACAGCTGTGCGTTTTTTTTACAGTGCGTAATAGACGTCATTACATTGATACCGACTGTGTGTTATTGACTGATTACAGGGGGGGTCGTAGGTAAAAGTTTTTATAAGAATGTGTTAATATAGAATTTTATGCTATATTTGGAAAAAACAAATTAAGATGATTATAATACGTGCATTCTAGAAAAGTAGTGGAAGGAAAAGTAACAACAAACGCGTTTTATTAACAACATTTTCAAAATAAGCGAAAAAAAGCGCTATCCCAATAAAACCGTTCCTGAAACGTACACTTCACTGGATTCCATTCCTAGTAGACAATCATATCGTTAGAATGTCATAAAATAAAATATTTTACCTACGACCCCCCCTGTAATCAGTCAATAACACACAGTCGGTTGTAAAAAATGTAATGACGTAGGTATATTACGCACTGTAAAAAAACACAGCTGTAAAGTTAATCGCACGGCTTCCCTAGCAACCAAGCCCAAAGTGCTAAGTATATGTATTGATTATAATTGAAAAATGGATTATCAACAGTATATTAATAATGAGTAAACGTTAGTTCTTTAATGTGCTTCTTTCATTGGTAATAGAGTAATAGAGATGGAGTTTACCAGAAACCTCTAATTATGTAACTGTTATTTATTATGCTTCTTATAAAAAATACAAGTACAAGTAGGTCGTAGGTAAATTATAGTACGTAACTCGTGATGTAAAGCATTTTACGCACTCACGGAATTACGCACTCGCCCCCACGCGGCATCGTGCGTAACTTTTCCATTCGTGCCTAAAATGCTTCTTACCACACGCGTTACGTAATATACTATTATTTCACATTTTACCAGAGATGTGATCTTCTGTGAATGGACCTTAATAAAATATGACAACAAAGTTTTGCACTCTTGAACTTCAATATATTATTGATTGTCCAGTTGTCAAATTTTTCCGTTGGGTCAGATAGGGACCAAAAATTGCTTAAAAACTAATTCATCTTGACAACGGTAGCTGGAGCGCTACCGAAACGTCGTAATAAAAAATATAAAAACATAATATTGGTATTGGTTTGATCCCCAAAAAAAGAAGAGAAAAAAGTAATGCCACAAAGAACATATACAGAAGATATAAATATAAATCATTTTAGGTTATGTAAATGTATGGTTTGTTTATTTGCATTAGGTCATTTTAATATCGATATAAGGTGCTTTCGATTATTTACTTTTGGCTGCTAGTAGCAGCTCGTAGTGACTGAATTCCGTTCGTTTATTACCGGGCGTGACGCCTAGTCTTACCTTCCCCTTGCCCCTCAAGCACATACCGAAAAGTCCACGGACATTAAATATTTGACGTTTGTCCGGTTTGACGTTTATTTAAAGGTTGAGATTGTGCCGATTACGATTTAATACTATTCAAACCTCACTAAAAATACCTAAATATGCAAAATTTTATTATCAAAAGCATTATAATTGAAAACTGTTCTTCTAACAACACAGGAAATTCATTGGCATTGGCACATGTCAGGTGGTTTTGAGGATCCTAAAAAATCGTGTTCGATTTGCTCGAAAGTCGTGACGACTGAGGCGTCACGCACAAGTGCTTGAAGCCCAAATAAACGAAAGCAACAATAGTATAATACATTTAATAGCCTTCTTGGTGTGCGTCATATTTTGTGACGTATATATCTGGGTTTTGGGTATGTCGTTTGTTTTATTTGCTATTTTGATATACATCTAACCTTAATTTTTATAAATGAAATAATTCGGCCAAATTCGAAAAGTCCGAAATTAATAATTACCAGCTTCTTTTTCTAAATGAAAATACTTGAGAACTTTCAAAATGCTGATGTTTCTCCGTGTATCCAGGCTTATTTTTGTATATATTATTCAAATAAATATAACAATAAGATTAATATTCACCTTTCATAAATAATAATTTACCTTTAACAACAAAGTACAGACCTAGCGAGAACTGTCAGTGGGACATTAGAAAAAGACGTAAGACACATTTCCGTTAGAAAAGGTACGTCTGCATTCTATTTTGAATAGTGTAATTTCTCTCGAATGATAGGTCGCGCTTGCGCGTAATCTAAACATCAACTAATCAAACTTTTTCAAGTCAAAGATCATGGTTAACGTTTGTGATACATTTAAACGGTTTCAGTATTGTGATATTTTGATTAGGATTAATCGCAGACCTGCCTTTTTTCCATTTCTTCCAACGTAATGTTTTAGAAGAACATTAACAATCAATGACGCACACCAAGAAGGGTATTATATGAACTGGTAGAACTGCGTTGAGAGACTTGTGATGTTTTCAATAGGATAAAACTTTTTGTCGATCAATTATTATTATGTAACCTTGTATAAAATATTAATGATATCGCTTGTAAAGCTGATAAAAATGGTTATTTCCTATTAGAGATAGGTACACACATCCTATCTTATCTTTCAACAGAGGTTTGTGCTCTTAAGCTGATGTAGGTTAAAATCAATTGGATAATTCCATAATTTCGAAAAAATCATACATACTATATAACATCAAAATCTTGTACGTATGTAAAAGTAAGAGTACTATGAAATAGTATATTACGTAACGAGTGCGGAAAGTGAAAAATCACTTTCGAACAAGTAATGTACACTATTTTTCCTACGACCATGCGATAATTGTAACAAATATTGTTCAATGTGATGGTTTTAAAAAAATAATGTTGACATCGGTGAGTGCGGAAATAAAATGAGTGAAATTCACTTCCCCACGAGTTATGTACATTATTTTTTTACAGCCATAAATATTTACAAAGTACCTTATTTTTTTGTGTTCGCATAAATGACACTAGAGTCAAAATCATATCTAATAATAGTATAATGAAATAAAAACTAGAGTAACGAAACGAGAAATTTATTAGAAACAAAACTAAGCACCAACGATGTAAACTTATTGCAAGAATATAAAAATTGAACCCATGAAATCGATATGTTATTTTTTTTCTGGAAGAGCATAAAAATTACACGTAAAATAATTAACCTGGCAGTTTGTAAAAGTTATAGTCGATTGCATAGATGACGGTGTGATATTATTGGCAATATTCTCATCGATGTTTTGAATGCTGCTACTGGTCAATATTGTTGTTGGTGGTTGGTTTAAAATTGTTTCAATTGATTGGGTTACTTGTGGTTGGTTTGATATTTTTGTTGATGATGGAATTTCACATTCATACCACTTTCGGATGATCTTAATCGATTAGGTGATGGCTCGGGTGATGGTTAACATGGTAGTGCATTGTATTATTTAAGTTAAACATGAAGTAAGGTGGTTCGCTTCACCCCTGAGATGTAATTTTTTTCTTTTTGTTCCTAGTTCTTTTTTTACCATTTTTGAAACAAATAACTTTGCTTTACTTCTAATTAAATGTTTCTTAGACGAAAATTGTGAAAAAAAAACTAAAAACAAAAAACAAATTCATCTCAGAGGCGAAGCGATCCGCCATACTAGGTTTAAGTTTAAAATAATATGTATATGGTCGTAGGAAAAGGGATATATCATATCATCTTTATTGCGATATTTCCCTTTTCATTAGGAATGATGACCTTTCAAAGAAATTCGTCACGAAATTAACCAACAAGAAGCATTGGGATCCAAATACCATTACCAGACTGGGAAACCCTTTCCATAAAAAATACAATAAAGGTACAATAATTTTTTATTAGCATACTGCCGCAATATGAGTATTCATCGGGATGTGGCAATAGAAATAGATTCCTCAACAATTGTGAATAATTTAGCAGAAGAGGTTAAATTTACTTTTGTGAGATTGATTTTCTGTTTTAATAAAAGCTTCAATTTTCAATTATCTATCAGTTTTTAAAATAGGTGCTCCCAAATTAATATACATGTAACATCTCGGCTGGTATGGGAATGCGGCGAAGAACTTAGAAGACTGGCGACTCGGAACAGTGTAACACTGGATGGGTCCCAGGTCACAAAGGAATCGCTGGCAATGAAAAAGCTGACGAACTTGCAAGAGCAGGATCGTCAACACTGATGAACGGACCCGAACCATCTGTGGGCATCCCCAGATGCTCCACTAGGTCATGGTTAAAAGGGTGGGTAAAAGAACAATCCATAAAACTCTGGAAGAATACGCCCAGGCAAACACATGGGAAGAAATTTATAAAAGAACCATCAGAAAAAGTAGCAAAAGAACTGCTCTCAATGAGCAGGAACAAACTACGCACCATAACGGGGCTTTTTACGGGAGACTTTCCCACAAAGGAACACCTGAACAAAATGGGGATATATAACGGATACCTCACATGCAGGAGATGCAAAAAGGACACTGAAACAGCTCTGCACATATTATGCAACTGTGAGACGCTGGACCACAGGAGGCAAAAACTAAATGGAAGACCCCAAATGACTCCAGAAGACTTCTACAACCAACCAGTGAAGAACCTGTATGAACTAATACAGGGAACGGATTGGCTGAATAGGCTGTAGTCAGAATGTTAAAAGAATCCACAATAAGCCCAAGAGGCTGAAATGACGGCTCCTTTAAAAAGTAGGTACATGGTTATAACCATTTCAGCAGAAAGGGGCAAAACGAAAAACGATGTTTAAAATAGTTATTTGTTTTACTAGGCATAAAAGCACAAGATTTAATGTCGCTACGTTCGGCTATGAAACCAGCCAAGGCATTAAATCTGCTTTTCTGCCGTGTGAAACATAATTTTTTCTTTAAATTTGTTCCAATTCCACGCAAAATCGACTTTTTCATATTTAAATTGCGTTTCATTATCAATATCCAAATAACTAAATTATTTTATCAAAGGTAACTGGGCCCTGCGTCACTATGTTTACCGCTGATGACGTTTGTTGAATATGTTTGTTTACTGTTTACTTTGTCATTGTCAATTTTGACAAGTTGTCATGTTGGGAATGGATTTACTACAAAGTGAGGATGAATTAATGCAATTAACACCACCTGAGATAAGAGACCAGGCGCGAGATGTGGAATTTAACCTTTTACCGGAAAAATCAAGAACTGTATATTAACTCACATACCTACAGTTTGATTTAAATTATTACTTGGAAGGTTGCCTAGCAACGAACTTTTCCTGCCTATGCAGTAAAAGTGGACTTTCTTTCCGCTTCTAATGTCATTTGGAGAAAAACACTTTTAGATGTAGCCAAGTCAAACAAATGATTAAAAAAAACTTAAAATTATTTCTTGAACTTGAAAAATTGCTTTAGGTCGTGGCACTCGATTTTTTTTGCCTTAGGCGGCGCCTTCAATAAAGCTTTCCCCTTCTAAACCTATCAGATGAAAAAAACCAAAACCCTCCCCATGTAAAAGCTATAGCTACGTGACTGCTGGGAAATAATGCCATCCAATGGTACACAGACAGCTCAAAAGCAATAGAAGGAACTGTTTATTGAACATATTCATGGAGACTTGTCCCCATGGAGCATATGGTAAAATAGAACAAGAAATATGGAGCTTATTAAAGTGACAGTATAGCTCTTGATAATTTCAAGGAAATGAGACTTTTGATTAGCACTGTAACTTTTTTTTCACACCTCCATAATCTATTTTCTGACATTTTTTGTCTACTTTCAACGAGTGAAATATTGAAAAAAAAAACAAATTAAACAATTTAAACCTTGCAGATTATTTGCTTAACACAAAAGCTAAATTACTGTTAACATGTGTGGGCAACAAGTTAATTTGGACGCTGTATTTCCTCTGAATTATTTATGTCTATTTATGTTTTATTGAGCCATTAGTTCCATATCCGGCGCAAACATATATATCTACTATTTTTCGTTTTTTTATCCATTCGACGATTTTATCTATTGAATCTATTTGTCGGCGATTTTTTTTTTCGTATACAAGGTTGGAGAACTATTCAATACTATGAATTAATATTATCACGTTCAATACTTTATAAGTAATTATTTAAATATATATTTTGTCAAGCAAAGGCTACCAGTCAAATGATTATTGTTCCTTTATTATGATTAAAACATATTCAGACACATTTTGAAAACTTTTAACCAACAATATTTAAAAACAATTACTATTACCAAATAAATCATACAGTGCTTGTTAAGAATTCAAGATAATTCTTAACAGACTAGCTTGGCTAAATAAATTGTGCATTTTCTTCGTTAATAACATTATTTATTTCTGAGTAAATTATTATTGATGACTGAACATCTAAAAGTTTCTCTACATATCTATATAAAAAAAGAAAGAATGTACTTAGCAACCGTTGTTATGATGAGACGTCATTGTTATTTTCATAAACGAATTGTAAATATAAAGGTAAATTCCGAAAAAAGCGTTTAATTACCCATCGTACTTCAACAATAAAGTTTATAACAACGAAGGTTTTCTGCGAGGGACCTGAGAGCAAAGGAGGGAAGTAAGAAAAAATAAATACAGTCCACTTAAAATAAAATAATTCCTTCCCAAGCCATCGAATCCTTGCCCAGTGCTAACAAAATTCAGTCAAAGGTTATATAAGATAAATATTCTATGAGCCTCTCCACTACAATATTTGCAGGTCTCTTGTGTTTGCTCCTCAGCCTAGTCAGGCCTTCGCAGTACCTGTGTGTGCTGAGGAAACCTCATCTTCTTGACAAAACCTGCATATGGTTGTGTCTACCAATCCGATGTTATTCATGTGTTTGTTAAATCTACAATGCCTCATTAGGAGCCCAAGCAGGATTCTGATTGATATCCTATTCTGGCTCAGAAGGTACTCCGTGAATTTTGGCGAGGGTTCTTTGATGAACTCGTTGGTGCCTTCCGCTATGCCACAGAAAGGTTCTGTGTCAATGGTAGCCCCTTCTCTGACTCTACCTCTTCATTGCCCTTGTGATCTAAGTGGCTTGGTACCTAGGCTAAGGACGATCTGTTATGTCAGCAAGGAACTCTTTTCCTCAAACTCTTGCCTTAATAGCTCTCTTGTACAGTGCTGTATTGCTGCAACTTCTGCATTAATTGGAGGCATTTCCTTCGATGGCTCTCTTATGAATTTTTTCTAAAGCTATACTTAAGAATCATCTCGTTCGGTGGTATTCCCAATATGGAATGGATTTCCAACTCTCTGTAGAGCTCGATGTACACCTTGCAAGCTTGCCTTTTTATGCCACTTAATCCATAGATGCCAAAAGATCCTTTTATCTCCTAGGGTCAGGTATGCTCTCATATCAGATCCAGCATAAAAAGCGAAAAGTTGTACTGTACTGAGCAAACTAATCAATCAATGTTAAACAATCTCTCAGGCAGATAAAAACACAAATATAGTTCCAGAACCACTCAGACAGGCTAGGCTTATCAACAAAACGCACAACAGTCTTCTAAAAACATCTGAGGTAGACTCCATTTCACATAAGAAGAAGCCACGCGGAGTTTGCCAACTGTCTTGCGCATAAATCAAAATTAGTCTTGTTTATCTATGTCGCCTCGAAACGACCTTTTCATGCCATTGGGCTACAAACAAACATCTCATCCAATTGTATAAGAAACTATCTCGTAAAACTTCAAATAATTCCCAAATATGTTTTATTTCAACTATACATACGATAAATACATGTTTAAGATTGTTATTTTGTGTTAAACCTACAACCTACGCTGATTTGAAATTTCAAAAAATGGCACTGGTTTTGACACAAGTTCGCGCATACGACTGCAACTTCAAGTGGCTTCTTCTTACGTAAAAGGAAGTCTATCAAACACCTAACCTCGTGACAGATTGATGTATTTATTATCATTAAACCCAGTTTAGATGTTTGATACAACGTGCCCTGTGAAATAGTGTTTGATCAGATAAACCAGATATTGACTTTAAAATTTTTTTGCTTCATAGACTTTGTAGACCAGTAGTGGGAGCACGAAGCTCGATTACTCGACGAATTTTGGCAACACGATCAAAATGTCACCCATGAAATTCGATTTTTCCTCTCGACTCGATTGAAATCACTCGACGACTCCTAAGCTGTCGAGTTGATCGAACCACAGTATACCTAACACATACTGTGATCGAACTATTCGGTACGTCTAGTTTTTTTAAATAATACTCATCAATTTGTTAATATATTAAATATAATAGGTCATTGTTGAAATGCTACCCATTGTTCATGTAGGATTGCGGCAACATGAAAGGCTCGCTAGAGCAAGAGACAATCTACGTCTTGTAAGAAAAAGACGATCATTACGAGTGAATAATGATCCATTCACTTTACCCGAAAATAGGTTCATTGAGCTATTAAAAATAACTTCCTAATGTTTTTCATTGGATTTGCACATGTTTCCAATCAAACGTATTCACTAAACACAACTAGCCCTTAGTCAACCAAGTCCAACTAAACACCTGACAAGCATAACAACAAATAATAAATGTCACTTCTCTTAAAAAATACAACTATGAAGTTAGATGACCAACGCTTTTTTGATACAATGGGAATACGAACTCGATCGAGTTTTGTGCGCCAAATGCCTCAACTCGATCGAAAAAAGTCTCGATTATTCGATGGATGTATATGTATGACCAAGTTTCATGCTCCCACTACAGATCCAGTTTTTATGGGAAAAGAAAATGGCTTCAGAGCTAATACAAAGGTACAGTACTTTAAAGCAGGCACATAGCAAGGCACTTATGGAAGATGTAGGTACCTATATGTGACAACAGCCATTACATACGATAGATATTTTGGCTAGAAGACTGAAATAAGTATTCCTCGTTTAATCAGCCTTCGAGGCATTAGGATAACAGGATTGATATATAGAGCTCCTCGTATCTGGAATGCTCATAATGTGAAACTATAACTGTTATCCAAGGCTATTGGAATTATTTTTTGTATTATTATAAAAACTAGTATTGTATTATTTACATATCTTGGTTTGTTTTCAATATATGCACAAGTTTCTGGTTACTTGTATAAAGTTACGAATATCATTGAAAAATACAAAATAGACTATGAGCCCATGGGGAAAAAAGTGTCGCGATTTGAAACAGCAGCAAACCGATTCAGAACGATAGTTTATCATGCCACCATCGGTTCCAGCACTATGGCGTACATTTTCTCTTGTGCAAGCACAGTGGAAAACTGAACATTTTATTTTTAACCCCCTGTTACATATGATAGTGGAATCATAGGAGATCGGTCCAGACTCTATGACGTTCAAAAATAATCCACCGGAAAATCTAGGAAAATTTTTAAAACTCTTATTTTCTACCCCCTGAAACCGTGATATGAAACTGTACGCCGTTTGTTACATTTGATATATTTGTTACATTTGATAGGAGATCGGTCCAGAATCTTTGACGTTCAAAAATAATCGTTCGGAAAAGAAACAATTTCCCACGGCTTTTCACACAAATTTTTTGTACGGCACTTCTGTCAAATCTTTATTAATATGTTGTATAATCTACAGAAACCAATACAGTTTGAAATCACCTTTTTAAAGTGTAGAAAATAAGAGTTTCGTAAAAATTTTCCTAGATTTTCCGAACGATTATTTTTGAACGTCATAGCTGGACCGATCTTCTATGATTCTACTATCAAATGTAACAAACGGCGTACAGTTTCATATCACGGTTTCAGTGGGTAGAAAATAGGAGTTTTTAAAAATTTTCCTAGATTTTCCGAACGAATATTTTTGAACGTCATAGAGTCTAGACCGATCTCCTATGATTCTGCTATCAAATGTAACAAACGGCGTTCAGTTTCATATCACGGTTTTAAGGGGTGAAAAATAAAATGTTCAGTTTTCCACTGCGCTTTTCTGCACAAGAGAAAATGTACGCCATAGTGCTGGAACCGATGGTGGCATAAACTATCGTTCTGAATCGATTTGGTGCTGTTTCAAATCGCGACACTTTTTCCCCATGGGCTCATAGTCTAAAAGTATAACGTACATGAGAGGAATTTACTGTATGTCAATTAAAACCAGTAGGTAGCGTAACGTGCGTACCTCTTTAAAATCTATCAATATGACCATAATGTAAAATTAAGACATGGAAGTTTTAACCAACCATTCTGGTTTTGCAACATAAGGGACAACATAACTTGCAGACCGGTTTCGGCGTATCTGCGCCTCATCAGTACAAGGTATATGTTCTCCGTTCGAGAGCTCTAAGGCTCTAGTCCCGGACTAAATACACTAAAATCACAATCAATACTTGTCCACCAGTAACGGAATTGTTAAAGTTGTGATAATAGCGACATCTTCACCTCCATCTTGTAGATCATACCGACCCCGTTTGACTGAGAAGTGTAATTGAATGTCCGTTGGCCTATAGCCCGGGACGTAGTTGTTTCTTCTTAGTTGAAACGGTAACTGTTCTTGAAATATGTTTCAATATTTTGTAAAGCGTTAGAATAATGTTATTCTTTGATTTTCAATCTAGCTATAAGTAAAATTGCGTTTTCCGAAAACATAACTAGAGTTGATGATTCGGTAACGCTGATTTAACGCTTAAATCAGTGGCGGCTCCTCGAAGGAGGCTAATGAGGCTCAGCCTCCTCAACAATTTATCTAGCAAATAGCACCAGAAATATTTTGTTGATTATTCTTCATTTTATTTCCCGTTTATCCAAATTTTTTTTAATTTCACAATCAATTCCCCGTTTTACTACTTATTTTAGAATCTGACAAAGTGCTCTGAGGCTAGATTCCACAAGCAACTCTCTGGAAACAAGTGTAACTCAACACAGTTGCCATTTTTTCTACCAGCCCAATTGCTAATACCGTCAAAAACGCGAAAATGGCAACACTCTCTGTGGGCTAGCCTTTCGAAATTGCGATGATATACGAAGTACGAACCACGAATACGAGCGTGGGTTCGCGGGTTTGTTTTGTTTTATATGATTAGCGGGAATAATTAAGTGACGCCACGCGAAGTAAGGTTAGAAAAATTAGTCTATTTGGAAAATTATTTAAATTTAAAATGAGTTCTTGTGCTAGTGAATTAGTTGCTGAGTTTCTAGAAAATCCATTTAGTGGATTAACTTATGATAAAAAAGTGTTTTTTAAAAATAAACGGCCCCTACCGGATTTGAAGGGATTAGTGTTAACAGGTAAGTACCTATCAAAATCGATCATTTAACACTGACAATTATAAAAAATATTCATGGTTAACGAGATCTGAGGTACACTAAATTATATTGTTGGAATTGTTTACTCTTTACAACTGATAATTCTTCATGTTGGGGGCGCTTGATTTATCTCGCGGTCTACACAGACATGAAAAATCCCAGGAACATATTATATCATATTATATTGAGTTTAAATTAACCGGTAAACAAAATATTGTTAATGTGATTGACTCCGCTCGTACACGCGAAATAGAAAATCATAACCATATAGTTAAAGACAACCGCGAAGTTTTAAAAAAAATCTTTGATTTCTTGTTGTATTTTCGATCCCAAGATTTGGCTTTGAAAGGGCACGATGAAGCTGAAAATTCAGTTAACAAAGGTAATTTTAGAGAATTGGTAGCTGGTACGGCCGCTGCGCGAAGGTTAGATTAATTGGCTGCATAAAGTATATTTTTACAAAAACGTTTCATGTCCAGCATCCTCTATCAAAAAGTTCACGAGCCGCCACTGGCTTAAATACCACTACATCGGGAGGAAATTCTTTACATTTTATACAATAACTACTCTATAAAAATAAAAGTGATAGGAAATATGCGAGGTCTTTGATATTATTATCTAAGCAGAGCACTTGTATATTTTACGAAACATCCAAAAATAAAAAATCATACCTAACAACAACAGCTTCACATCTCGGCGGGATCTTTGCTTTTCTTCCTTAAGGAGAAGATCGATCCGTTTCGTTTTGGCGATAGCCGCCCTTTCCTCTGCCGAAACTGTGCATCCCATGGCACAAACCTCGATGCACGACGTCTTGAGGCTTTTTTTTGTACACTTTTTCAAATGAAATTTTTTTTGTTCCTTAACTTTTACTACTTCTATAAACCAAACGATTTTTTATACTTCATCTACTTATACAGAGTTTTAAATGTTTTGCTCCAACTTAAAGAGGATTATTGAAATATTTTATTTAATGTTGAGGCAGTTTTAGAACTTGAAGCTATAACAGAAGAACTTGCTCGTTATAATTTATAATTATTACCAATATTTTCATAACACCCTTTATAGCAAAAGTAACAGGTAAATATATTATTTAAATATATGATTTCAATAATATCCTTCTTGTGAATTTAGATAGGGAGTGACGCCTGTAAACTATTTATAGAAACAAAAAAATCTATTTTTAATGTATATATACACGAAGTTTTCGAATCTGTTTATGCTCGTTCCGGTTTGTTTAAAGTCTAACAAGTTTTTTAAACCCAAAAATGTGGTAAAAGTAAAGTTTACAAGATGTGTAGTGAACTTTTTATCCTATTTATGTCAATTTAGAAAGTGATGTTAAAAAATGTATTCAATAAAAGCATAAAAGTTTGTTTCGTTTAAATTTAAAAAAAAATGGAGTCTGCGATAAAACAGGATTGTAGAACTGCTTCTAAACGGGCAATATTTTTAGTGCAATATGTAGCTGCAACACAGTGGCTGGCAACATTGCCAGCAATAACAGCCAGTCTAGGTAATACACATAGATTCAAAAGTTTTGCATCACCCTAAATCTCCGAAAAAAAAAATGTGTTTATTATAAATGGATTAGAGATTAATCAAATAATTAGTTTCAATAAAAAAAAACGTGTATATTTGTCAAAAATTTTTATTATCCAATAATAAACTTGCTTTAAACATAAAAAGTATTCTTAGAAATTAAATGAATTAAATACAAATTGATTCTTTTTAAAGAAAAGGTTAATTGAGAACCTGCATGAAAACTTTTAATAAAGAGTATTTCCACCTCTAGAATTTATGCAAGCTTGAAGTCGCCTGCCCATGCTGTTTACCAAATTATTGATATTCTGTTGAGGAATATTTCGCCATTCTTCTTGGGCCGCATGAACAAGCTCTTGTACACTCCTGGGTGGATTTCTGCGTGCTGCCACTTCCGTGGCAAGCATGTCCCAAGCATGTTCTATAGGATTTATATCAGGAGATAGGGCAGGCCAGTTCAAACGATTGATCCCTTCAGTTTCAAGATACTCATTTACAGCTCTGGTACGATGAGGTCGGGCGTTATCGTCCATAAAAACGAAGGAATTGCCAACAGCTGCGCGCCATAGTCTCACGTGGGAATGTAGAATTTCTCTGAGATACCTATCACCAGTCATCGTTCCCTCCACATGAATTAATTCTGTGCGATCATTTAGCATGATACCAGCCCAAAACATAGCACTTCCTCCTCTGAAGGGCAGCACGGGGCGAGCATGGGCAAGCTGAGCAACTCTCGTTGGATCCCGCCACACACGTATTCGATAGCTATCTTGTACCAAACAAATCCTTGTCTCGTCGGAAGAAAATACCGAATTCTAAAATTCTTCAGGCAAGGCCGCGTGTTCTTGAGCCCACTGTAGTCGGCGAACTCTGGGCTCAGGTTGTAGTCTGGGCACTCTTATTGGTCGGCGACACCTCAAACCTGTCGCAAGTATTCGTCTTCGTGATGTCGAAATCGATTCTTGAACTCCCAACGCATGTCTCATATCTCTTTGGAGTGCTAGTATTGCCATGGTCGGGTTTCTTCGGATAGTTAAGTGGATATAGCGGTTCTGCCGCTGATTAGTAACACGCCTTCTACCGCTTCTAGGTCTATCACGAAGAGAATCGGTCTGGAGATACCGGTTCCATACACGAGACACATCACTTTGCCAAACGCCAACTCTGTTTGCCACGAACCTTTGAGAATGACCTTCTTCAACTAAAGCCACTATTCTTGCACGGTCAATCTCACTTATGACTTGACGATTCATGTTTGCACTTAAAATCGTAAAAATCAAATTTCTTTAATGTTAAAATGATCGCACTAAAAATGTTATCTTACAAAAAAAACTGTAAACATCTGTATATTGCAAAAAATATGGAACATATTGAAATGGTGAACATTGATAAACAAGCCAACAAAAAATTTTTTTTGAATCTATGTGTATATTGACAATATTTTCAGTGTGTCCTACACATGTTTTGTGTTGCCAATGCATTTAATTGGTTGCAGCAAGAGTTGCCGGACTCGCTGGGCCAGCGAAAATACTCTGTAATTTTACTTTGTTTTGGTATTCGTTTGTTGTTGTTATGAAAATTCTGGAGGTTATAGTATATAAAATGACTAATACTTGGTCGAATGAAAAAATTATTGAGTTTATTAATGAAATACATAACATCCTGAGTTATCAATGTGCGGAATTTATAAAGACAGAAATGCTAAAAAAGATGGATGTGCAGTTATCGCCGGAGAGATTGGTATATCAAGTGATGAGGCCTACAAAAAATTCAGAAACTTAAGAACGTATGCAAAGAAGAAAACTGGTAGTGCTGGCGGTAAACTAGTGAAATGGTAGTTTTAACTTGTTATCAAGACTTATTTCTAGACTTAGGTAATCTAAAGTTTCACTCCTAAGGTCGAATCCACAATCTACTCTTCTTTTTCTTTAACTTTGTGTTTAAAACAATATAAGTCGCTGCGACGCGAATGATTTTGTCAACCATTCTTGCACGATTTTGTAGCCCGTCTACGAAACAAATTATTTTCAGTAATAGGCCATAGTGTTGCAAGCAATATTTCCGATGGCAGAACCATATGCTGCAAATGAAATGTTGTCATATACTGGCTGGGCTATAGTTGCCAATATTGCACTAAAAATATTGCCCGTTTAGAAGGTGCTTAATAGAAATATTTCTACATCAGTGTTTGATAAAGTACCCTACTTTATCGAAAATGGGCAGAAATAGACACAACAGTAGACCAAAACTTTATATTGTTGGAAACTTTAAATCCAGTTTCCCTATTTTACGTTGAAAGTATTATACAGTATAGAATTACGATGGGAAACGTCAAAAAAATAAAAATCTATTGATGCCAGATATTTTAAATAATCATCAAATTATATAAATACGGATGATTTTGCAAATATTCATTAAATCAAATACATCTCAAGTACCTACATTATTTTTTTGTAATTTTAAATGGATCACCCTGTATTTTATATCATTGTCGAAGAGTGAGCATTTCCCATACCTAAAACTATAAGTTTTTGAGATATTTTCATTTTTTTTATGCAGGGTAATACCTAATAGTAACACAAAATCCGGTAAGCGGTTTGTAAATTTAAATAATTGATTTACACCCTATTTTGATACAGTGTAACACAAGGTGTAACTGTGTTGAGCAAAAACTTTTCAAATTCTGAGAAAAAAATGTCTTCTACTGTAAACAGACGTAAGAAATATACACATGGCTCCCTATTATTTGAAGATGAAAGATACGAGAATCGTGAATAGAAATTGTTACGAATGAATGCTTACATTGTAAACAACTAGACATATGGAGGAATCAAAGCGTGGTATTTAATCCCAAGAACCTAAACTAAATATTCAGGGGCACAGAGTGTTTATTATTTAGTTTTAACCTAACCTAACCAATACTCCAAATAAATCAATAATTTCAACTTTAACCACAATGTAACTTGTTAACTAACAACATTTATTTACTTATGATTAATATTAAGCAAGTCGTGCTATTTTATCGAAGATAAATTTGAACTGAATTTCATTATTTTATTCTCATTATTGTAAGACTCTTTAATGGAGAAACCCTTTTAACTTCAGTATTTAAAAGTAGGTATAGTTGGTTTCACACTAAATGGTATCGGCTAAACGATTATAAAAAAAAACAACAAAAAAGTCTATTCGAGTCATACGATTTAAACAAGTACGACAAGGAAAATATGAGAAAAACTACTTGAAAGAGAGAGAAGAATAATTGTGCGCAGTCAGCTGTTGCCAAATGTATTTATCTGTATGAGCTATTCCTAATTCTGGTCGGCAACAATGTTAAATACCAATAATTGTTAAATCGAAAGCAATGTTTAGATTTTATTTATTACAGATTGTAATTTGTCTTATTTTTTCTTGAACTATATTATTTTATTCTTATTTGTGTTGATCTCACTTATTTTTCAAAAGTCAATAATATTACCAATCTGGATTTTCTCCCACTAAATACGGCGTTATCCCGTGTTAAAAGTCAAATGCAAAATAAGTTATTTTTTCCTTAGAAAGTACCAACCATTTTAAACTGGCAACGCTGCTTTCATATCAGGGGTAACATTCCGTTCATAAAAACTAGCGATCGCTTTTAAGCGACGTCACCTAGATTTTACATTGATATTTTGACAAGGAAATATAGAAAATACGTAGATGACACCTTATGGGTATCAGGAATTAGAACTATTTGTCGCTCCAAAACAACCAAACTTGGTGAACGGCATGTGTATATCGACAAGATCGATTCAAGACTACTCGCTAGGTGAACAGAATGCCACCCCAGATTGGTAACTGGAACTGAACACACTCCAAATGCTGACTGCGAATAATTATTCTTCTCTTTCTTTCAAGTAGTTTTTTTCATATTTTCCTTGTCGTACTTGTGTAAATCGTATGGCTCGAATAGACTTTTCGCGATCTGTATATGAAGCCCGATGAAGAATACATTTAAAATACTGGAAATATAAGTAAATCTCCTTCGCACACAATGATATGAAAAAAGATATCTGGACTCTGAACTAAATGTGAATAGAGTATATATTTAAATAAATTACTGGTTTATCTCCTATATTATGCAAAATATAATTAAAATTTCTCAAGTTCGACTCTGTACTTGGTTTTCTACACAATGGAATTGAACCAGGTAGTTTATAGCAGATGATAATAATAAGCCAATACCTTTTAGCGTAAAACTTATTTTATCTTGGGAGGTTTTTCTCAGTTTATTTTTGCACTGTGTATACAGGGTGTCCCGTGAATAAGTACCGTAAATTTGAAGGATGGTAGCTCGTTACGAAATATTTCAAATATTAAATACAATTCTTCTTAGACCTGGTTAGTTTGTGAGATACAGGGTGAAGGTGAAAACAAATTTTATTATATACTTATCTTCTCGGGGGATCGAGATATAGCTTCAAATATTTTTGAATGTTATAGTCTTCTCAAAACACATAGTGTTCTAATAAGTCAGAGGCGTGGTATCAGGGGTTCGTGAACATTTATTACACCCTATTATTGAAACACCCTGTATTTCGAGCTAAAAATTTTTCGTTGCAATACTTCATTGAAATTTCTACATAAAAGATACTCTTGGTTGAACTCGCTATAACCATAACACACCGTTTTCAAGATTTTTAGGATTTTATTGCAATAAAAACGAGCTGTTGATCCTCAAATGTATGGTATTTATTTACGGGACACCCTGTATACTGTTTGAGAAGAAAAATAAATAAAAATTCAACTTGCAAACAAATATATTACGGTTGGTTAGTGTTAAGTGTTAAGTCTTAACAGGTTATCTAATACCGCTTATCAACTGTAAATGGTGTGTACCTAGTGTTTTATTTGGTTTTATACTCGGTTTTTTTATTGATTTAAAACTTGTATAGAAAATGTTATCTCAATTTAGCGCAAATAATAAGAGTTCTACTATGACTGAAATCAATAGAGTATGTGAATTTACTGTGTGGACCATTAATTTGTGGAATCTACTTATATTACTTTTTTAAATGAAACTGTTTCTAATTCCACTTTAAAGAAAAAATATATAAGTGTGAAAATTCTAAATTATTTTATCTATGACCACCTTTAAAATTAAGCATTTACGAACCAAAAAAAAGTGAGAAATCATACATTATACATACGTTAAAAAGCGTGCGTAAATAAACAACGCTTTTTATATGGGACTTTCATTATAACACCCAAAAGCGTACGTGAATGACCAATGCTTTTTTAATGGGGCATTTTAAGCTACGTAATTATCTAGTTGCCTTGAATTTAGTCGTTTGTTGCATAAACTTTTGTGCTATCAGTAAATTTGACAAAAGTGTCAGACATCGTGAAAAATATTTGTTACTTTGAAAAAAGACAAATGACCCAATGTTATAATTATTAATTTAAATAATTGTCCTCATTTTACTGTAAATATGAATTTAAGTAATTAGAATTCGTTGTGTATATATTTGTTTAAGGAAAATTCATTTTTGTTTTTTAACCCCTTCAGAGCACATTTTTTTATTTTTTCTTGTGGTCGTAGATAAAGTTTTGTGTGTGAAGTACTTTTGCGCACTCGTTGCGAAAAAGTATAACTTCACGCACTTGTATCATAAATAAATATTATCTAGTTCATTTACTTACAGTTTCCTGCAAAGAAAATGTCATTTTAGTAAAGGGTGTTATCAATAGACGGCAAGGGCAATAGTTTAATACTATTATAACGCCTCACAGTGTCTTTGAAAATCGAATAACAAAGACCAAAGACCGTTCACTAAGAAGCAACTACTTCCCTGGTTATATGCCACTACACTTCAAAGTTAGGCGGAGTGGGTATATCTGCAAGATAGATGAGAATTTGAGGATGCGAAGAATAAATATTTGAAGTATACAGAAAGAAAGCAGCTTTATAGGGTGTCCCTGATTCTCACCAAAAACTTGGAAGTTGATAGATGAGCTATAAATAATGAAAGGTTGTCAGAAATATTTTCTAAAACTGCTGAGTTTTCATACTTTCATGTACTCTTAGTTGGTTGGACAATCTTGGAAAGCTAGTTTGTAAATATTTAATGAAAAATACATAGATACATTTATTAGTTGGAATTAAATGAAGGTGTTTAAAATACGACAAAAAATAATTAACTAAAAAAAACCTTTGTGTACTTTTATATATTAATATTCTTTAGAAAATTTTGAAGAGCCTGCATTATTTCAAGATGGCTGCTAAAACTAATCCAATAACAGTATTTTGCATTGGCACCAACAAAGGGAAAAATTGTGGCTATAACCCAAGGATCTAGAGCTAGACTGACATAGTAAGACCAACCATCACTTATGAAGTGAAGTGAAGAATATACTTGTCGCTAGGAAGAATGATGAATTGCAGCTGCGTTCTTTATTTTAAATATACATAGGTACTTTCGATGAAATTCTTCTCAAGATCGTTTAACATGATGCAATACAACGTGCAATGCAATGCAAGATTTCTAGATCGAAAGCATGCACAGTTGAGACCCAGCTGATCAGTTTCTGCAATTCCATACAATTGCAATTTTATCAGTTTGGTGCCATTTTTATTGCATGCAAGGCGCAATTCTAGGGAGAAATTTATAATAGTTTCTTTTGCGTGTTACCAATCAACTAATTATTTCCAATTGAATGATACATATCAGCTGATTGTGGCGACTAATGTTTTGTCATTTGTGATTTGATAATGGACAGTGATTCACTAATTTTTTTCTCTGAACTTTCCCCATTTCGATATCTTCATTTGAAATAATAATAAACTTGTTGAGGTTATTATACACTTTTTTCTTTCTACAATTGGTTGGGTTGGCAGGTGGATGATATCAAACAGTAAGCAAGATCATTTGCAATATACTGACCTTGCAGCAATTTCTTGCAAATTTTATTGCACCATATCAAGCGGCCTGTTAGAATTATAAATAAAGAACATATTGAACTGAACTACCGCGAATGAATCAGCTTTTTACGTAGAGCAGTTCCAAATTATATTTCTTGGATGTTATAGTAACGATTTATTTGAAAGATATAGTTTCCAAAAATAACGCAAGTGCAATAGAAGTAATACATTCTCAAGAATTTGGATAAGTTAATAGATCGATTTAAAAAACAATATATATATTGAAATGGTTTACGTCAATGTATGTAATTCACGCGAAAACAGTAGTTAGTCCTTGAGTATCGAATAAATTACAAAAATATGCATTATCTAAATATTTTAATAATCTTTCTATAATCCAGTTAAGGAGGTAAATTGTGGGCAAATTAATTCGAAAAAATGAAAACCACTTAAATTAAATTGAATTTTGTTGAGTGGGTGTGTCAAATACGATAATACAACTTTGGTGTGGACCTAAGAAGGGGGTGGAGGGGCAACCCCTAGTGGGGGTCAAAAAGAGACCAAAATAAACCTTGTAAGCATTGCCGGTTTTTTAAACGAAAAGTTTTATTTTAGTTTTTCATGAGAGGCATCCCTTCAGAGATAATGGGCATGACAAATTTCGATTTTTATCCAATTTTTAAGCGATTTTTTAGATGTTTTTAAAAAAAAATTGTGGTCTGGGGATTAAAAAAATTATTTTGGATCTTCTTCGATCCGTGTTGAATCGAGTGCATCGGGGGAAACCCAAAAAACGACTAGACCTAGACCTGTAATTTAGAATTCAGTTGAATTCATTTAGTTGTAGTTTCGTCTGTCAGAAGAGCGTTGTTGGTAGTTGAAATTTCTGTTCATTTTTGTTGCTGGGAATGAATCGTAGTCTTGAAATTACACAAAAACATAAGCATCGTCAACCTTTGACTGAGGAGAATTTAGAAAGACTAGTTACGGAATCTGACAATGAAATATTGGATCCAAGTGCAAATTGTGCTGATTCCCACAGAATAATGACTGAATCAGATGTATCCTAGGTACAACAAGATGATGAACAAAATTTTTCTTCAACGTCTACTGCCGCCACTACTACAACAATCTCCAAACCTGCTCCAAGCGTGAATCTGGAGAATTTTTGTACTTTTTATTGATGTTGTTCAGGTAATTTCCATTATTTTTGTTTTGTTATTAAGGTAGGTACGATACAGAGGATTTTGATCGTCTCTTATGTTAATTTTTATTACCACAGCAATGTTTATTCAAGTTCCTAAGATATACTGTACTGTTATTCTATATTTGGTTTGTTTTTGACGAAAGACTAGAAAACTGGAACTATAAGTAGAACATATTTTCATTAATATTTCATCCTTAGAAACTAATATTCACTTTTGAGACACCTTCAGTTTTCGAGATCTTTCTAATCGACGGTTTATCTGCCGCGCCCTGTATAGTTAATTTATTTTCAGACTAGTTTTCGAGATTTATAAATATACCCTGTATATTATTGTTAATTTATATTTTTTTAGAATTGACAAGTGGAAATCTATTAAAAATTACGAGGTGAAGCTTGACAAGTAACTATAACTTACTTATATTAAATCTTAACCTTTGCGCATGTTTAAAATGTTGATATAATTCGCGATATTAACACCAATTAGATCATTTTCCTATTAATGACGCTATAGAAACTCACTTATAATTCCCTTGTTAAAACTACAAAAACATTATTTTTAGATAAACAAAAGATTCCAAGATAAATATAAGTACTTCCTACAAAAAATTTAAATATTGTTTCTACCGATGTATAGATAGGTATAAATACATCTTTGCTCTTGACCTACCCATTTTCTATAAGTGACATTAAAAATTAAAGAAAAAAAAATAGCCGGTGTTGAAATATCCTTATAAAAAAAATTATAGTTTCAATATAGAAAAATTGTAAAAAGATTTGGCAAGTATACAAATTCCGTCACAGATAAAGTGCGGTAGGTTAACATTAAAATGGGCGTCACCCCATATACATTTTTTAAATAAAAATATTCCTAATTGAACAAAGCTGTTATTGTTATTTTTATGTAAAATGTACTATAAAAATCGTTTGGTAAGAGAAATAGATACCTATTAAGGATAATTAGTCACAATTTCATGTCAAAATATCTTTTATATCACTGATCAATATAACACCGGGAACAGAAAACACACAATTATGTTCACAAAACACTAGTTAAAAAAAACGACGTCGACCGGACGTTTAGTCACTAAAGGCGTATGGCGTAAAGATTAATTCGAATTAGTGGATAAATATCGGTTGTCGATATGCTAAACCAGTCGCTCATATCGGTATAGAAGACCCTCCGAATGCGATAATAATATACGTTACAATCAGTCCGCGTGTGTTTGCTTTTGGAATGGAAATAATGATAAAATTGGTGGGGTATGCATAGACGGTGGAGACGACGTTGCCGAGAGTTGTTACATTTCTGTATGTGATAATGAAAAAATATCATACTGGGTAATGTTTTCATGTTAATTGTCTTTTTCTGTGATACAAAAATAAAATACCGGATGATATAAAGTATTTAGGTATTGGCAAGAAAAATTAAGTTTGAGCGAGCAAGAAAATTATTGGATTAGTATTAGTCTCTCTAAAGATATTGACTCTAAATTTTTGGACTCTCTAAATGAAATTGACAAAGGTTGTATTACAGCATTTTCTCTTCAAATCCTTAAAACTTTACATCATAAGAAAAACTTAATTAAAACTTAAAACTTAATTATTATTTTGTAAACATAAGACGTAAGTAAAAATATTAGCTCTTTAATACGAGATTTGTTTTTTAAGTACTGCATATAGCAACGGATAATGTAATAATACCTAGGCAAACTCAATGAACTAGCCTAGGCAAGAACAATATACTGCAAGCGCCAAACGTGATGGCGAGACCGCCCCCATGCGCACAAACTCATTTTCAATGTCACCTCCCACTACAACTCTTGCAGGACTATAAACACAGAGTACACCATCAACAAGATACGGACTTACACGATATTGAGCGGAAATACGTCGAGGCATTGACACATAAACTACTTGATACACTGAGAAAAGTAACACTACACTAAGAAAAATAGTAGTGTTGATGAACATCCCTCCCAATTAGGTGTATAGAATATTTTTTTTAACTACTAACATAAGAACACCTTATTATTCATCTTATGTGTGTAATGAGAAGTGGCTCATTTTTAACCTAATCTTAAAATAATACACGGTGAACTGAAGGGAATGTACGGAAGTGACGGCTTGAAATTGACAGATAAACTAATTAATTCACGCATGTGCACACAAATTTGCGATCACGAAAACTACTTTCTTTCGCCTCTTGTTAGATGGTGTATTCTGTGATATAAATGCTCTGTACAGAGGCGTATCATTAGTTGTCCTCCAATTCTGTAGTTACCCTACTGTGGATTCCAGAACACACTATAGAAGGAAATGAAATAGCAGAGGAACTAGCCAAGAGCGGGACTGAAACACCTTTTTGCGTAATCAGCTCCAATGTGATATCGAGTGTGATATTGGAAGAAGTGTGACTACAATTTGAGATCAAATGAATGCATAAGTCAAAGTTAAACTGCATTAAGAATTTTAATCACATAGTGGAGGAGGAAGAAGAATGTAAATTCTGTGGTATGAAAGAAGAAATCTCTATCCACATACTTGCGAATTACACATCAATTCACAATCCTAGGGCACGGCATCTAGGAGATTATTGAATATTGAATTTAACCTAAGTTAAAGCCTGCAGATATCCTAAAATTCCTCCTGGAAATAGGACTAAAGTAGCTACTAGTGTCTGAGACTTTCGTCAGGAACTAAGTAAGGGGACACAATTAATAGATCTTTTAGGTCTCAGTGAATGTCGCCCCAATATACATACATACATAGGTACATAGTTAACCAGACGTCAACGTTTCAGGCAGCTTCGTCTAAACTTGTACCTGAAATGAATATTTAAAGTTGATGACAGTGTTGCCACAAGCCTATTTTTTTCCGAGCCAGATGACATGGCGAAAACGAGCGAAATTCATACTAGAACGAGCTTTTCTAAAAATATACTTCACTAGTGAATACCTATTTTTGAGTATTAGAAGGGTATTTGTCATGTATTCGAAATACATATCTGATCATTAGGAAGCCTAACCTAGTTGTTTTTTGGGGTAGGGGGTAGGTAAGGATTCAAAACATAAGTATTAAAATTTAAAAACAACACAACAAACAAGAAGAAGAATAGCTGAGCGGTTGGATTGGGGTGCGTTCGTAATTTCTCTTGTTCGGTGGTGGTGCGTTCACGAATTATACTCGCCCGCTCCGTCTAATTCAAATAATCCAATCCAAGTACTCCAATACTCAACACCGTTCAGTTCAATTCACGAGAGTTCAGAAATATTCAACTTCAACAAAAATTTAGCAAAATTTAAAAACGAGCCAATTTTAATAAAGAGGAGTCAACGAGGAACTTTTAATTCAATGAGCCAGATCTGGCTCGAACCTGTGGCAACACTGGTTGATGAGTCAGTCGAAAAATGGAATTAAACCGAGAAAATTTTCGAAGACAGTCACAATAAGAACGTCTTGTCGAGGGAGAACGAGGGGTAAACCGCCGGCAAAAATCTTGTACACCCTACTTCCAAATTTTGAAAAAAAACTACCACATACTTCCACCAAACTTCCACACACGTTTTTGTTGTAGGGCGCACTGTTTTCAAGGAAGTTGACAATGTAAGAACCCATGCAACCTTTTTGTAATGTAACACGCTTTCATAATAAGCACAAAAATCAATAATTTCTAAAAACACTCAATAGCATTGATTTTTATGACATTTACCGTTGAATAGGTAACTTTAACACCCTGTAACTCGAAAACTAAAGCTTCAACGACCCATGTCGACAGGAAATTCTACGCCAATTTTTGCATTTTTTACACGCTCTTTCAGTTTGTAACACCCATTCATTAACACCCTGTAACTGTACTTCCACCAAACATCCACATACTTCCACCTGAGGTGTACACGTACACCTACTTCCACTTGCGGCTTACCCCTCGGCAATGAAGCACCACATTAGTCGAAAATTTCTTCTCGCTAGTATGGAGAATTTAAAAGTATACAGATTAATCTTAGCGATCCAAGAAGATCTACATGTCGCATCGTGAAATTGGAGCATTTGGCATTTCAAAATTACATGAAGAATTAGGTATCTGAAAAAAAACTACTTTCTCGTTGGATACCGCATCTGTTGAATAAAGGAGCAATTAGAGTAAATTGGTGTCAAAAAAACTCTAAGCTTCTACGTCCAATTCACCACTATCTTCTCCTCTCCAGCTAAAAGAGAAAAGAAAGCAAAAAATCCTAGAGCTAAACCGCCTCATCCACCAACTTCAGAAATGGTAAACATGCTAATTAAAGGTTTAAAATAATCTCGAGGTTCTTCATTTCAAGTGGTGGTAAAACTCAGAAAGCAGCCACCACAAAAAGAAGTGCTGTGGACACTGCAGATAAGCCTAAAATACAGCACAGACGGCCGAAAAAGACGTCTTCAAAAGCAGCAGCTGCTTCAAATACGTCCGATATTTAAACAAAAGGTTCTGCAAAAACCAAGAAATCTAATAAGGGAAGTCTTACGAAAAAAACCAAAAGCACCTTAGCCAGAAACTGCGACGAGCAGTTTTTCGAAAGCGAGGGGTAAACCGCAAGTGGAAGTAGGTGTGTCGCAGGTGGAAGTATGTGGAGGTATGGAAGTATCTACGTGGAGGTTTGGTGGAATTTTAGTGGAAGTTTGCTAGAAGTATGTGGAAGTTTGCTGGAAGTATGTGGAATTTTGCTGGAAGTATGTGGAATTTTGCTGGAAGTATGTGGAAGTTTGGTGGAAGTTTAATACAGAAATCAGACGAAGTGCGGTGAAAATAACGAATTTAGAATTATTGAATAGGTCATTACACAGGGTGTTGATGAATAGGTGTTACAAACTGGAAGAGCGTGTAGAAAATGCAAAAATTGTCGTTGGAGCTTTAGTTTTCGAGATACAGGGTTTTAAAGTTACCCATACAACAGGTAAAATATAAAAATCAATGAGTGTTTTCAGAAATTATAAATTTTTTTGCTCGTTATGGAAGCGTGATGCATTACAGAAAGGTTGCATGGGTTCTTACATTGTCAACTATCTTGAAAACAGTGCGGCCTACAACAAAAAAACAAAAACGTATGTGGCGAAGTTTCGTGCAAGTATGTGGAAGTTTTGGCAAATGTGGAAATAGGTGTACAATATTTTTGCCGGCGGTTTAACCCTTGTTCGAAAGCGAGTAAAGCCGCTTCTCCAAAAAAGGAAATAAAAAGGAGTTTTTTTTATTACAAAAGTGACAGAAATATTATGGGACGCAATGGTCAAAAAAATATTCTGCATGAAAGCATCAGCATTAACATCAAACTATTTTTTTTCGAAGCAATATTTTTCGAATTCCATAAAATGACAATACCGCGCTGAATCACTAAATAATATTGTACAGATCGATATTTTAGTATTGTTTCAAACAGCTTGAACTTCTTGAAAGCCGGTTCTACAATTTCCGTTCCTAAAAGTTATGACCAAAACTAATTTCAGTCAAAATTTACATTTTATTTTGCCCTGTATATTAAGTGGGAACACACTTTTTGATGGTCATTTTTTGATATTCCGATGGAGTTTTAATACGAGATAGTAGAGTATATATACTACCTACTTAGTAGGTTGTTCAAAGTTCAAAAAAACAAACAACCCCTTTTTTATATATTGGAGAAGAATACTCAAGTCGAACGTTCTACTATATTTCTCATTTTAATTATAATAAAGTTTTTTATATGTCACTGCATGCACCTATGTATAATGTAGGTATAATGTATTCATATTCAACAGCGAATGAATCAACTTAATATGCATTACGCTAATTAAAGGCGTCCGTTTAAATTTAAATAATCATTCTTGAACAGCACGCGTATTCTATACATATTTTTAGAATAAACGACTATTTTGTAATAATTTTAGTGAAAAAAAAGATCCCTGGAGAATTTCACCCCCACCCTCCCATAGTTTATTTATTTACCGCGACTACGCTACGAACCCGGGTTAAAAAAAGTGGGACGTGGAGCTGTCGATAGGGGTGGAATTTATTGTTGAATTTTATATTTTAAATAAACGTATTTTTATTTTTGGGTGTAGATAAAATAATAGTCCAAAGGGTTGCCAGGACGTCGTATCCTGCGCATGACCTTAGCGTCCGCACCCAGACGACTTATTGAAATATCGAACCCCCGCCCTACTCACCCAACAGCAGCAGCTTGATGTCCTTGGCTGCTTGAATCCCATCCTCCTTGAGATTTTTCTCGATCTGCTTGCTTCTGGCCAGGGCTGCCCGCTCTTCTGCAGAAGAAGTGCACCCCATCCTGCACGTTCCCTCCTTACAAAACGTCGCGCCGGTTTGCTTCCACCCTTTCGAATACTGAAAACCACCACACACACCCTGTGTCACTTATCACCTGCCACTGACTAAAACTAGCACTGGTCGGCACTCATAATTCTCTTATATTGTTCTGCAACAAGGGCCGTGTTGATTTTCGAAATTTGTAGATAGTGTTTTGTTTTATGGATATTTGACAGACCGGCCGTGATGTTTCTACGATGAGCGCGTCCGCCACCGTTCGTCAGAAACGCACATTCGCTCGATGCTGTGCAACACTGTGTGCGCTTGCGTTGCACGATTCGCTACTCACACTCACACTACGCATCGAATCGAGGCAGTGGCGGCGTAGGCACCCCTACTCTAACTACTACTTTCCGTTCCTGGTTTGATTTTCATATAGACCGGGAGTAAAATTCAAATTATTCTTTTTTTTTATTGAATATAAAAAAAACAGAACCAAACATAAGCGAAAAATGGCTATATATAGTCACTTGATTATGCTCGATCTTCCTTCCAATGATTCATCCTATTCATATAAACATGCCAATTCTAGTTTTTTTATGAGTCCTAGCTTTTATCATTTCTGACTCTCTATTTATTTTTTTATATTCTTTTTGTTTTACCTACTTTTAATCGATATATTGTTTTCCTATTGTTCTGTTATAGGATTTGTTTTCCGTATGGTAATGTATAGAACTTAGAAAAAGTCCAACATGCAAACCCACAATTTGTAACAGGTCGAAATCTGCTCAGCGCGTGCTAAGCAAAACTGAAATTTAGATGTACTACCTACCGAATATTCGGCGGTTTAATTTTCGTGGTATGAAACTGATATTTTCGACTCGTTGCTCACGAAAAAAAAAACGCCATAGGTATATCTTGAAAAAAAATATTGATCCAAGAATTTTGTTTTTTTATGAGTTTTATACTGACCTATTTTGCACTTCAATATATTTGTCCGCGGAAATAATTTCATTATCTAATTATTATATATTGACAAAAGTGGTCGTGTATCAAGACCTGGTAACCTTTTATAATTTCGATTATGTCACAGGATACCAGAAAAATAATCTAGAAACCAAAGCCCAAATTTGCTAAAAAAGTAACCAAGAATAAATTAAAATGCATTTATAGCAACTTTAGTTGTGCGGATTGGAATAATTTTAATTAAAAAGAAAAAGGCCTGAAAGAAATACGTAAATATAGGTGATAAGAAAATTTTATTCGAGAATCGAGCCAAGTACCTAGTACTCCCTCTTCCAGTGACGGTAGAAAATTGAATTTATCTCTACGGTACTCTCTCTGTACCTATTTATGTCTATTGTTTAATTTCTTTCCAACGGTTTTCCACTTATTGATAAAATGAATAAAATATAGGATATAAATATTCAAAAAGTATCGGCATTATCAATACACGAACTTTTCCCTCGACAATACAGTTTGAAATACTAAAAAGTAAAAAGTATAGATTAAACTTTTGTAGTTTGTTGCATGTTTGGTTGCCTATACATAAATCGTTTCTGAATAAAACAATCCTTGCAAACAATCGTTACATTGTCATTATGTGCATTAGTAGTTGATAAATAATAAATGTATGCTCGTTCAACGGAAATACTACATTACGCATTTATTGATTGCTATTAATGAAAAAGATTGCCTTTAAATGCGAATTACCTACATACATTATTTTTTTTATCATTATGCACAAATTTCATGATCGAGTAATCTTTAGAGAACTCTCAAAAATAAATGAAAATAGATTTAAATTTAATAAAATACGTATATAAATAAAATTATATATTAATCTTCAATAAAATTACATGATAAACCTGTGAAATACACAATTAATTGTGTATTTTATATACCATCTGGCTAGTTTTTTTTTTGAAGTTTATGACCATTGCACCAGACGTAATTTAAAAATTTTGGCAATTGCTCAAAATAAATTCCCCAGCACAGGATCTTTATTTTTTCAAATGAATTCTCATTACCATTACATTCTCCTTTCCAAATACCCTGCAACTCTTCTCACTTTATCCATGACTGTTTTATAGGTACATAGGTATTTATCTTATTCAGAACAAACCTTATTCAGTTACTTCACTGGAAAAATATGAAGTATTAGAATATTTTGTAATTTAATCATTTAGCAAAGCTGAATTGGGATTGGTTCAGTTGTTTGTAGTAATGTTAATGAAAAATATATTATTCTAGCATAATGTATTATTTCTTAAATGAAAATTAACAGTCCCAAGTACATATCAAATATTGTCATAAAAACTTGTAAAAGTTTTATTCTTCAATTTAATATCATTTATCAGTTAAACTATAGAGTTATCATAATACATATTATTAATGTTACGTCTTTGAATATCCCTAATTTCTACTACATCAGTCTTCAAGCGGAGTTTCAAAATTTGCTTCCATATTGCTTCACGGTGAACTTCATTTGTAATACCAAGTCTTAGAAGAGAATTGTCATTGATCCTTAAGAGAGATCTACCAGTAATTTCATGTTGAGTAAAATTTTCAACATACAATTGGTAGTAATCACTACAATGTCTTCTCAACCATTTTTGAACATCCACTACATTCCAAGAATATACTGATTTTGGTTTGGTGTTAGTTGCTTTTACCTACAGCATATGAAAAGTTATAAGACAAACGAATTCTAAGCTCTAAAAATGCTTAAATAATAGTTCATAAAAAATAGTTAAAATTTGTTTTAAATTTTTCAATTACTACTTAGTGAATAAAACAGTTATACCTTTGTATTATTACTGGCGTTTGATACTTCTTCAGCTCTAGCTTCGACCATAATACTTTAAAGCATAAAGTTGTCAAAAATATATATTATTTCCTTAGTAAAGGTCAGTAATTCCTCTTTTGATTATTGACCTTTGACCTTCAGGTAATTTGTTGCAATCTGAACTGTATAACTTTTTCATAAAGGCCTTAAAGATTTTTGCTACACACTGGTAATTTTTACTATTTCTTCAATGATTTTAAATTTTAATATTATTGATTAGATTAACATCATACTTAAACCACTAGACATTAAATAGAATACTATTTATGTTAATTATTTGGGAAGTAGCTGAATTAGCGTATTTTATTATAAAAAGGCCAAATTGTTTAGATTTCAAGTGTCACTGTCAAATCACAAATGACACAAATTGTCAATGTCAAATATTGTGATGTGACATGTGTGTTGTGTTGTGAATTTGTGAAAGAATATAATCATAATATAACTTTCAGGCTTCAATAGTTTGTAATTTTGCTGTTTGATTTCACCGTTTTCATTATTGAATAATTCAACTGTTTATGTAATTCGTATACTGTTAGTCAATTAAATTACCAATATGACAGCTTTAGCTTCTTTAACGGCAACATACACTGATTCGGAAGGTGAAGATGATGAAAATTTGAATGACCAAGATGTTGTTATGGGCTCTCCGCATTCTTCCGAAGAAAATCGTTCTAACATGTCTTCACAACCACCTAGTCCAGTACCTATTAAAATAACTACTAAAGTTGCCAAGTTAGTTTCCTATATAGATGATACTATTGTTTCTGATGAAGATGGAGAATCTGAATATTTACCACATGAAGTTATTATAATGAAGGATACTAGTAGCAATGCTGATGATAACTTTGTGGATGAAGAAGGTATGATACCACCAGAACCTTCAGGACACTGCTCTACAGAGCTACAAGATAAAATTACAAAGTTGTATGAAAAAATGCTTAATCAACAAATGGATATGAATGCAGTTATTCAGAAAAGGAAAGATTTTAGGAATCCTAGTATATATGAAAAATTGATACAGTTCTGCGACTTGAATGAATTAGGTAAATAGTTACTACCATTTTCCATGTTATCTACTTCAATTCCAGAAGCTTTGTGTGCTCTACATAAGTTTGACTGGGGGGATTTTCAGTAGTGGTAATGGTTGTATTTTTCTTCTTCAAAGTGGTTGTGAGTCCTAAGTTGATGTTTATTTGTATTACTTTTTTTCAGGAACAAATTACCCACCATCTATGTATGATCCTTTAAAATGGAGTAAAGAATCTTACTATGAAGAATTGGCAAAAGTTCAAAAAGCAGAAATGGACAAACGCGAAAAAGATAAGAAAGCCAAAATTGAGTTTGTTTCTGGTTCCAAAAAATCTGATGAAGATAAGAAAAGGAAAAGCAAATGGGACCAGCCTGGAGGAGGTACAGCACCCCAATCCATAAAGCCAGCAGGTTTGGTTCAACCTACCTTAACAACCTCATCAACTGGAACAAAAGGAACAGTGATTTCAGCATTTGGTTCTTTACCTAAAAAACCAAGACCATGAAAATAACTTCTTATAATTATTTGTGGAAAATGTTATTTATTGCAAACTGTTACTGTTTGCACAATATGTACAAATTTGAAATAGGGGCAAATTCTTTTTTTAATAAATTAAAATTAACTTTTAGGTATCTTATTATTAGATTCAGAAAGCTGGAACCATTGACAATATTCAATATTGTACTAAGTACTACTACTAAAAGAGCAGTCACAAAGAAATAAAGTTGAATTATGTCTAAAGCAGTGGAACCTCTGGTCCTTTTCACAAACCTTACATAAACGGACTTCACCTGATTTGCTTTTAACCCATATTTTGTTATAATGGAATAAAAACTTTGTTTGCTGTGCCAATTTTATTTAAGCAGTTTAGTGTTAACAAACAAAAAAATCACAGTCTTCAATATAAAATACATAAGATAATAAAATACAATATTAAATATAAAAAATAATGTACAAATCAATAACTAAACAGTTGCTTACAATTAATTTAGTTTTAAATAAAGTATTTACAGTGTATTGTGATAATAGATTTGTTCCAACTAGCGATAGAACTGTTCTAGGTATCATGTATAAGTGCTGTATTCATTGAGCTATATGGATAGGATGTTTATCACCATTTGCTTGAAGAGAGAGATCTCGTTGATTTCCTTAACTGCACACGTGTTTAATAAGCACGCGATCAGACAGAGACAGTTGAAGAATTCACGCATAGTCAAACATTTTGAATGGTCGCTACATTGGAAGCATAAATGCCAGTTGAAACAAACCAAATATTTTAAATAAAAAAATTTGATAAAAACTGACTCCTTACAGGGCTTTTTATATAAAAAAAATAAGTAGTTCTAAACTCATATCCATCCAATAAACAAATTTGAGGCCAAAATAAGTTGGTACTGAAAAAATTTACACTGACAAGATGTTCAAAATCTACAATAGTAAATTCAAGAAGTGTTAAAGACCTACAGATTTTATTGCCTATCATTTTATGCTTGAAATATTTTCCCTGCAAAACATAGTCGTAGATGTGAATCCGTAAACATGCTGTGCTAATTTTGAAAAACATAATGTGCAAAAGTTTTCCGAGCCTGTCAATACAGTTAGTATTTCTTACAGTGCATTGAGCAAACACATTGCAAATACTGCCACGACATACAGTTAATACAAAATCTATATACACAACAAGAATTCACTCTCAGCCATATAATTATAAAAATACTTACAGAAATGGCTGATTAGCAAAATTCAAGTAATATATTTTTTTATTAGAAAAAAAAAGCATCAGATAAGAATCACATACTACTGGAACATTTATTTCATCTTGTACATACAGTGTGACTCATTATGACTGGAAACGCATATGTAAAATTTAAAGTTTTCGATTTGAACCAATTCGTCAAATAATAAAACTTCTACTTTGAAGAAAATTTTGAATGTTTTTTTTATTTCCAAGGCATAAGGTACTTTTTCGTTTTCGAAAAAAGAGAATTATTATAATAGATGTGTTTATAAAAAATATTCAGAATGCTTCCTTTCCTTTTACTCAATATTATGTTACTTTAAATATTTTTACCACCAGTAGTTTATTTTTAAGGCTGGTTTAGCCAACGTATAGAGTGTAATTTAGAATACCAATAAAAGTGTGGACGGAATAACATACTATGTGTGCATTGGAAACAAAAATTAATATGCGTTATCTTTTTATACTTGACAGTTAACGTGTTAATCCAATCTACATCATTTCTGCTGTAAATAATAATAATAGACATATAAAAACTCAAACTACATTCATTAATTTGTCTTGCATTCAAGCACGTTCTTCGTATGCCTTCACAGAAGTAAAAGAAACCACCAAGTAATATGTTGTTAAGTTTTTAAATTCAGCCATAAAGTTTTTCCAAAATCATCGTGGGAGCGTCCGCTTGGTATCTGGATATCTGTCGTAAGAGGGCGAATTTCTTCATTCTTCCTTTCGACGATTCCATATCATATAAAGTACATAAATTTAATAGTAACGATTCATTTAAGGCGTGCACAGGATTAGAAGCTATCGCCGATTCCAATGCTTGTATGGCTTCTTTTAAATGCCCCCCGTACAATAGGCAAACACCCATATTATTTAAAATCTGCAAAAATAAATTACTTCATATTAATAATTGGATGAACTGAGCATGTATCATTTGAGTACAATTAATTATAAAGATATCTAGGATTGCCTTTTATATTTTGCATTTAGAACAGAGTAAACACTATTGTTTTAAAGAATATTCTCCACAAAGAGAAATGCATTTTTGCATCTATTGGAACCAATTCTGAAAGCAGTTATTCTGTTCGGTTATTGCTACATTCAAAATAGAGTTTTTAAAGGCATTGACTGCATCTTTTGGGACTGCAACCTTTGACCAAGCAGTTCATTCCAGTGCCGGTTTAACCCAACTTCGGGTCCTAGGCGCTGGAGATTTGGGGGCCCCCTTTATTGCTATTCCCTATAATTTCTGTTTTTTTTTACCAAGAAAACAAATGCTATTCCAAATTAATATTTATTGGAAAAACTATATACAATAAGTTTGCAAAATAAAAAAACAAACGAAAAAAAATGCCAAAAGATTCATAAATAAAATATATAAAAAAATAACCGAAAATTGCAAACAACAGATAACAATAACGAATAAACAAAAAACATACTCGGAGGTGGAGAGCAACACCGTAACAATAATAAATAAATAAACTTAAAAACTGTACCTATTGTACCTACACAATATCGAGAAAATCAGCCCGACGCTAAAGGAGTAGATTGAACAATACACATAGGGACATTGACTTTTTCTTATTTATTTGTTTATTATTGAAACCGGGCCCCTCTGGGGCCCGGGTCTCTTGGTGGATAAACCGGAGAGGGTTCATTCTTAATATTTGGAAAAGTCATGACTTAAGTTGTGACTGTATGGAGGATTCGATGTGTTCCTGCTTTAAAAATCTATTGTTTTTCTAGCTTTGTGGGAACTTGCATTGTTTTATAACACAGCAATTACTTCCAGCAAACAAATCAATATATACCAAAATGAGCAGTAACAGTTCTTTGGTTTTGCAAAGGAACTGTTGCTACATGACCCACTTTTGTGACAACCACAACCACCACTGTCACTTGATTTTTCTAACTATATCTATCTGGTTTTGAATAGGATTATAATAGTGAAATTTTATATATCAACTCATAATTCATTAATTTTATAGTTGCCAAAGGTTATTGGAATGTTTATAAGTAGTTAAATTCACTGTATAATAAATATTGACACTTACCATAACATTAGATGGTTCCAGTTTACTTGCCTCCTGAAAAGACAAATATGCTTCATCAAAAGCACTTTGAGCTATGGAAAGTAGTCCTTTATCTACCAGCTCCCTTACATTTGCTTGATCACCTTTAATTTCAGAAGCTTCCTTGAAACATATCTCTGCTCCAGCAATATTACCCATCTGCAAATGCAGTCTACCCAAGGCAGAAAGTAAAGCAGGTCGTGGAGCTCCATCTCTATTAAAAATTAAATTATAATGAATATTATTAGTATTACCTTGAAAAATTATTGTATATATTATGTAGAGCAACATTTATATATTTATGAAAATACACACCTTTCACACAGTTGTCCCAACAAATCCATTGCAAGTTCATAGTCCTTAACTGCTAGAGCACTATTTATAATTGAGTGCATTACCCTGACCTCCCTGCCCATCCACAGCCTCAAAGAATCATTTATATCAGTATCAGTTAACTCCATTGGGTTTCCATCTTCACATTGACCATGTTTTAAATTAGAAATAATTTGTTTGACTGTTGCCAAAATATTAAATAATTTTGTTATTGATTCTTTAGCTTTTCCACAGTGCATAGGTAATTCTGCAAGAAGTAAACGGAAAGAAAAAGAAGCCATTGAGCCTGGTTTTCCACCATACATATCAAGATAAAACTACAAAATTTATATATAAAAAGAAATAATACTGAATGTTGAGCTTATCTTACTTGAAAATACATATCTGGTTTATCCAAGTGTCCAAAAGGCTCAGCTTCGGCGCTAGCAATATTAAAAGCCTTAGTTTTTACCAACAATGCTATTCTTGTAAACCACAACTGTAATGAATGGGGAGAATGCTTACTAGGATGGCCAGCCCTACCTCTTCCTTGTCCATAAATTGTTAGAAGCCTTGAAGTTAAATTAATTGCTGCTCTGTATGCTCCTGCTTGCACTAGCTCCCTAAGACCTCTCTCATCTTGTGTTACATCATCAGCACCCAAAACTCTTCGTTGTGCAGCTTCTGCTTCTCCAAGACACATTGAAACAGCTTGTCCTACAGCATCTTCCTATATCAAGGAACAAATAAGTAAGTCGAAAAATTGGTTAGGCTAATGGAACTGCAAGGATCCGCAGTCAATATCACAACCTCACACACACACACAATATTTTAGTTTTAAACTTACTAATTCTTCTTCAAGAAGAACTCCGGGCATGGTTAAAATGTCCCTTGAAGGAAAATATGTTCCAGGAGAAGCAGTAGCTGCAGTAATCAAACACTGCCTAGTATTTTGAGAAGGTATCCAAGCATCTCGCCTCCTATCAGTTTCATTGCCTACTACAAGTCGTGAGCTACTGTAAGTTTCTTCATTATTGGGGGGCAAACCTAAATCTGAAATAACTTTGTTATGGGAAATGTGATTACTAGTACCGATTAAATCAAAAAATGCTTCTGTCGGATCTTTGGATTTCAGAGGTGTTTCTGAAAATATTCTGCAAACTTCTGGTACGTTTTTATGATTAATTTTTTGATTGTCTTCAATATTTAAATTGCTAATTTGTCCTGTAGCTTCAATAAGCTCATGAGAAAAATCAATTTGGTCCTCGTTGTTTCCAGTTGCACCGAAGTATTGGCTTAGGGAGGGAGCTGTATCTTGAGACATTTTAAAACTATTATCATGAATTGTTTATTTTTAACATTACTCCATAGAGAAATTCTCTAGTAATTTGCAATATTTTGACTTTAACTTTATGCCTTTGACAAATGACACTTGTCAAATCACCTGTACTGGGACTCTGCACACTATAGAATTCTACCGATCGCTTTCTACAGTATTATTACTACTATTATTTCAGTCAACAGTAGTCGAAAGTCTCACTCTGTATACCATCTGTATACTGTCGACAAGTCTCTTTTTATTTTTGACCTATGAATATTAATTGTAGTGAAGTTTTTATTAAGAAATCGTCGATAAAAGACCTGTGGATAGAGTCGATAGTAGAATACTATAGTGTGCAGAGTCCCACAACTCTGAACTACTCCGAAGAGTCCGAAGTAGGATCATTCAAGGTTATCTGTGGGTGTGGGGATGTAAAGAGTATGACAGATACATCACATGTCATGACATAATGAAAGAAGTCACAGGACATAATACTTATTAGACAACCTTCACTTATAACCTTGGTTCTGGACAAGATTTTACAAGTTTGTCTTTTGTCATTTATTTGAAATGTCAAATTTGTAGGTTAAGAAGGTAAGGTGGTGTCATAATTTGAGTTTTTAGTGCTACAAAACAAAGTGAACGATAAGAAAATATTTTGGAGTTTTATGTATATTTAAATATTAAGTTTGTTAATAGTGTTAGGTAACTTCGATTTTACTAGTAGATATATAAATTCAATTATTTACCACTGGATTATTTCTACATCTCCAGTTGTATGAATGTCAATTTTTATTTTAAGAATAAGGATACTGGCAACTTGCATGAATTCGATAGGTAAGAATATTTAATATTTTCATACATACATACACAAGATAGTGTTGGATGTAATATAAAATTGACAGTACCTATTATACTTTTTAGGGAACTATCGTCATTACTGTTATTTTTCTTAAGTTGGAGGGAAAAGGATAAAAGGTGAGTAATTTGCTTGTATTCCTCTCGAATTTTAATACTACAATAATCCTTGCAATTAAACTTATAAGTAAGTAAATAAGTATGCAATATAAAAACAAACTGTAAATTTATAGGTGTTGCTCTCTGGATATCAACTAATCAGAATACATTTGATCACATAAATGCTTTTATAGTAGGTTGTTGATTGATCATTATCTTTTAATCTTAGTCATAAAATAATTTTTCTTTGGGTTTGTGGACATATTTCTTATATATAATTAAAGTAGAATTGCATAGCTAGCAATGTAAATAAATACTCTTTCCAAACAATTTTTCATATTTAAATGTTTAAATATTGTTGATTATATTGTTAAACAATTACTTAGTGTGTGTATTCAAATATCTTCTGTATGTTCCATGTGGTATATTCATTATTCTTTTTGTTATTCTTGGAAAATTTGACACAATATTTTTATATTTCAAGAAGGAACATTGAACAAAAATATTGTGGTCTATTTCCCATGAATAACAAAAAAAAGTGTATCACAAAATTTTATTTGTATGACTTGAAATATTTTGAAATTAACCATTAAAAAAAACTCAAGTAGTTCTCCACTTTTGATATGATCAATATTTATTGGTTGATTAAATACCAATATTTTTAAGTCGATATTAGCTGGCATGTTGTTGTTTATTAGTTAAAGAAAGGTGTTTTATATTTTCAGAAAATTTTACCTACTTAATAGGGGTTTTGCTGTTGAGTTTAGCATCATAGCTGATATGAACTAGTTGCTTAACAACTAGGAATATGAAACTAAATTTTGATATTCTTTTTTGTTGAATTCGTGGGAAATCAAACTACAATATTTTTTATATTTCCAATTCAACATAATTCAACCTTCCAGCTACCATTATCAAATCAAATTTTTACCAAATTAACCTGTTGAACGCTTGAGATGGTGATAAAAACAAGGTTTCGTAGTAAACAGTTTCTCACTTCAAGGTTATAAAATGTACCTACAAATTTTAAAGTTTGTAGGTAGCAAAGGACAGACAATGGACTTAAATTCATATTTAGTATCTTTAGTTTGTGTTGGGCAGGAGAGTTACTGAACACTCTGTATAATTACTTGCCATTTGACAAAAATATATATTTTGAAGTGTTTTATTTTGACGTCAATGCAAGTTCAATTAAGCATTTAGATAAAATTAAAATGGTCTTGATATTGATAACTATTGTGTTATTTAAACTTATAGATAAGATAATTCTTTATTTATTTACTATATATCTGTATTAATTAAATGTTTATTAAATACCTCAAATCCATGCTGCTTGAAAAAAAATAAACTACATACAAGTATGCTATCTCATCTGGAAAGTTTTGTGAACCATCATTATTCTAGGTCAAAAAACAATTGTATTTTTGAACATTTAAGAAACATTGTAATAATGGCAGATAGAAGAGATACATTTTCAAAGTAAGCAATTATTTGAAATTTACAATAATCAATCAAGGCTATTTGAAAAGAGTAGAGCTGGGGAATGTGATCTAGATTAAGAGGACCACAAGAGATCTAATCTAATCTTCCTAAAAAAATTAAGTATATAGATAATGGATCCATATTTGAAATGGAATTTACACATTTTACACATTCTGAAAAACTGAGAGCATTTTGGATAAATTTAGATAATTAAAAAATACTTTACCTTTGAAGAATTTGTTAACCCTCCATTATTATCTTATTAAAAGTCATATTAGATTAGATATGCTGTAATTGCCTGGGATGGAGGATAATTAGAATATTATAATCAATATTGTTGTACTGATTCAAAAGTCATAACTATTTGCTGACTCTACTATTAATTAATAAACCTACATTTTATGAAATGTTCTGACTCCATCATTTCCCCATCTTTAACCAAGTTTTCTGTTTCTCTCAAAGTATTTAATGCTGGAGACTTCTGGTTTCGATATATTGTATAAAATTTTATTTATAACTTCCTTTTTATTGTTGACATTCTCCAATACATTAGTTGCAGATTTACATCTGCCATGTCGCTTAAGAGCTAAGACATTTCTACGGGAGTCTCCAGTATACTCCTTACAGTTCTTAAAGTTCAGAAATTTAACAATTCACATGATGTCAGTATATTTACATCGTTGCTATGTAAAAGTGGTGTGTGTGATGTTAATATACTTTGGCAAGTGTATCTGAAGCCGTGAAAGGAATGCAGTCGAAAACTTTCGATATTGCCACGTTTAACTATGAAAAAGCTAAGTATGTAGTGAAAATAATTAGAAAAGGGACTTTTTATTATTAACCATAGGATTAAACGTTAATATGCTTGTTTCCTTGGATTTTTTCTATTAACATTATTTTTTCAATTTGTAAATAATAAATGAACACTTTTCCAAATTTGTTATGGGATTCTTCGAGCTCTGGCAGCGTTGTACGAAAACCATAATTACCACACCCTCCGAATTACATAATTGGTGATTTTGATCGAAAGCTGACTTCTTATGGGCAAGCGCGTGCGTATGTTCTTCCTTCTCACTTCGTCAATTGACTGATATTGATTTATCCAGTGGCGTTGGTATTGCCAGTGACCTTTGTATTTTCAATTTTACTTGGTAAAATAGGTACCGTACGCCATTTGTACGTTTATGACAGATATGTGCTATGTTTCCTCGCCTCTTACCGATGCCCCGTAGCTTCAGATAAACTTGTCAAACTATACAAAAATACGCCTAATAATGTCAAATATTGACGTTATTGAAATAATGAGACACGAGAATGAAAAATTCAGTTTTTTAGAGTATGAAATAATAGTTATTTACGTAATTAGTTGCACATTGTTGCATTAGTTGCATGACGAGGCCGTAGGCCGAGTCGTGTAATTACGTGAGTGCGTTAATAATTCCTATCACGTGTTACGTACAAAATTTTATCTACAACTTTTTATTAGTATTATTAACAGTAGGTACCTATATCATAAAATCAAAATTCAATCCAAACGTATTTTTAATAATATTGACTGCAAACATAAGGCACTGTGTATCATATTTTGTGACCATAGCAACAAAGACAAACAAATCTGTGGAAATAAAAAAATTAGTTATCTCATCAAATTGTCAAAGTTGAATGAACAAAAATCTATAAAAATGAGTTCAAGCGGAGACAATCTCCTTTCGGAAATTGAAAATGCAGCTTCCAGTGTTATTTCTCTTTCTTTCTTTTATCCTTATGCCTTCTCAGGCGTCGGATTGGAGTTCTTCCTGAATCCATGTTTTCCATTCTTTTCTGTCCCTGGTTAATGCATTCATCTCTCCTAATGTCTTTCCTTTGTTCTTTCCAATTTCTTCAATCTGGTCTATCCATTTCCTCCTGGGTCTTCCTCTTTTTCTTGATATTCCCATTTCCATTACTTTTCTTGCTTCATTCTTACTAGGTGGCCAAACCAGTTCAATGGGCTCATTTACATTTTTTTTTTATTTTACCATTAGGAAGAGCACATCATTTTGAGGCTCTGTGCAAAGAATTAGACGTCAGCGAGACTCCTAAGTCGCCTAAAAAAATTATAAACATTAAACAGGGCTCCTCTCCGAATTTCAGGCGTGACGTCATCGCATATGAAATCTCTCGTTGAGAGAGTGGATACCGCGCCGATCGGTTTTCGGTTAGATGACTACTTCGCTAGTAACAGTAGGTATTTTGCTAGCTAATATGCTTATTATTTATTATACGTTTTAGCAAACTCTAAACAGTGTTATGTTTGTGAAATAAGAACGTTTATAAATAAATAATTTAAACTATTCGACACAATGGACCACATCCAGAGTAAAAAAAGCTATAAATATTGTGCGGTTCCAGAACGTAAAAGTACTACGATTAAAACATCTAATAAAACATTTATTTCTATTAATAAGGATGCAAAAAAACGGAAGCAATGGCAGAAAAGCATAAAAAGACTCAAAGCATTCACTGATAAGTCAACATACTTTGTTTGTGTATTTTTAGGATTTCATTTTTCTTCAATAAGAATCGTTATAAATAACCTTATAAAATCGTTGTGAATCCATATTGAAAGGGTTATTGAAAACCATACGCTTGTATTAATCTCAATTTTTTTTAAATAGGTAGATGATATTGTTCTTATAGCTTGTGGTGTTATTAATGTTCAAAACTATTTAATAAAATAATGGATCAGTTCTTCACAAATTAAAGTTTATTAAATAGGCCGGAAAACAGCCAAAAGCGATGTGTCAAATAGTATGAAATTATAATTTAATAAACTCGTGTTTTTGATTAAAAAACTCCATAATCATTAGAAAGTCCACTTCTGGAAGATTTAATGAGTCTGCTTTTTTAAAATTAGGTCCACACATTTTATTTTATTCACACAAAATTTTGCGAGTAATTCAAAATAAATAAATTCTACGCGAGGCACGTTACAGTCAGAAGCGTAATGTTGGTGCACATTATCTTTCATATGCGGTGACATCACAGTCATAGTCTTCGCCCCGCTACGGTATGCTTGTGTAATTTGTTGTATTAGGAGTACGACATATTCTATTGACATGAAATTTTCAGAATCATATTTTTATCCCTAGTACTTTGTTTTACGACAGTTGAAAATGATTTAAAAATTTTAGTAAACGAGCCCATTGTTTCTATTTAATATTTGATATTGTTGGGTCTTGATTAGTTATGCTTCTGATTTCTTTGTTCCTTACTTTGTCCCATTTCGTTTTACCCGCTATTCTCCTTAAATATTCCATTTCCATTGCATTCGGAGGCAGTACCCAGCTCTCACTGGTATAAGTTATAGTTGGTACTGTAATTTTGTTGTATATTTCCTTTGTATTCATATCAATGTATTTTATGGCTTAGTAATATTCAATTTAAGAAATAATATAATCTTGTTGATTTATTTGCTCTGTTATTAAGTTCTGCGTCTATTTTTCCATCTTCTGTTAAAATACTTCCTAGGTAGTTATAGGTAGTTAATCTTTCTAATGTTTTGTGATTACATTTCAATTCTTCGTAATTATTCCCCTGTTTTTCATTTACTTTCATTACTTTGGTTTTTTCTGTATTTATTGTCATTTTCATCTTTTCTATTTCTCTTGTCAGTAAGTTAATTAGTTTCTGCAGTGTTATTTCAAATATTTAATTCTGGTATTAATAATTGTCTAGATTCTTATTATCTCACTAGTGCGGTAATGTATTCAAAAACGCACTAGTGCGGTAATATACGTCATTATGACACTTGAAATAGTGTCAAATCGTACCCGTTACATGACAGTTGTAGATAATAGTACATTGTTTACCGGGTAGGAAAAGCTTAACATTCCTGGACGACTGTGAAGATTGCTAAGTCGAGGCGCAAGCCGAGACTTAGCAACACAGAGTCCAGGAATGTGGCTTTTCCTACGAGGTAAACATACTATTTTTCCGCAAATCGTTTAAAATTCGACAGATATTGATTGATTTAAAAAAAAAAACGCGATAATTTCATTCCCAAATAAATGGTGCTTTGAAATTCCTAATAAAATTACTTGGGTTACTATGGAAACGTATTGAGGTTGAATTGTCAAACTTGACGCTTATAAATTTAATTGCTGGTGTTCTCGAAAGTAAAATGATAAGTGATGATGAAATTTCCATTCCTGGGACTCCTCCAGAGCTGGTTGAGGCAGTGAATACTGCTTCATTAGAATTATTGCCAAAGAAATCAAGAGAAAAGTACGAAAATGCATACAGACGTTTCATGGATTATCGCATGAGTAAAAATACGAGTTCTTCCTCAGAAAATGTTGTAATGGCATACTTCCTAGACCATTGTTTAAAGATGAAATCTTCAACATTATGGGCCAATTATTCAATGCTGAAGTCAACCCTTGCACTTAAACACAATGTAGATATATCTACATACTCAAAACTTCGTTCTTTATTGAAACGGCAAGCTCAAGGTTATAGGGCAAAGAAATCTAAGATTTCAACGAAGGAAGAAATTGAAAAATTTATCCAGGAAGCTCCAGATAAAGAAAATTTAATGATTGAGGTAATTTACAAGGTTTTAATTTCTATTTAGATTATAGCTTTATTTATTTTTTAGGTGGCTGTAATATTTGGTATTTCTGGGGCCTGTAGAATGGATGAGTTAGTCCGAATGACTGTACACGATATAGAAGACTTAGAATCTAAGCTTTTAATCAGCATACCTGATTCGAAAACCAACAAACCAAGATCATTTGTAATTAATCAGATCTACTTGAATGTTTATCGAAAGTATGTTTCGTTAAGACCAGAAAATATGAACAGTGACCGATTTTTCTTTAAATATCAAAGCGGAAAGGGTTGTAGACAAGTGGTAGGAATTCATCAATTTAGAAGAATGCCCAAAATAGTTGCTACTTATTTGAACTTGGTAAATCCGACAGAATATACTGGTCACTGCTTTCGTCGGTCTTCTGCAACAATATTGGTTGACTCTGGTGCCGACATAACTAGTTTAAAGAGGCATGGCGGATGGAAGTCATCAAACGTTGCTGAAGGATATATCGAAGAATCGCTTAACAATAAGGTTGAGGTGGCAAATAAAATTTTCACAGTACAAAATATTCAACAAAATGCCCCTCCCACCCTGCATGTTGTCAAAAATGTTTCTCATAGTTCTAAGAGTGTTCCTCCAATGTTCAATAATTGTACTAACTGTCAAATTACTGTAAATATAACAAATTGATCTTAAAAATGTATTCAGCAATGACTTGATGTTTTCAAAATATAAATTAATTCCTTATAATGTGTTTTCAATCATTTATGTAGAACACTAACAACTGTACGGAAATATCATTTCCTTACAGTAAGGAAATGACATTTCCTTACAGTAAAGAAGTCCTGACTTTTTCTTCAAGAAATTTTGACAGGAATGTCAAAATTTCCTAGCGATTTGCGGAAAAATACGTTATGTGATACATTCGGTAAGTCTCTTGTAGTACGCATTTGGATATTAGTACTGTAATACTTGACTTGCCGGACTTATGACGTAAATTACTATTACTATATCCCTTATAGTATAAATAACTAATGTAGGTAATATATCACTGAGAGTCCAATGAGTATATTTTTGTTGTCTAATGTGATGTCTTGACTTAACTTTGTTCTCATCAAAACCAAGTTTTAATATATATTTCTTTATTTTTAGGTAACTAGCCAGTCTCGTATTGTGCTGCTGCATCTAACTTATATGTGATGGTTATCTGCTGGCTTTCCTGATCCATGAAAAATACAAAATTCGTATTAAATAATCTGTGATAATTTAAGATGTGATTGGGAACCTCTCAAAGGCTCACGCTTAACCATTCGTATTTAATTAAATGGTCTCAAGTTAACAATTAAACGTAGCAAAATGGATAAAGGAGACCAAAAACAGAAAAATTCCAAACGTCACAATGACGCACACGTAAACCGACACAACATCAACATTAACTCGAGCTCAGGAGTTTTAATGGTCGGTCCTAATTATAGAGTGGGCAAAAAGATCGGCTGTGGCAACTTTGGTGAATTGAGGTTAGGTAAAAATTTGTATAATAACGAGCATGTCGCTATTAAAATGGAACCGATGAAATCCAAAGCGCCACAGCTTCACTTAGAATATAGATTTTATAAACTATTAGGTATTCACGAAGGTATACCTGACGTGTATTATTTCGGACCTTGCGGTAAATATAACGCTTTAGTGATGGAACTGCTAGGTCCTAGTTTGGAAGACTTGTTTGATAAGTGTGATCGACAATTTTCTTTAAAGACTGTGCTCATGATCGCGATTCAACTGCTTCATCGTATAGAATACGTTCATTCTAGACATCTTATTTATAGAGATATAAAACCTGAAAATTTCCTCATCGGAAGAAATAGTACGAAAAAAGAAAATGTTATACACATTATAGATTTCGGTTTAGCAAAGGAGTACATTGAACTTGAGACTAATAAACACATACCCTACAGAGAACACAAATCTCTTACTGGTACTGCGAGATATATGTCGATAAATACTCATTTAGGTAAAGAGCAATCCAGAAGAGACGATCTAGAAGCACTAGGGCATATGTTTATGTATTTTTTAAGAGGCTCCTTACCTTGGCAAGGTCTAAAAGCGGACACACTAAAAGAAAGGTATCAAAAAATAGGAGATACGAAACGTGTTACTCCAATAGCCGTTTTATGTGAAGGCCATCCCGACGAAATGAGAGTGTATCTAAATTATGTAAGACAATTAGACTTTTTCGAAACTCCCGACTATGAATATTTAAGAGAGCTATTCATATCTTTATACAATAAAAAAGGTTATGTAGACGATGGAGAATTCGATTGGTCGGGAAAAATAATAAACCTTTCCATAAATAATCTTCAGAGTAATAATAGTAATACCCAAAAAGTCGTTGTATCGCCTAATAGAGATAGGCAAGCTCAACAAAAAACGAACAAAACGGGTTGGCCGGAAACTTCAAAACAAGCTAATTTAGGTAAACTTACACCCATAGACTGTCACGGTTCTGTCCAGGTTGTGAGCTCCACCAACGGTGAACTAAACGCGGATGATCCTACGGCAGGTCACAGCAACGCTCCCATCACGCAAGCACGCGACGTCGAAACCGTAGACGAAACAAAATGTTGTGGATTCTTCAAACGAAAGAAGAAAATCGTCGTGCGATCCAAATGACTACAGTACAGCGAAACGGATCAGCAGCTAGTACTATTATCATCTAGGCGTAGCAACGCTACGTTGAACTGAAATTCTTGTAAGAAGACCAACGTCAAATTGTTAATTAAAATATTTGTAGTTGCTAAGAATAGTCCTGATTAAACTTAAGATTAAGTCCTATCATATCTCTGTGAGGTTTTGTTTAGGGCCTTACTCGCATTTTGTGTCTGATTAAAATAAATGGTCAGTGTGGTATTTTTTGGCATTTATCAATTTTAATGCTACGATGACAGATGGCAGTTGGCACATACTCATACCATTTAGTGGGATGCAGTTTGCTTTCATCTAACCATGATTTTTTTGCAATTTTGTCAATCCAATGTTTTTAAAATAATTTTTGGAATCTAGTTAATTCCATGTTTATCCAAATAAATATATAAATGGATTATTAAAAGTTACATACCTCGATAATAATATATTTGTCAGTCTTGATTTCTAATAGTTTCATCTTGTACATTGTGTCTAGATCTTTCTTTCTTTCTCTTATCCCTATGTCTTCTCAGGCGTCCGATTAGAGCTCTTCATGTACCCATTTTTTCCATTCTTTTCTGTCCCTGGCTAATGCCTTCATCTCTCCTAATGTTTTTCCTTTGTTATCTCCAATTTCTTCAATCCGGTCTATCCATTTCCTTCTCTTTGTCTTTTTCTTGATATTCCCATTTCCATAACTTTTCTCGCAATTCTCTCTTGCTTTATTCTTACTAGGTGGCCAAACCAGTTCAATTGTTTTTGTTTAATATTAGTCTAGATGACTATGTTTTAAATAGTTTTCATATACTCCTACCATATTCACTTCATATATCATATATATAATATATAGTGTCTAATAAAAATTCCCCTCTAGAGAAGCATCAAAATTATTGAAATTTTGGTTTATCGAAATCTTCATGTTTTTCTTTTGGAATTTGTCACACAAAAAATTTATATGCCGACTAATTAACAAATGTCAAAGAATACTACTATTGATTGTTTTTTATGAACCTACATTTTTGCACTTCAGTTTTTAATTTTTACATATCACTGTTTTAAATAACGTAGATTCAGCTGTTTATATTAGGTTTATGCATGGGTTTTCCTATTAATTTTTGTAATAGTGCTTTCATTTTTGTGAGTAAGGTGAATAGTAACAAAAACGTAAATTATTTAATAATTATTTCAACTAAGAATAAATACATTGTACGATTTCAACTTTAAAGAGAAAATAATTTGACTTTTTCTTTAGTTAAATTAACAGTATCCAAAAAATGTGTACGGTAACGAAATTCATGTCAAGCTATAATTTTCTTCAATTTTATTGAAATAATTATCAATTTTCATGCTAATGTATGTGTATCTTCAAGTATAATACACTTTATAGTCTATCCTTATTGACAGATGATAGTGGGGCATACTTGAACCAACAAAAACTATACCCTGTATCCTAAAAGTAACAAAACTACTTTGAAGCATATTATATGACTCACTGTCATTTGTATAGTTTTTTTCACGATCTAAGAAACTGTCCTGACCTGAGATGGGCTAATGACAAGCAATAAAGTCATAAAAGTATTAGCAGTGACAGGGTCGTATTTATTTTGTTGGTGAATAATAAATTTTTACCTGAAAACTCTTGGGTCATTCTTAATATAAATACCTGATTTTTCTTCAGGTATAGTGCCTCTATTGCATCTCAACCCTAAGTCAAGCCAAGTCAGTTTCTTAGATCGAGAAAAGAGCTATACCTGAGGTAGTAGCTATATCAGAATATTCCGTATGTAGAATCTCATATAGAGAGAGCATTTATTATACATAAAATTCTATATGTCCAAGAGAGAACAAAATACTTCCCCTCCATGAAGCACCCACCACACTAGACTCGATTGGTCTCGATACACTCCGGAGAGGGGAATACGACTTTGTCTCTCTGTTTCACTCACAGAATAGCAATACGGAACATAATTATTTGCCAAATCTGTATATGACAAAAATATGATTGTTGAAATCGATATTGGCTCATGTAAATACTGAAAATTTGTTGTTTATTATTAATTTACGTTTTTTGCTAATTTTGAAGTAATCTTAGTTTACAGGCAGTATCAAAATTTCGTTGTACATACGTCTTTTATCAAAAATTACATATAGTACCATATATGGAAAAGCCAGTAGGTTTACAAATTGATTTGTACGTAAAAATTTGTTGATCTCTATCTGGAAATTTTCAACTGAAAACACGTTTTTTTTAATCAAAAAGTTATTTATATACTTCAAAGACCTCGCACTTGGCAACTTGGAGTATCGTCAAAATGTAAGATTGAATTTTCGATATTTTTGGGTACCCGATATCCTATGGCTAAATTTCGAATATAATGTGGGAAATTGGCACAAAAAATCACTTTTTAAAGCTACTAGCTCGCTAGGACAATAGTAGTCAAAAGTAGTTTACCTAACGCGTCGCTCGGAAATCTGCAATCGCGTGCGGAAAAGTCACTTCATGCACGTGTTAGGTACACTATTTTTTCTACTAGCGTGCGGAAAAACACTTATTAAATACTTATCAACAAATTAATTATTATTAATATAAATATCGAACGTAAAATTTGTAGCATTCTGCAAATTATTTGCAGGGGCTAAAATGTTTTCCAATGGAGTCAGATTTCGGTTTTTCACTGCTTTGTCAGCACTAATTGCTGCAACTGGGGCGATGGGAACTTGGCTGAAAGCGGTCATTTTGGAAGGCCTTATCTACAAGTGACAGCGTCACTGAAATCTAATATTTTATTCGATAGGCCCTTTTGGAAACTAAGTGACTAGTGTGGAAAAGTCACCCTTTCAACACTAAAGTAGACGCATGCTAGTAGAAAAAATATATAATCTAAAAAATAATGTTACGTATTCAAGTTACTTCTGATTTTTTTCTGTCAAAAATGAAAATAAATACATTCAATTGATGGTTTTATTTGATGCCATATTGCGGTGGATCGATTGTAGTGCTATCTAGCGGCACGTATTGAAAGTAGGTACAAGGTAGAAAACTGGGAAATCTGAAACTGTGATCAGTGTACAGCTATCTACTTTTAACTCACTTAGTAATGTCAATGTTGCTGTTTCAATAATTATAAACTAACTAGATATTTCAGAGTTCCTGTAAAAAACCAAGACGCACACCTTAAATATGTTTGTGGTATTATGAATATTATGTTTCCGTGTACATTTTAAAATTATTAAGTTTATACATAATATATACTAGAAAAAAAGGTTTCTTACAATTGTGTACTTTATTTGTTTTAAGTTAAAAACAAATATTTATTATTTGCCACACTTCTATTATGGTCAAAGATAAGTAAGTGTCACAATGTTACCAGCGCGTAGCCCTTTTGGAAAACTGAAACCATGGTATTGCTGGTATTGTGATACTCACTTATCTTTCTCAATAATAGAAGTGTGGCGATTGGCGAACAATAAATAGATAAGTTCTCTACTTAAAACAAAACAAAATACACAACTTTTCCACTTTTATTAATATCACAAATATATTTAAGATGTGTCTCAGGTTTCCACAAGAACACTGAAATATCTAGTTTGTTTATAATTGAAAGATGACAACATTGACATTTTTAAGTGATTAAAATGTAGATGGTTCCACTTTAATTACCCTTAGTAGTTACCTATTTTTCTACCTCAGGCCTACTTTCGATAAGTGCCGCTAGATGGCACTACAATACGATCCACCACAGTATGGCGTCAGCTGAAACCATCAATTTTGACACATTGTGCCTAGTTAGTTCTGCGTTATTCTATTTGGAAACAAGCTATAGTTTGGCAAGTTTATCTGAAACTACGGGGCATCGGTAAGAGGCGAGGAAACATGGCGCCTATGTGTCCAGTTTTTGTTGGAACGCATTTTTATCAGTCCGTGGAATAGTTGGAACAGAAATTTTTTCATGCGCATGACCGTGACGTTCATGTAGGCATCATTTCGCTTGGTTGGAACAAACCTATTATCACTACATACTTAGCACTTTAGCTTTTTCATAGTTAAACGTGGCAATGTCGAATGATTTCGACTGCATTTCTTTCACGGCTTCAGATAAACTTGCCAAAGTATAGAAAATTCTTGCTTTCAAGATAGCCATAGAGTTAAACTTGGGGTACAGATAATGAACCAGTAACTTCCAAAAATATTTGAGACTTATTTTTTGGTGTGAATAATCAACTTTATAGCACTAGGTGTCTCGATATCTAAATATTTATGGGGAAAGAAAACCCAAACATTTTGGCGGTTTATGTAAAAAAAGTGCGTGGTTCTTTCTAAAATATTATTTGATTTTATTAATATCTTGGGCTAGTGGACATTTAATACGAAATAAATGTCTATTCAATATATTGTATCTTTATCAAGATTATATTCACTGTTTTTATTAAATTTGAAACAAAAATATACATTTTGTATAGTTTATTTAGCTTCTACCAAAACTTAATGAAATATTTATCACAGGAAGATGAAACGGTCATTGAAACTCTCTAAATACTGTCAAATATGTCGTACATTATTACAATTTACTGTGGTCTAAAATATCTATTAATCGCCCTCTTCTAAGAAATTCTTGAATAAAGTCTCAGAGACCACCAATTCGTTTAGTCCTACTTAGTGCAGTTTTACTAAGATTTAGTCCTGATAGATCTTTCCAAAAAGGTTTCAGGTCCCCAAAAGTGAGTTTTATTCCCGCTCACAGCAGTAGAATGATTATATTTTCTAGTAATTACCATAAAATTTTGAAACTTCTATATCCTTTATCAATATTGAACTGGACACACTTTCCTATGGCGTGAATTTCCGCTTGAAAGATACTTGTGGTTTTTCCCAAGCTTTCAGAGTCTTTAGTTATACTTTCTCATCAAACTTTACTATCCTATGGCATCCGATTGGGGGGTTTTTTGAAATGGGTGAAGTAGATTTTCAGCCCATTTCTGATTTTATTATTTTTAAACAATATCGAATTAATCCTGCATTTGAAGATAAATATTGTTCTTTTAAAAATACATATGTAATATATAGACATTAATCTGTAATTTACAATTTATATATATTGCGTTAGATAATGAAAGCTAGGTACAAATTTATAAAAAAAATATTTGTGACGGTAATGTTGAAATCATAATGTTTTGTGTATTTTATGCTTTCATAACTTTTTGTCCTCAACTTTTTCGTCAGCTTGTACAAGTATTACTTTCCTTGTCTAAACGTATTATTTAAATGTGTTGCGTAAAGTGTGCGTTGGACTGTTTCAAACAAAAATTTTCTTTCTATAAATATACTGAAAATATTGTTGGAGATAACGAGAGTAAAATACTGTAAAAGTTTAAATTTATATCAAGAGAAAGACAGGCTAAACCTCCTACTTTCTATCTCTCTCTTACATGCTGACATGTTCCGAGCTGGCTTGTAGCCTCCATCTGTAGTATCTCTATGGTTGTGCCTCATGTAGGGAGCAATACTTCGAAGTGACTAAGACTAAGGTAGGAAATTTCACGCTCTACAAAAAAGAACACCTATAATTTTTTGATATTTTTAATATTTTCAAAGTTAGAGTATAATTAGTAATAAACTTAGACATTTTTCTATTTTTCGACACTCCAATCAAGTTTATGGAAAACTTTTATGGGATATTTTTTGTAGAGCGTTTTATTGGCTAAAACTTTTCTTCATGAAATATTTACATATCTTCTATGAGTTTTAAGTTATTTCCATCAATCTGAGTTAAATAAGTCAATACTGGAAATTTTTTAATTGAAACGAAAATATTTCAGTTTAACAATTAAAATTAATGAAAATATAATTAAAATACCATTTTCAAATTGAAAAATATAACTATTCAATTAATATAATGAATTAAAAACAATAAAATTATGATTAAATGTTTTTGATACGAATAACTTATGACCTATGGAAAATATCAAAAATATGTTATGAAGATAAATAATAAAACGCCCTACAAAAAATATCCCATAAAAGTTTTCCACAAACTTGATTGGGTCGTCGAAAAATTGAAAAAATGTCAAAATGTATCACTAATTTTACTCTAACTTGAATAACTTTGAAAGAAGTAAAAATATCAAAAAACTATAATAGCCCTTTTTTTGTAGAGCATCATATTTCCTACAAGAATATACCTTAGTCATTTCGAAGTACTGCTCACTACGTTTGTTTGTTTCCATGTTATTTAAATGGAAAATAGTAATTATCAATCTCTCAATCACCTCTTAATATAAATATGAATTGAAACATTTACAGTATTCTATTTTCGTCATGTACAACAATATTTTCAATGTATTTAAAACTAAAAATCTAGAAATATCTATTAAAAAGAGCAATATAAATGTTTATAATACAACAAATTATTTAAATTTCTTATAATTATGTATAAGTAATTTTTGAAAATATCCTAAATATGAATATGCAGTATTTTTACCGACATCAAGGCAGAAATTAAAATGTTTACACCTGAAATAAGTTGAAAATTTACTATTTTTAATATTATTACCTTTTTACTCCTACTAATTAACGCTTCTAAGCATGACTTGTTGTAAACTATTCAGTAATACATTTTTTAACAAAATAATTACTGAAATGTGTAGTTTTATTTTTCCTTCGCTAAAGATTGAATGAGCTTAGAAAAGGGCAGCTAAAAAAAATTAGAAACTTTAAGAAATAATAACGGTATAGTTTGTCTTAAAGTATATGCGCTTTCCTTTGTGGAAGGTGCCTTAGTCTTATAGTTTTTACTGGAATCAAACCATGTTTCGTCAAGGTAGATTATATATACATCTGGTTTTGGATCGGTACCTACTAGAAAATTGAATCTCCAAGTGCGCAATCTTTGGCAGCGCTGGAGCGATATCGCGATGCTTTCTTTAAATGTAAGAATAACTATAGCAATGTTCCAATGATGGAATGATGTCCAAGTCTTTAATCGGACGTTACGACTCGATTCCCTAGAAATACTAATATTATGCGGCTCTATTCAGAATTAGCACGAGGCAGGTCTTAGTTTACTGTTGTAGGCATTATATCAGAGGTAATTCCCAAAATACCTACTTTGAGAGTCCACTCGTAGTTACAAACGTCTTTTCATTTTACAGTTCGAAGATATCTATGGGAACGCCACATTGAGAAATGAACCTTAAATGGAAATTATTAATCGTATCTAATAATAAAATTTATGCAAAAAGTAAAATATATTGTAGTTTAAATTTTTTTGGTAGAGTATTGGTTATGCAATTTACACTACACAAGAGCTTAGAATACAATCTATCTAGTAGTAATACTTTCACATTTGGAATTAAAAAAATATAATATATTAAAAACCAATAAGGAAGTGTCTTTTTTTATTGAAATAATCTTAAGTAGAGTAGCTCGATGTATAATAGTTTGTTTTACGTTGTCGAAAAGTTTGATTCGTCTTTATTTTTGATCAACCCAGTTGATTCCTCTTCTGACATCTATCAGCTGATTGCCATACCTGTGTCAGAAAAAGGGCTTGCGCATTGAATTTTGAAATAAATAAAATTAGAGGGGCAAGGAAAGGGTTTTTAGAAATGGCGGACGTGTGTAGTGGTCAAAGTGTGATGGATTCGCAAACGGAAATGCATAACAGTGCTGTTGATCGATTAAAAAGACTTTATCCAGCAGTAAACGAAGATAAAACCCCTCTTCCAAGATCGTGGAGTACTAAGGATAAATACACCTACATTGGGTTATCCCAAAACAATTTGCGTGTGCACTATAAAGGTAAGAATATTTAACGTTTTGCTTATGTTTATCAAGACTTGTCAGGGCTCAATTTAAATATTTTCGGAATGTCTAATGATTTGTTATAATTTATAAGTTGTTGAAACTCCCCTATCAAAAGTCATCGACCTAGAATTTTTATGGAGTTCTTGTGAATCAAACAAAGAAATCAGCTGATTATGGCAGCAAACGAAAACTCAAAATGATTGACCGTTGTTCGATTACTTCCGTGTTCTTGAGTCCAACGTAATATACAAGATTATTCATATTAACATTTCGTTAATTTAATAAGTTGTGGCATTCGACAGTAGAGTATCTTAAATAAGTTTAAAATATTTTTGAAACACATCAGTACAGCTGGTGAAGGGAGAAAACTTTAATCATCTACAACGTGTTTTTAATTTCATTCGCAAGAATATTTACATATTAGTTGTTGTTTAGAAAACTGACTGTAGGTATTATACATACACCTAGTTTGTTCAAAATAAGGTCAAGGTTTCAGATCTTTCCTTAATATCATTTGTCATTATCTTTTATTAATAGTAGCTATTTAGGTACTTTTCAATAATTCAAAACATATTTTCATTAATTAGTAAACTTATTTCACAAATAGGATAACTCTTGCATCTAATTTTAATGTTTAAAGTTGCTTTGTCATGTTGTTAATGGACAATTTCTTGTAAATATTTAATTAACAAAAAACTGATTTAAATAATTTGCAAACAATATAGGTAATGTAGCATAATAACAGCAGGTTAATGATAATCTTATAATTTACTTTTTGGTCTAGCTGGTAGGTACCTTATTAATATATTTTATATACCAGTATTAGATGAAAAGTTCAACATTTTATGGAAATGTGTATGTTAAATTATTCCAATATCATGCTACTATTATAAAAACATCTAAAGAAGGACATAATATATCTCCTTTAAATTAACAGTTCTATATAATTATTGAACAATTGTACAAAATTATAGGTATATCTAGATACTAATTTGTTTATTACTGTTTATGAAAAGAGTAAAATTTAGTCTTTTGGGTATTTCTACTTATATTTCTAAGACAAATACATTTGTTAGCTTACCCTAGGTTTCCCTGTTCTACTCACTCTTTGTTCCCTTTCATAGAAAAAACTGTGGGAAAAATATTTTTACTACCTAGTGTTACTTAATACTAGCTAGCAAGACATGCAGAATTAGATTTTTTAGTAGTGAGATATTTCTTTAGTAGACAATTGGATATTTACATTGATATATTTCTTTTGTTTTGTTAAATCGGAATACTCAGTTTTACTATTTTACAATGAAATTGGACTCTGCTAATTAATAAATGAATAAATTGAAGATTATTTGAAAGTGATCATGTAGAAGATAAACTGGAAGATGAACTGAAAAAATCAAACAATATTTCTCGCAATATTTACTGTGCATTGAATTAATAGTTTATGATACTATTGTAGGTTGCAACAGTAACATGATCTAGTAAAACTTTGGTATTGAAACTTGAACATAAAAATAAAAAGTAATAGCAACTGAAATTTAGAATCTAAGTAAATCTGGAAGGAAGACTTATGGAACAGGCATAGGAACACCAACATTAGACCAGATAGTTGAAACAAATTTGATAAGTGTGGGTATATCAGTGGAGTAGGTAGATAAACGAGGCTACAGAGGTAAGACAGTGATGAAAAGGAAGAAAAGCACACCAAGAAAATTATTGATGCAGGGAATTGTGAAGTAGGTGAAATGGTGTGGAAAACAAGAGAATATTAAGATAGTAATACTTATACAGAAATTAATAAATATCTGATTCTCTGAAGGTAAAAGAGACTTGGACAAACAGTTTCATTCTATATGTGTTAAACATGTTGTTAACATCTAACAATGCTAAGATATATACATATGTAGTAATCTAAAATTAATGCAATTTATTTAGAATTCATAGTTTTGAAACCACATTGATGTTATACTTATAAATCTATGTTTAAGATGCATTAAAGAGTTGTATCAAAAATAAAATTAATTTCTAATTTTAAAAGGTTTAATTTAACTTTTCTGAGCTTGATACTTTTATGCATTATGCTCCATATCATTGAATATGAATCATCCCATATATTTTATGTTATTGTGAGACACAGTTGTTGACAAAAAAACTACCTACTCACAATTAATATGCAATAAATATTTGAAAGTATAAGTGTAGTGTTCCTTATCAGCTGGTACATTAACAACCAATTATGGTCATTACTTCTGATATTAATGAATATTTGAAGCAACAGAACTTGTGCATAGCTTAAAATAAAAACAGATGTAGAAGTACATAATTTATTAGTAGGTAAAACTTATATAATGGGAAGAATAAAAAGACTGGAAAATTAAAGAATGTGAATCCAAGAGCAGATTTATTTAAATTTGGTTGGAATTTGATGATAAAGTCTTTGTATGATGTACAAATATAGCATTTAGTGATTCTAACAACCTGGGGCACAAGGGTATTGTAGGAAATGAAATGACTGATGCTGTACATGATCCTTACTTACATACCACCCTGCATAAACATTTGAAAATACTTAATAAAAAGTGGAAAATAACAAAAAATACAAATACTTGAATATATTTAAAAAATATAGAAAATAGAAGAAAAAAAAAAGATTTGAAAAATTTAAAGAAAAGAGAAAACTATATAAAAAAGGAAAACTTTTACTAACAAATTCGTACTCAAATGTCGCTAGAAACGAATAAAAATGTAAAACTAAATTTACTAATATTTAACCTTACAAGCTCTTACAGATAACCCGGAAAATTGATAAAAATTGTAGAACTGGCTAATTGGTTAAAAGCCAGGGCCACAAAATTGAAACAACAAGTTTAATTTCCAAAGCAGTAATTTATTAAAATGAATTAATTCCCTATTTCCAATTATAAAATAATATTTAATCTCTTCGAAAAATTCGGAGAAGAGACACCATTAAAAAAATTCAGTACTGTGAATTTATCTTATCTAATCTTGGCGTCTTATTTAGGATATGTTTGATTATTATTTCCTGTTAACAGAAAATAAATCGTCGTTAAAACAAAAAAGTAATTTTGAATTGAAAAAGTACTCTTTTATTTCGGACCATAGTGTATAGTTACATTAATATACAAAAACTTAAATGTAATATTATTTTCTAAAACAAGGTGGTAGGTATAATAAAAATTAAAATCTTGATATTTAAATAATTAAAATTGCAATTACATACAGAAACATAATCCAAAAATGACAGAAAACTACTTTAAATATTGAACTAGAACAATACATTCTAGATATCTTCTGTAAGTTCCTTGTGGCATTACTTATTCTTTTTTCTCTTATTTTTTTGGGAATCAAACCACAATAATGTTTTTAGATTTTTTATTTCATCGTTGTCAATATTAATTAGTAATTAACAAAGTTTTGTAGTCTAAAATTTCAAAATATTATTGATTGTCTAGTTGTCAAATTTTTTTGTTGTGTCAGATAGGGATCAAAATTTATTTAATTACTAATTAATCTTGACAACGGTAGCTGGAACGCTACCGAAACGTCGAAATAAAAAATATACATAAAACATTATTGTGGCTTGATTCCCAAAAAAATAAGAGAAAAAAGAATAAATTCTAGTTCAGTAACAAGGTATAAACCATGGAGGTAAAAGAGAAAGGAGAGAACATAACAGTATAAAATAATCATCGACCAAAGTGGCTTCTCAATATGGCCTGCCAGAGGCGCACATTAAATTAATCAATTAGGGGTAACAAAAAATTATCATCCATGTTTTTAAGGTGGTACTTTTTGTTGTTGGAGAATTGATACCAGATTTTGGTACATTCAAAAATTTTATAACACTATTGTACAACACAATATCAACTTAAATTTATACTAATACTCATAAATAACCTTTCTAATACTGAAAATCACTATTTTTTTAACGTGGCTTTTCAATTTGACACATTTCAGTATATTAAGATTATCTATGTTGACACAAGAACTGATGACTAATGTCACTAATGTGGCTTTTCAATATGGTGAATTCCGTCGAAAGTTGGTTAAATCACTACCACGCTTAGCTTCCCTCCTTTCTCTTTTACCTCCATGGTATAAACTAAGGGCGACAGAGCTACAAAGTCGGAGGCCTCTGGCACGAGGGTTCATAAGTTGCCCGAGGGTATATATCTATTAGTACCCGTAGTGCTTATAGACTTGTATGTCATAACAGTTCGATTTGACTAATACTTTTTTTTATTTAATTTGATTTACCATTTTTGTTTTTTTTTCATCGGTAGATTCGTCAATCGACCTGTTGCCGTTATTAGTGGCAACAGTAATACATCATTTCAACTTTCTTACTATCAGGGTTCATGAGATACAGCCTGGTGATAGACGGACGGAAAGCAGAGTCTTAGTAATGGGATCCGTTTTTACGGTTTTTACGGAACCCTAAAAATCAATACAGTTTAAAAAAATGACTTGGGAAGAAAATAGTGACGTTTGTAATTAGCACATAATTTCGGCAATAAACATTAGGTATTGTACCTACGTAATCTATTTATTAGATACTGTATCAGAGAATGTCCATTTTTATCTTGTTGCCACAAAAATATACGCCATTGTACGTCGTACCAATTTCGTTTGAGTTCGGAAACTTTCTGATATATTTTACATCCACCACTGTAATTATTCAAAATTTAATTATTTACATGCATGATATTCGCAACAACGTCGAAAGTACATCAAGGATGCACGTGCCTGTTTATTATATTTTAAAAAAATACGCATCTTTGCATGTGCTTCGATTTCTTAAGAGTTCTAAATCACTATCCGAGAAATCATTAGCTTGAATTAATGAAAAAATAGGAAATTACTGAAATTTTGAAATATATGTTGATACCGTAAAACGTTTCGGCTTATTAATTAGTAAAACTAATAGAAATCCACAACCTACTAGACGAAAACATTAAAAGTTGACGTTGTTGAGCCATTTTTATCAGTAATGACTGCGAATGCTATTGAAGTAATCTAAAAGATAGGTACCACATATTTCTGTACAGGATGTACCAAATTGAAATGGATTGCATTGTTTCTCGCAAACAAAGTAGTAAACAAGTTAAAAGTAATGTTAGGTATTTGTTAAACCACGAATATATCGCAATATAAAAGTTTATATAATATAATGGTCGAGAAAAATATATGAAATCGTTACGTAAGCGTTAAATAGAGATGCTTAAAAGATATCAGTGACGTGCGCAAATGTTTGATTTGAGCGATTTTTGGTAGAGGCGAATCTTATGGTTTGGTGACCTTGGAATTTTTTTTTGAGGACATCCAATCGAATGAATGAGTGGTATACTAAGAGCGACCCGACTATAACCTACTTGTATGGGGATAATTAATTTGTAGAAGTTGCTTATGATAACATTTTTAAAGAGGGTTAATATTTTTGCATAAATTCCATCTACCATGGGCGTACCCACGATAAAGTTTTTATAGGTAGGTACCTAAGTGGTTAATTAATTAGTAAAAATTTCTTTTCTCCATACAAACAAATTTTTGTGAAAATTGATTACAGGGTGTTTCATTGGGAAAGGGCCAACTTTAACTGTAGTTGGGGATCACTTTGGTGCTTCCAAAAACTTATATTTAATGTGTCTTCTGCACTTTGGTCGAGATACAGGGTGTTATATAAAGGAATATGTTTCCAGCTTATGGAAAATAAAAGACCCCTCAAATGCGGATATGTTGATACCAACTTATTCGTCTTGAAAAATAGAACTTTTGATAACATTGCGCCAATGTTGTGACTTTTATAATTAACTCACAATAATTAATGATATTATTTTTAAAATCGCTTACGGAGATTGTATGAGTAAGACAGAGAGAAAATACGTAAACAAACCTGTATTACAGACTCCACCTGATTCCACCAGGTACTGAGATAAGAAATGAATAAATAAAACCAGACAGGGTTGAACCGACCTATATCTGTGAGTAAATTTTTATATGTTGTTTTTTCTTTGTAGTGTATATAGTTGTTGGCATCGGTAACTCTTAAAAAAATTGGATAGGGATGCGGAAAAGATTTTTTTTATGCTAGATGTTAAATGTCTATTAACTGTTAATACAAAAATGCTTGTGAAATGTGTGTAGGTTATGAACCCGACGTGAAGGGTGATACTAAAAGATAATGTATAATTCTTAGAGTATCCCTTCTTACGCGCTCCACCTTTCCCCCACAGGCATCGCCTAAGGACCTCATTACCTTCTATCAGCGAAGTGTAGCTGAAAAAAATATTTCTATTGGCCTAAGCCGGTTTTCGGTTTTTAAATTTTTTGGTAGCTAAAGTCGCCTTTTTGTTTTATTGAATTTTTTTGAATGGCCGAAGACGGGTTTTGTTTAATTTTCATATTTTTGGATAGCCTAAGCCGGTTTTTGTGTTATATATATTTTGATGGCGATGAGTGTTTTTTCTGTAGCATTGTTAACTGAATATAATTTGCATCATTATATTTCTTCATGATTAGGTATAGTTCGATCAGCAGCGTCAAGTACAGTATTTAGTAATCTGGTTGATGGATATCTAATATTAGGTTGGTGTCTAGCATTTCCTAAATACCAAATCTCGCTAGCTACATGTGCACAACATCCGAGTGTTCCAGTTTTGCAAGTACAGTAATAGCCATCAATATGTCGAATCTCTTCGTTAGGTTCGATGTGTCGGCCATAACCTGTCTATAACAATTAATATGAATAACTTCACCATTTTCCATATTTCTTTGATACAAATTATTATTCCCTCTACGATGGCGGGTGGCGTTCTGAAATCCCTCTGGAAGATCGTTTAATTCCTCACAACGCCGAAATCCTCTAGGACGAACTCTATGTTCACAAACGTAACACTGCATTTTCTTAGTTTTTAAATACTTGACTTTAAAAAATCTCTAAATTGAATACGCACACTTCTAGCACACAGAGCGATTATTTATAAAAAACTGGTCATTTGTAGTTAAAACTTGTTAGTCTACAATTAGATGAATACGCCCTTCTCTTTCATACTCCTATTACCTGTCGGGGATATGTCAGGTATAAATATTTGCAATCTATCATATCTTTATACTGAAAAATATAATCCTATTATTTTGTTTCGACGAAAACGAAACGGGTATTCATCCTATGCACAACTATATTCACAAGTCCGACTCTGTTTCACCACAGCAGGTGGTGTCCTATTGAATGGAACTGATTTTGTGGCTTTATTAATTAAATTACAACATTGGCGCAATGTTATCAAATGTTCTATTTTTTAAGACGAATAAATTGGTATCAAAATATCCGCATTTGAGTGGTCTTTTATTTTCCATAAGCTGGAAGCATAGTCCTTTATCCCATTTCTTTCGAACCTCATAACTTCCGAGTTACTCATTATATTATTTTGAAATTTGGTACTCGTAATAACCATTACCTAGAAACTCCATCAAAAGCATCTCCAAAAAGATAATGCAGGTCCGGCTTATGAAAAAATTTCAAAACATCTTTCCCAAAAACAACACCCTGTATATAGATTTTTTTAAAATTTCTCTTTATATTTGAAAAGAGTATGAAAAATGGAATTTACTATTTCCTTTTCATTTTTCCGCAGACAATTTTACAACCAAAAATTTACCGTCAAAGATATAATTTATTCTCGTTTTGGGGGTTAACAATGGTATCGGAGAGGTTTTTTTTTATTTTTTAGCTTGAAATGAAATCTATATAATGCATTTAGTTAAGCATCCTAGGAATTCAATTGAGTGTGTGTGTTTACGAGTAGACCACTAAAAAATGTGATTACAGGGCCGTACTTGTGACATACTCATTCAATAAGTTTCGAATATTTCGAACACCCTGTATAAGGATATGCATTTGGAAACTATGCCATTTTTGTAATATTGCGAACGGACCTTCAGATCACATCTGGATTATTTTTGATTTCTCCGCAGGCATTCTCTATTCTTCGAAAAAGTTCTTCTCTGCTATGGATCTCAGTAGCATAAATGATTTTTTCTACACCCACATATTATATATTATCCATTTCCTGCACAGTTTAGAGAATGGAAATGTAGGCCATATCGGTTAACTGAACGTATATGATTTCATATACATCCTAGAACGTATATGAAAACCACCAATCAGCATTCGCGTTTAGTACTCGTCATTCATCTTTTTTTCAATTTAAAGAAACGTCAAAATAACTTGTCAAAAAAAGTCTCTCCCAGAAGCACTGGATCCAGAATATTGATTTATAAAAATAAACTTGAATAAAATAAACCTTATAAATTAATAACAAATACTGAAAACAGAATAAAATGGGTATTTAAGGGACTACCGATGAAGGTCAGTTTTTATGAAGGTATGTAATACTTCTGAGATATACTTTTAATAAATCTCGGTAGCCGAGTGGTTAACATACCGGACTTTCATGAGGTAGACCCGAGTTCGATTCCGGGTGAAGAAATTTTTTTTCAATTGTTAATTTTATTTTTAAATAATTATTCTGCTCAATATTGAAAACTACAACAGGCAGACGCTTGAAATATTTAGCAAAATATTATTATAATTAATAAAGGTACGGTACCCTTTTTGCGGGAGTCCGACTGGCAACATCTATTTATAACAGCATCGCATATTAAAAAAAAGAAACCGTAACATTATACAAATTGTACATTTAAAAACTGTACGTTTATCACAAAAAATTAGTGAAGACATAAAATTGAATTGGTACGATTATGAATAAAATTGTTGAAAATTTTTAATTTCAAGTTATATTTAGGTATTTTACAGTTTATTCAAATGTTTATTTTCTAGATTTTTTCTTTTATGGGTCGTAGAAAAAATATACTGTTCGACTCTTGTGGATTGTCCCTATCGCACTCGAACGATTGAGCACTCCGCCTACGGCGTCGTGCTCAAACTTCGTCCTCGTGCGATATGGCCATCATATCCACACTAGTTGCACAAACTACTATTAGATATTTTAGAAAGTGCATAGAGCAAAATAGGGTAAGTCCACGTGACGTTACAAACTAGCCTGGTGGTAAAACAATATACAAAGCATTCAGAACACGTGGTACTTAATAGTGAGGTTATGCTGATTTATAATGATAGATCGTGCTTGAGTTTAGTTGGTTTTGCTTCAGTGTACTTTTAAAGTTATTTTAATTGTTGAGCTTGCATATTTAATAATATATAATAAAGGTTAATAGTTGTTTGACGTTTGATAATTTTTCATCATGTCTATTGTTTATTGTTTTACCACCAAAGTATTGTCAACTGTCAACTGTCGTGGACATGCCCTATGGAGGTCATTTTGAGCAATTTTTGTAGGTTAGCCTTGCTTCGTTTGGACAATGCTGGTAGAATTTCTTGTTTTTTTTCAGGTCAATTAATAAAATTAATTAAAATCTCTCCGATTTTTGAAGTATAAATTTATTTCTCGTATTTCACTCTTGTTATTCTAAATGTAGAAGTGCATAATTTCCAAATACATATACTTATACAGGGTATTCGAAATATTCGAAACTTATTGAATGAGTATATCCCAAGTACGGCCCTGTAATCACATTTTTAGTGGTCTGTACTCGTAAACATACATACTCAATTGAATTTCTAGGATGCTTAACTAAATGCATTATATAGATTTCATTTCAAGCTAAAAAATAAAAAAAAACCTCTCCGATACCATTGTTAACCCCCAAAACGTGCATAAATTATAACTTTGACGGTACATTTTTGGCAGTAAAATTGTCTGCGGAAAAATAAAAAGGAAATAAGTAGATTCTATTTTTCATACTCTTTCCAAGTATAAAAGGGGTTATATATTTTAGTTGTAAACATTTCCATTTGCTGTGGCTATACGATAAAATTAATATAGTAGGTGCTCCAAATGTTCCTTTTACTTACACCCATGCAGAAGTATTTATCTTTAGTCGCCTCCCTTACGTTTTGGAGAGTCAATTTTATTACCTTCTTCCATTATTCTTCGGTGGAGTTCGTCGAGTGTTACCAGGGACGTATATAAGGGGGGGTTTGGGGGTTCAAACCCTCCCCATAGAAAATACAATAAAGGTACAATAATTTTTTATTAGCATACTGCCGCAATATGAGTATTCATCGGGATGTGGCAATAGAAATAAATTCCTCAACAATTGTGAATAATTTAGCTGAAGAGGTTAAATTTACTTTTGTGAGATTGATTTTCTGTTTTAATAAAAGCTTCAATTTTCAATCATCTATCAGTTTTTAAAATAGGTGCTCCCAAATTAATTTACAGGTAACATATCGGCTGGTATGGAAATACGGCGAAGAACTTAGAAGACTGGCGACTCGGAACAGTGTAACACTGGATGGGTCCCAGGTCACAAAGGAATCGCTGGCAATGAAAAAGCTGACGAACTGGCAAGAGCAGGATCGTCAACACTGATGAACGGATCCCCAGATGCTCCACTAGGTCATGGTTAAAAGGGTGGGTAAAAGAACAATCCATAAAACTCTGGAAGAATACACCCAGGCAAACACATGGGAAGAAATTTATGAAAGAACCATCAGAAAAAAAAAGGACACTGAAACAGCTCTGCATATAATATGCAACTGTGAGACGCTGGACCACAGGAGGCAAAAACTAAATGGAAGACCCCAAATGACTCCAGAAGACTTCTACAACCAACCTGTAAAGAACCTGTATGAGCTAATACAGGGAACGGATTGGCTGAATAGGCTTTAGTCAGAATGTTGGGAGAATCCACAATGAGCCCAAGAGGCTGAGGTGGTGCCGGCGAACGGCTCGGGACGGCTAATTTAAAAAAATATATACATGGTTATAACCATTTCAGCAGAAGGGGGCAAAACGAAAAACGATGTTTAAAAATACTTTTAGATGTAGCCAAGTCAAACAAATAATTAAAAAAAACTTAACATTATTTCTTGAACTTGAAAAATTGCTTCAGGTCGTGGCACTCGATTTTTCTTGCCTTAAGCGGCGCCTTCAATAAAGCTTTTCCCTTCTAAACATATCAGATGAAAAAAACCAAAACCCTCCCCATGTAAAAGCTATAGCTACGTGACTGAGTGTTACCAACTGACTCTTTTTGTTAACATTAAATTTTAGGCAACTCTAAAGGAAAAGAATCCAGAGATGTGAAATCTGGTGATCTTGGTGGTCGTTTAATAAATCCACGAAGCCGAATGCGTCTTTTCAGATACACATGAGGTAGAGCTCGGACTTGTTGAATAACGATTTATTGATTGTTTCTATCATTTATTTGTGTCTCCAGAAGGTTAAGGTATTATTCTCTCCGGTAAAAAGGTCCTATATAATCTAAAAAACCATCGAAAAAATCAAGGGTTTTCGTCAGAGAGTATTATCCATAGTTTCACAAAACAGCATTCTTCTATCTGTCAATTCATAAACCACTTTCATCTTGTTCGGAAAATTATGTCGAAAGACCCACTTTGAGATTTTATTTAAACAAAATTGAGTGGGTGATCCTCACGTGGAGGTGTTGAAAGTATATTTTTTATGGCGTAAATCGCGTAGATTTTAATAAAAAATGATGAGCTGGTACGTCTTACACCTTTGCTTGAAATAGAGGAGTTTTCAGGGAGGGGGTAAGACTTTTTATCTTCAATATACAAAAAAAGGAATTTCTATTTAAAGTGGCTATTCTAATAGAAGAAATTTGAAAATTTAAATTGAAGGACGTCTATGAATAATACGTGCATTTATTTCTTGATATGTGCGTAGAACTTTTCTATAAATAGCGCACATAATTTTGAACATCTAATTATTATACATTTTTGTCAATGTATGCCATTTCATGCAATGCATAACCAATAAAACGTTTGCATTTTAAAGTCAAACAATTTTTCTTAAATTACTTCTTCCTGGTTGTTGAGACTCAAGCTATAGCATTCGCCCACATTTGAAGACCCGAAAATTTTCATTAAGAAATCTACTCCAATATAAAGTCTAAACACTAAGCGAGTAGGAAAAGTGAAAGATTGGTTGTTTTTGTTAGAAGTTGCGTTATTCTGGTATCTTTTGGTTTGTTTTTAAATTAATTTCATGTTATTTTTTTTCCAGGTCATGGAAAAACTCACAAAGATGCTGCTAGTGTACAGGCCACCCATCCCATCCCAGCTTCATGTGGTCTTTACTATTTTGAAGTAAAGATTGTCAGTAAAGGTAGAGATGGATACATGGGCATCGGCTTATCCGCCCAGGGTGTCAATATGAATCGTTTACCAGGTTTGTAACTTAATTCTTCATGCAATTGGAAAATTTATCAATATAAATTTTTTATTAGGTTGGGATAAACAATCGTATGGGTATCATGGAGATGATGGTCATTCGTTTTGTTCATCTGGTACAGGACAGCCTTACGGTCCCACTTTTACTACAGGAGATGTTATTGGTTGTGGAGTGAATTTGATAGATAATACTTGTTTTTATACAAAAAACGGACATCAACTTGGCACTGCTTTCAGAGATCTTCCGGTAAGCTGAGGAGAAAAAAAAATTTTTTTGGTTATGTACCTAACATGTTTAAATTTTTAGCCCAATTTATACCCGACAGTTGGATTACAAACTCCAGGTGAAGTGGTAGATGCTAATTTCGGACAAGAACCTTTCGTTTTTGATATCGAAGACATGATGAGGGAACTTAGATCTCGAACAAGAGTTGAAATTAATGATTTTCCCGTGCCAGAAAGCCAAGGAGAATGGCAGGCCATATTGAATAAGTGAGAATACATATTTGTTTTCAGTTAATTTTTTGAGTTTTGGTCTTTAGGTTCCTTTTTTACTACAAATAGATCAATAACTGTTTTCATATATACATATTTTTGTGACAACATTATTTGATAGTAGGTGATTAAAGCTGTTTAAAGTGAAAACCAAAATATTGAAATCAGTCACAAAAAAGGTAAAATGTAACTCAAAGCTGGGTTCTAACAGTTTGAATAATGGGAAAAATGAACTAATGCTTCCAAAAAAAGATAACCCATGGTCATAACAAAAATACACAAAAAACTTTATTGTTTTTTACAAACACATCCAAAAAACACACCCAAAAGCACAAACACACCCAAAAGCACAACAACAAACCAAAATGAGACAGGGTGCTACCTAAAGTAAAACTGTTCAATTTCAGAATGGTATCTACATATTTAGTACATCATGGTTACTGTAATACAGCAGAAGCTTTTGCCCACATAACTGAGCAGCCATTTAATGAAGATATAGGATCAATCAAAAGCAGACAGAGTAAGTTTAGCCAATAATGTTTTACATTAATAAATCGTTTGTTCAAAACTGACAGCACAAAAAAACAAAAGGTTGAGGTGTCGAATGTTTTAAAGCCTTAACTGGTTGTACTGATTAAATCAATCGATAGTGTATGTCCTTTCCTGCTTTTTAATTTCTACCACACAGTCACTTCCCCTCGGAAAACTGTGAAGAAGATAAGCCTAGTTTTCAGATGCTCAGCACAACCAGTCAGTGGCTTCAAGTAAGCCTGTAGTCTTTTTGTGTACCATTTATGTGAAGAGGCCAGTACTCCTTATTACACTCAGTCTTTTTACTAGGTTGTCTTTTGGAGAAATCCTCAAAGATAATGTGTGGAACCCTTCCATGTACAACTCACAGATAGCTTTATCCCTTTATAATATGCCAATTGTATGCATGTGTTTCCTAGGGTACAGTGACCACTGAGTAAGTCACATTCCTTATTTGTCCTCTGTTGAAGTTTAATATTTCATTAGTCAGCAAGCTGTAGTTTTTGATATCCCAAAACCAATGAATACAGTTTCAGAACCTAGATATGATATGATGTCTGCCATTTGATTGCCTACAATTACCTTGGGCCCCGAGACCCACTCAACTGTCACCCTATTGTACTTTACCAGGGTTAAGAGTTGCCTATCTGAGAGTATGAGGATATTTTGACCCCTATACTCCCTTTAGATCTTCATTTGCAAGCACATATTGATCCAAACTGTTCCAAACATGCATGGACATCGCACCTGTTGGTATGCCAATTCCTATTATATTCAAGCCTGTATGCTTCATTTCTAACTTCCACCTCAATGTACAGAGATAGAGGCGGAATATTGAGTAACGTTGGAAGTTCTGATAGATCCAGGTCGGGACTCCTTTGATCTGTTTTTGGCAACCAGACTAAGGCTCCATAGGTGTCACCACAGTTGTGTTTGATCCATGGATTTAGTCCCCGTGTGTTTCCTATCGCTCGTTAGGCAGCCATTAGGACTATTTTCCCTTTATTTGTTTCATCAATTTGGTGTGAATTCCAGGTTAGTTTTGCATCTACAATCACACCCAGATACTTGACTTCCTAGACATCTGCACTTTGAAGAAGCTGTTTTAGTCTCTCAATATTCCTTTTTTTAGTGAAAGGAATGAGCACATATTTTGCAGGATTACTCTTATGTGTTCCTTCATACACCATTACTCTACATGGTGCTCCCATTTAAATACTGTAAACTTGGTTGATTTTTTCATAAAAACGTTTTAGTTTGTGTTTTCAAATTCCCAATTTTCGCTAGCAACCTTTTTTGGAACTTTAGTTCTTTACGCCAGGTTATGTTTGAGCGACCAGGGGTCGCGACGCAAAAGATCTGACCGTTACGCGTTACGTTATGTTACATTGCTTCGTTATGTGCCTTGCTTTTGCGTGCTTGTGCCCTCGTTTACGAAGCAGCGATTCATAATAATAAATATGCTCCTACCCGGATTCGAACCCGGGCCGCCCGCGTGCAATGCGAGCATTCTAACCACTGAACCACCGATGCTATATTGAAATTCTATGCAAAGCTGGTATTCGCAGTGCTAGTGATCTACTTGAATTTGTTCGGATTAATTTTTACTATTATTTCCATAATTTTTTTGCGCGATTAAGGGGTCTAGCTACTTTTCGAAATACAGGGTGTTGAAATTTTGAAAACTTGAATGTTTTAATTCGATAACTTTAAAATGGATGGATAAATTGATTTGATATTTGACAGGTAGTTTTTAAATGTAAAAGGGCATATTTTGAAAGAAATTGTAGTTTGTGCAACTAGTGTGGATATGATGGCCATATCGCACGAGGACGAATATGGAGCACGATGCCGTAGGCGGAGTGCTCAATCGTTCAAGTGCGATATGGACAATCCACACGAGTCGAGCAGCATATTTTTTCTACGACCCACTTAGGAAAAAATCTAGATAATTAAAATTTCTATAAACTGTAATATAAATTCAAATTAAAAATTTAACAATTCAATTTTATGTTTCCACTAATTTTGTGGTAAACCAATGTCCAATTTGTATAGTGATACGGTTTCCTTTTTTAAATATACGATGCTGTTATAAGTAGATGTTGCCAGTCGGACTCCCTCATGGAGGGTACCGTACCATTATCTATAATAATGAATATTCTGCTAAATATTTCAAACGTCTACCTGTTGTCGTTATCAATATCAAGCAGAATGATTATTTAAAAATAAAATTAACAAAAAAAAAAATTCCTCGCGGGGAATCGAACCCGGGTTTACCGCGTGAGAGTCTGGTGTGCTTACTACCCAACCACCAAAGAATATGTAAATTGTTTATCTATAACGTCAGATGTATTACATAACTTTTGCTTAAAAGGAACTAAAGTTCCTACCGTGTGTCCCGCGACACGTTATACCTTTTTTTTTAAATAAATTTGATTGTTTGATTGTGAAAGTATTGAAAGATTTTCTATATTCTTCGTTTTTAGAAATATTGAAGCTGGTGCTCGCCGGTCGCATGGGTGAGGCAATCGAAAAAACGAGCAGAATATATCCGGGTCTTTTAGAAAACAACCAGAATTTATTATTTATGCTCAAATGTCGTCAGTTCGTGGAAATGGTGAACGGTTCGGACATAGAAATATGTCACAAAAAAACTAGCGTAGGTGGATTTTCACCTGTACAACAAATGTCCGTCATTCAATCTACGAAATGTTTAAAAAATAAAACTGGATCACAAGATGTAAGTTTATGCTTTCTCTAAAATATTATTGTTATGACTGTAAATTGTTATTTGTTAGCCGGTGGAAGAAATGAATAGGAATAACACTGCCAGAAACGGTAACAACTGTACCAATGAATCCCAATTAATCACAACAGAAGATTGCGAAATGGAGGAAGTGGACGCGTCAGAGGAAGTACAGAACGGACACGGAGACACTTGTATCAACGGCAAATCTAGTAATAACCGATATCAAAATGGTAGTAGTAGTAGTAATATTGAAAACACCACCGAAATTCTCACTACCTGCTGTGATAACGAAGAAGAAGATATGGGTAAGTAGAATCAAAGGTTTGTTCCCGTAGCAAGTTCCTAACTGTTATGGACATATTGAATCTGCGCATTATCTGAGTTCAGGCTCTGCTGGTACGCTTTTTTGTTACTGCGCAGACTCAATATGTCCATAACAGTTAGGAACTTGTTACGGGAACAAACCTATTTCTAATATTAAAATTTTCTAATCCAAAGTGTATTTTAGATGTAGACGTACCGTGTCGTAAAAGTAATTCAAAACAGTCCGTAGAAAGAATATTAGAATTCGGCAGAGAATTATACAGTATGAGTCAAAGGTTAAAAAGCGATAAAAATAGTAATATTATCAACGAAAAAATGCTAGAAGTAAGTTGTTTTTTATTATTATAATCATTGGTATTGTTGTAAATATTTGTTTTATTTTTAGGATGCATTTAGTTTATTAGCATATTCAAATCCATGGGATAGTCCTGTTGGGTGGCAATTAGAACCTACACAGAGGGAATCCGTATGTGCATCTTTAAATTCTGCAATTTTAGGTAAGATGCATTTTTGAAGTGAAAACTTCTTTAGGTGTATTGAGCACCTGCAGTTATATCAAACCTGTTTAAACTTGAAGTGTAAATCATTGTCCTTCAAAGACTCTCTAATAATAGTGTTATACTATTACCTTTGACAAATATTACAGAATAAAAATATGTTTCACTCCAGGGCGGTTTGATTCAAGTTGCTCTCCCAAACGGACGCCGCTCTCATAAATTATGTTTACGACTCGCTTTTGTTGTCAATAACGAGACCGGTAGATACCAGATAAGTTCGAAAAGCTTATTTTATTTTAAGCTATACAGGGGCAATTAGAGAAATATATATACTTATTTAAATTAATAGGACTCTTTATCACAAAGGTTTATTTTTAAATGTTAATTATTTCGAAAAATGTTCGGGATATGAATTTGAAAAGGTAAGTTAAAAATAAACTTGAATTTTTAAAATGAATCAATTCACAGTTTTTATCCAGCATCTTAGTAATTTTGTGATACTTATTGATAATCTAGCAGATATTTATCACAAATTCAATTAAATATACTACTCATTAGCCACCAGAATAATAGGGCCACTAAATATTAAATTTTGATCTTTAAATAACGCGTATTTTTTGGATTGACAAGGTTAAAACAGTAAAAAGAGAAGCAGCTGCAGGATACCTTTATTAAAATTTTTTATAAATGTTGTGAAATACTAAGTTTGGAGTTTGTTTTATGTGTTAAATTTAATCTATTGTTTTTCAAATCTTTCAATATACATTTGAGAGACTCTGGTATAGATACTGGCATAATATTTGAAAGGAAATTGATTACATGGATGATGAAAAGAAAATTTAGTAAATTCGTTCAAAAGGAACTGACCAATTCCCCTTTGGTTAGCTATAGAATTGAATTTTTGTGTTTTCATGCGTAATGTACTTGTTTATATAATATCCTTATTATAAAAATAAATCTGTTATTTTGTATTAGTAAATATTACAAAATATTTAGTGTTATAGCTTTGCTATTAAAGAGAAAAATATTAATATGACTTTTTGCTCATTTCAACAATTAATTAATAAATTTAAAAAATCTATAAAACATAAATATTAAACACGAACAACCAATAAATACCGTTTTAAAATAACAGCGCTCGACGGGCGACGTCCCGTATAATATGCCAAATTAAATGCAAGTAAGGACGTAGCGACGTACTGTACCATCCAAGTCACCAGACAGTCACCAGCGGCATCGGTGCTTTACACGATAAATTCGAACGAGTGAAACATCTTATATTTTTATTCTGTAATCTTTGCCTTTGACATCTATTAAGCAGTGGCGGCTCGTGAACTTTTTAAGAGAGGAGGCTGGACATAAAAATATACTCTACTCAACCAGTTAATTTAACCTTTTGCTTAGCGCCCGTACCAGCTACTTCAGTGACAAAATTAATTTTGTTGTCCAGCAAAAACCAACGTGGTACCTTCTCTTGCCAAAATTTTTTTTTTGTTCTCATAATTCATTATTGTGCAGTGCTATTTTATCAAAAAATTTATATTTTAGAACTAAGATATCTAAGAGTGTATTGGAAAACTCTTTTGAAAAACATTCGAATGTGCTTTTATTCGTCGAGTCGAAAAACCTCAATTCATGTAAATCAGAAAATCGAATCTCAATTTGACCTCAATTTGATAGTAACTGAAATTTCATAAAAAAGTTGTTTATAATGTAGTTTCTTTTGTCTACCAAATTATATTATGTTTTCCTCCTTTTCACGGGAGGAGCGTCATCAGTTGAAAAATTTTCAAATAAAATATTAAAATGCAATTCTGTGTTACGGAAACTCGAAATTTTATCAATGAGATACTTCAAACGCTCTCTTGAATAAATTATATCAGTGAATTTATGTTGTAAATTTTGAAAAATAACATCTGTTTGTTCAAATATTAATTTATCTTGTGAATGCGACAAATTCTATTTAGGTGAAACATCTAGACCTAGACCATTGAAAGTCCGAATAAGTGAACATAAAAAATATATCAAAGATAGGGAGTTCTTTAAGTCAGGTATTTGTAAACATGCTTGGGAAGAGGTGCATAAAATTCAATGGGACTCGACAAAAATAATATTGAAAGAGTCCAATAATAAAAGACGAAAAATCAAAGAAAGTGCTTTAATACAACTAAATGCAGATAAATGTGTAGCTAGTATTTCAGCCGAATGTAGTCAAATTTGGTTACGAATGTTAGAAAGAGAAATTTTCAATAATCAATTACCTGCGTTATCAGGATAGCATCATAAGTTTTTATCCAGGTTTTCTTATGATTAATCATTGGAATAGTTGTTAATTGATACACACTTCAATACACAAAACCACCAAACTGAGTTATACATGTTTTGAAAACAAAAATAATCATACACAAAAAAGTAACAACAAACGCGTTTTATTAACATTTCCAAAATAAGCGGAAAAAGCGCTATACCAATAAAAACCGTTCCTGGAACGTGCACTTCACTGGATTCCATTTCTAGTAGACTATCATATCGTAAGAATGTCATAAAATAAAATATTTTATTTCACATTTTACCAGAGATGTGATCTACTATGAATGGACATTAATAAAATTTTACAACAAAGTTTTGTAGTCTTAAACTTCAAAATATTATTGATTGTCTAGTTGTGATATTTTTTTCGTTGTGTCAGATAGGGACCAAAAATTATTTTATTACTAGTTAATCTTGACAACGGTAGCTGGAACGCTACCGAAAACTCGAAATAAAAAATAAAAAACATTATTGTGGTTTGATTCCCAAAAAATAAGAGAAAACAGATTAATTTAAAAGTATCAAGAAAAAACAAAACTTAATTATTCCCACTAATAATCTAAAACAAAATAAGCTCGCACGAACCCACGATCGTATTCTCTGTATTCCGTAGTTCGTTTTGGTTCGTGTATCATCGCAACCGCTAAAAGCTATCCCAGAGGCTAGCATACCGGGAGTGTTGCCATTTCCGCTCTTTTTTACGATATTAGCAATTGGACTGGTAGAAAAAACGCAACTGTGTAGAGCAACACGTGTTTCGAGAGAGATGTTTGTGGAATCTAGCCTCAGGGCACTGCTGTCAGATTCTAAAATAAATAGTGAAAACGGAGAATTAATTGTGGAATCGAAAAATTTTAGATAAACGGGAAATAAAATGAAGAATAATCAACAAAATATTTCTGGTGCTATTTGCTGGATAAATTGTTGAGGAGGCTGAGCCTCCTTCGAGGAGCCGCCACTGCTATTAAGTTTGATTGTATTTTTCGCCTTTAAATTATGTCTATCTATTAAATTTCAGAATCAAATAATAAACCAAGAAAACCTCCGCTAGAGGTCGCGATGGCGCATGCCCAAGAGTTGGTACGTTTGATGTCGTCATCGGGGCTCGGTTCATGTGCCTTCGCATCTCTAGTCGATATTCTCGATCAGTGATCGCCGTTTTTGCACCCCCACCTCTACGAGCATACAAAGGTGACGCACTAACTGCCGTACTCTTATTATGCAAATATGGTCCAGAATAAAGAGGGCGAACAAGTTCGCGGTAGTTCGCTTGCCACAAGAGGAACAGGTACTTACTCCCCAATTACTTTTTTTTGTGAAGTTTTAATGTCAGTGTATCTAAAAGAAATGTATTTCTAAACGGAAGAGGCAGTCGACCCATCGAAAAAAAAAGCAACTAGTTGGTTATTCAGAACATGTTGTAATTTGTTATCGACGATATTTCAAATATATACAAAATTGTTTCTGTTACTCTCCCAAATATGTGTAACCATTTTTTTTAAGGTTAGTGCCATATCCGAGCTGTAGTTTGGATAGTATGCGGTTTTAAAAAGGGCGCAGAACATATTTGACTGGTTTTTCACTATCTGAAATCGATTGCAATTAATGTTCAGGTCCACACCTGTTCTACCAACCTTTCTTCTTATTTAACAAAAATATTATTCAACAATATAGAGTATATTTAGTTTTATTCAACGTTTGCATCACCCAATTATAGATGGACTGTATCCATCACTACTTAACATTGATTACGATAACTGCCTATTCAATTACGTTTTATTTTCACTTATAATTGCACAAGTGGTTTGTATTTTATCGGGTAAATTTGGGTTGTTTAATGAGAAACTGTTTCATAGCAATTTGACGAGAATAACTGTCAACTATTAAAAACCCGACACGAAGGTGGAGTGTTTTTAGATTGACAGTTATTCGAGTCAAATTGCTAAAGGAAACAGTTTGGAATTTGAACAACACAAATTTACCCAATATCAATACAAACCTCGAGTGTAGTTCGGCAGGACAATTTAATGAATGAAAAATTTGGAAACATATCAATGCAAACTTTATTTATGAAACATTAAAAATAAACACATTTTTATTTTAATGTACAATTATTAAAAACGCAGCTATTGAAATTCATACTAGGAACAGTGATATCGATGAACAAATGAATAAGTGAAGAAACCACTAGTGTATTTGTCGCTGTAAAAGTTAAAGCTAACTTTTGCCGCTGTCAAAGTGACAATTGCACTGTGGCATATGCGATTTTTTATACATGAATTAAATTGTCATAAATATTGTCGATAAAAATTAACTCTTCCGCACAAATTGATCAATTAATAAAATTAATAGTATACTGTGCAACAAGTACAAGTGCTAACTTAGCATCTGCACACGTGTTGGACACTGTATTTTTCCTACGACCACTATCCAGAAATCAAAAAAACGACTGTGTTGCACACGGTATTTTTTCTCTAACATAACAGTAGTACAATCTCTGCATTTCATCTAAATTAATTACTAAAGATCATATTTAAAGAATTATTAAAAATTACAGTAGGAAACAAATTTACGTTTTAAGAAATATATTTTAATTTTAACTCTGCATGAGACTTTTCACTTGAAATTATAATGGGGGTCTGGATCTTTATCACTGGTGTTGGTGTGTCCGACAAGTTCTCGGTTATTGTTAATAAGTCATTAGTTGTAGCAGATGTTGATGGAACAAAAACAGAATCAAATTTTTGTAATGTTTCATTGACCCTACTAGTTGATTGCACTAAATGCATTATTTTTCGAGAATGACAAGTTTCTGTAGGTATTTTTTTGGGTATGCCTAAATTTTTGTTAATTTTGCGAATTGTAAATATTGTTCTGGATGTTGGTTGTAGGAAAAAACAATTTGCTCGAATACTGAAACGAATTTTAACCCTAGGTATCCTTTTTGTGCCTTCTGCAGTGTTTTTTAAAATTATTTTATATACTTAATAGATAATTAATTCTTGACATATTCATTGTTATTTCTAATGACAACTGACTTAACTACAGAAGAAGAAAAAACAATTTGAAGTTTGGCCCGACAGTTCTTGAATAATGTTTTTTATTATGATAGTTTTTTATACTTAGTTTTTATTTATATGTTGAAGGTTGAAATTATATACTAACAATAAAATGTTTTAATCAATGTTTTTTAATATCCTTAATTTTTATTATCAGCCATTGATACAGTTAATATTACAAAAAAAATTGTTATTGCAATAAGTTTTTATAAAATTGAAACGAGCATATATTTCTTTTTTGGTTAAATAAATGATGATAAATATACATTTTCGTTTCTTTTCATCCGATTGTGGCCTTAGAACGTTATTTATCAGAGTTTTCGTTTGTTGTGGAGAAGTTTGTGAACATTGTTCTGAATAGCACTGTTCTTTTCGATGGGTAGTTAAAATGTAGAGTATAGGAGTGTTTGTCACTTGGTATAAGATAGAATAAAGATAACGATTTTTCTTCAAATATAACTAAAAATGTTATTACATACAGTATGTCCTACGTCGAGCAGTTAATAGGAAAATACAAACACAATATTTATGAAAATTTATCGGTTATACCTGGGTCTGGATTCTTAACTAATAGTGAAACTTCCCGATAGAACAGATATTTTCTCAAGATGAAGACAAAATATCTGTTCTTTCGGGAAACTCTACTACTTCAATCATGAATTCGGTACTTGATGTTAATAATAATTTTACTGTTTTGAATGGAACACTCTGTATATGCTTAAAGGCCGCTTGAAGCAATACAACCTGCAATGCAATAATATGTCTAACCAAATTTTGTTCTAGAATGAGATCTAAATTCTATTTACCAACCAATTAAATGTCTCCAATCAAAATTATGTCAGCTTATTGACCTTTCCCCTGTTATATCTCAATGTTACATTTTTTGATAAAACTGTTTTTTGGATGCATAATATGATTCCATTCAAAAGTCAAACTTATTATCCCTTAGTTCTATCCCACCAAGCCCTGGTACACCAGCTTCTTGGTGTTCTTTGCTCATCCATTTCCAAAAGCAAGGCAGCAGACAGTGATACACTTACTTTCGCCATCTTATTTTTATATTTCCCTTCTACTCTAGATTGTGTTGTCGGCAAGATTAATCATTTGTAATGTACTGACTTGACAAGTTTTCTTAATATCTTGCAAATTGTATTGCTCCATATCAAGCAGCAGTTATTTATGGAATTTGGAACTTTTTCTATAAACTGCTTGTGGAAAATCTTTGCTGCTTACGTATATGTTGTTCTATAAACTGATTATTTGTATTATTAACCAAATGACAATTTTTTAAGTAGGTATAGTTGAAATAACACCCTTTTTGGTGTGCGTCATCGATTGTTAATCTCCTTCTATCACATTACGTAGGAAGAAATGGAAAAAAGGCAGGTCTGTGAATAATCCTGATAAAAATATAATAATGAACCGTTTGAATGTTTTACAAACGTTAACCCTAATCTTTGACTTACAAAACTTTGATTGGTTGATGTTTAGCTAACGCGCCAGCACAACCTATCAATCGCGAGGTTGAAATACTATGAAGGCGTAACTTCTGTAGCGGCAATGTGTCTTACGTCTTTTTCTAATGTCACACTGACAGTTCTTTTCAGGTGTGTACTTTGTTGCTTACGGTCAATTATTATTTATGAAAAGTGAATATTAATCTTATTGTTTTATTTATTTAAATAATTCAAAAATATGCCTAGATACACGGAAAAACATCGATATTTTGAAAGTTCTCATGTATTTTCAGTTAGAAAAAGAAGCTGGTAATTATGAATTGCATTGCCTTTTCGAATTTGGCTGAATACGATCCAGATGATTTTATTTATCAAATCTAAGGTTAGCTACTTGTCAAAAGAGCAAATAAAATAAACGACATGCCGAAAACCCGGATATACGTCACAATTGATGACGCACACCAAGAAGGGTATTATTTCAACTATATGCATTTGACCTATAGTTAAAATAATACCCTTCTTGGTGTGCGTCATCGATTGTGACGTATATCCGGGTTTTCGGCATGTCGTTTATTTTATTTGCTATTTTGACATGTAGCTAACCTTAAATTTGATAAATAAGATCATCAGGATTGTATAGGGCATGTCCACGTGACGTCACAAACTATTTTGACAAGACTTAGGTGGTAAAACAATAAACAAAGCGTTCAGAACACGCGGAACTTAATAGTGAGGTTATGCTGATTTATAATGGTAGATCGTGTTTGATTTTAGTTTATTTTGCTTCAGTGTACTTTTAAAGTTATTTTAATTGTTGAGCTTGCATATTTAATAATATATAATATGGGTTAATAGTTGTTTGTTGTTTGATAATTTTTCATCATGTGTATTGTTTATTGTTTTACCACCCAAGTATTGTCAATGTCAACTGTCTTGGACATGCCCTATTTACCCAAATTCGAAAAGGCTATGCAATTAATAATTACCAGCTTCTTTTTCTAACTGAAAATACTTGAGAACTTTCAAAATACTGATGTTTTTCTGTGTATTCATGAATATTTTTGTATTATTCATATAAATAAAACAATAAGATTAATATTCACTTTTCATAAATAATAATTGACCGTAAACAACAAAGTACAGACCTGTCAAGAACTGTCAGTGTGACAGTAGAAAAAGACGTAAGACTTATTGCCGCTACGAAAGTAACGCCTTCATAGTATTTTAATCTCTCGATTGATAGGTTGAGCTTGCGCGTAATCTAAACATCAACCAATCAAATTTTTGTAAGTCAAAGATTAGGGTTAACGTTTGTAATACATTTAAACGGTTCATTATTGAGATATTTTGATTAGGATTAATCACAGACCTGCCTTTTTTTCCATTTCTTCCTACGTAATGTGTTAGAAAGACATTAACAATCGATGACGCACACCAAGAAGGGTATTATTTCAACTATATCAACGTTTCTGCCAACATTACAGAACAGATTAACTTCTTTTTTGAAGTATTCAATTATGATTTGATGTAATTTTGGCAACGGCGTCGTTATTTTATACTCATCTATAAATGTTATAGTGCAAATGGCAAAAAATTCAATTACGTTATAATTTGAAAAAAAATCGTTATTTAAAATTTTGGAATTGTCTTGATGGTGGTCTTGTGAAGATTTGATAAATATAGTGGAGTTGCACATAAAAAAATAAAGATTTAAGATTGTTATGTTAATATAGCGGCTTACAATTATATCGGATGTAGTTGGATTGAACAAAAAAGAGATTAGAAGTTATTGTAAAAGATTCTATACTTATAAACGAGGCAACCTTATAAAATCGATGATGATAGGTACAAAAACAACTTCCTAAGGAAATCATTAACATCGATGACCAAATATTTCTTCCACTGTGGGAAAATAGTTCTTACACATCAAAATAATCAAGAAATGCTAAAAACTATCGATTAATTCTATCTGTTTGTGCTTGTTTGTCATTGCTTTTACAATGGTTGCTTAGAAATACCATAGTGTAGGAAAAGAAGAAAACCCACGATGAAAAAACAATATATTTTATTATTATAATTACATTTTATAAACTTGAAAGTAACACATGGGTAAATTTAATATTACCGATTTATTCAAACTTTTTTCTAATAAAAGATGTTGGTGTACAATGGTGTTTCAGTCAGAGTAATGTTATTTTATTACAGGACAAGTCAAAACAACATAAACATTATAAACAAATTATTGGAAAATCACAGCAAGATATATCAATGCTACAAATCTGGAAACAAACTATTTTTCCGGTGGTACTCTGCCTTATTTTTGTAAACAAATGTATTTATAAACAAATTAAACAGCGAAGAAGAAAAATCTAATTGTTCAAATGAGCCTTTTTTAGCATTTCATTTACATTTGCCAAATAGGGATTTAAGATGCACCCCAATATCTCAATATGCTTATAATGGATTAAGATATTGGTACTTGCTTATTTAAATAATATTTTTAATGCTGTTTACAATTTCATTGTTTTGGTATGTCTCGTAACGGTTTGTGGTTGTAAGTACGTTTTGAATCGCCTCTTGTGATCCAATGATGCATACATTGTGATAAATTATACCATAAAGAGGAATAAGTTGAGTGTTAAATTTTGGTTTTTGTTATTTAAACTTTATTTACTGAATTAACTAAATAAAACTTGTTCACTCAAAAATAACCATAAAATCTTAGTTTAATGCTTGCTATATTTCAGATTTTTAATATACTACTTTTAAACAATATCATTTTATTTTTTGTTCCATGTACCTACTTTTAATACTTATACTAATGGCCAAAAAGGCATGATGCCAATCACTTGGTTGTACATTACAATGACAATTAATGCGTATACAATTTTTACCCATTCAATATTTTCATTAACAATAAAATTTCTTCCTAAATATTGTTACGAGTGAAAAAAATAAAATTTAAATAACAAAAATCACAATGCCTTCATGTACAATTTTGTTTTAATTTGGGGAGTTCTTAACAATTTATTTATAAATTATTTGTAGTGTTATCATTTTTGACATAGAACTACCGTTTTTTTTAGAATGGTATATTTGTAAATAAGTTATATACCTATGTTATGATTTACTCAATTAAATACTAATAATTGTATAAAGTTTTTCAATTCCTCAACAAAAATAAATTATAAAAAGCACAATGCTGCCGGCAATGAAACTCTAATAGGAGAGTGGACAATAATCTTGCTATATGATCCAGAGTGAATATGGCAGCCAATTTTAGTTACAAAATTTTGAAATCTGCTAAATTGGCAATTTCAGGCACTGAATATATTAAATCAAGTTCATTTTTTTTGCTAAGCCAACTTCATATTCAGTGAGGAGAACAATGTTAGGTGAAAATTGCTCACAATGGGAAACAAGGGTTGAATAATGGCACCCCTAAAATTGAAATAAATTGGAGCTTCCAAAGAAAACTAGAAGTTTATATTTAGTGGGTGGAATCATAATAATATAGATTGCGAAAAAGTTAATAGGTCATACAATTTACACAAGTAAGACAAGGATAATATGAACAACAGAAGTTGAAAAAGTTTGACAAGAATTGTTTTCAGTGTGAAACAAAATTGGGAATAGCTTTTATAGATAAGTATATTTGACAACAAAACAATTAAAAGAGAGGGTCACTAAAAACAATCCACCCTATTGTTTGACAGTATTCATTGAAATTCAAGAAAATGCTGAAACAGGTGAATTTTTTATTTTGATCTAATGTTTTTTAAAAACACCTAATATTCAGAGTGAAGTATTATAGTGTAATGACACCATTTTTTAAAATGAAACCCCCCACATTTTTGAAGTGCTGATTTCAGATTTCACTACATGCATCACATTACTATAACTGGATGAAACTCCTTAAACTTTATTATTTTTTATTAAATATTTTTGAACCTTTTCTAGCTTTCATAATTTTGTCCTTTAATGCTGCTACATCAACTTTAGTACTTGTACCAGCCTGACTTTTTGATGGAGTTGGTTCTTCAGGAGGTATAAAAGCTTGATTTCTTTTTTCTTCCCTTTTCTTTGCTGCTTCTGCATGCTTATCATCTTTTTCTTTCTGCTTTTTGTCTTTCTTTTGAGTTTTATTAAGAAAGTATTCACCACTAGCCAATTCTTTATCAATTTTACTTTCTTGTTGTTGTGGTGGGAAAGGTGTGTATGATTTCTTTTGTTTCTTATTTTTAGGTTGCTTCCGTTTACTAATGTTTTTATTAACAAATTTGGGTAAAAACCTTTCCCAATTCTCATTTTTCAACTTAGGATCTTTAGCCAGTTCCCTTTTTATCATCAAAGCTTTTATATTATAAATGGGATGTACATTTTTCATTGTATCTTCTACAATTTTTCTGACCTGCTGTAATCCCTTATAAGGTCCTAGAGCTGATACTGTTTGTCCTTGCACCAAAACATAACAATTGGTCAATATTTCTATTGATTTTAAAGTACAGCCATTTGGTCCTATTAATCTTTGACGTCGTTTAACAAATTTTTCTTTATTTCTTGTAATTTTTCCGATTTTTATTATATCACATCCAACATCATCCTCCAATACACGTTTTGCTTGTTCATAAGGAACACTTCGTGACATCAATTTTATCATATCTCTAGCTTTAATAATAATGTAAGGATCCCAAGTCTGTCTTGTTGTACAAACTGTCATACTACCTTCTACTACATCTAATTCTGCTTTTATATTATGTTCTCCCAAAGTTTTCTTAACTAATGGCCATATTTGTCGTAAATATTGTTCTCTGTATTGGGGAAATAAAGTAGCAAAACTACTTTCCTCTAATAATCCATGAGGATTGTCTTCTGGTTTGAATTGAGGAATTTTCATCTGCCATGCGTTTTCTATAGGCCCAGTTACTTGATTATCTTCTTCGTCATCTGAAAGCGGCATTTTCGTATTCTTGAGTTTTACAAAATAACGAAATGTGAAGTGTTGATTTTGTAATGGTATACACAATATGACTTCTGAACTCACATAGACAGATACTGATTCAATTGGTGTTCTATAGTTAAATACGAGCAAGCAAAAATGTAAAACTTAGTACCATTTAAATAAATTGGCCAGTGTGGCTTAGATTTATAGTTATAGGTTAACTTTATTTTTCATTCTTCTTCATTGTAGCAGCTGTCAGTGTCAGAATAAACTATCTACCAATCGATGTGGAATGAAAACGATAGCCACCACGAAATATTGATTTAGAAATTGTTTGTAATTGAATATTATATTCTATTTTAAATTTCCCAACACAAAATTAAGAATTATCGATAGATACAATGTAATTAGTTTAAAATAAAACCAAAATTTTCAGCACTCAAACAAAGCACGAGCAATAGCGAACGCAACAAGAAGAAGAACGAAAATGAGCTCCACTTGACTTTATAACCCTAAAAATTTGACAGATAATTATTATTATTGAATCAATTAAGCGAAAAAATATGTAAATAGCATCTTAATGTAGTGAATGTCTGCAATGGCATAGTTAATTTGAAATATCAAAATTATAATAAGTCTCTGACAATCGGCAAGAATGTCCCGACCCGAAACTTTGTGTAATCAATCATTGCTAGAAGCTGGTGATCGGTCTCTTGATAGAACAATCGGAGAACCTGGAGACGTTAAAACACAATTTGTTACAAGAGAAGGAACTTACAGACTTTTAACTCTAAGCGAGTATTCAAGACCTAATAGAGTAGGATATCAGCCACAAGGCCAAACACCACCACAAGTACGGGTGTCCCTTGTAACTCTTCCAGATCAAGGAGAAAGAATATGCTTCAACCATGGTAGAGAATTATACGTTTACATTTATAAAGGCATAAAGAAAGCAACAGATTTAAGTAAACCTCTGGAAAAGAAAGTATATAAAGGTACAAATCCAACCTGTCATGATTTCAACCCCACATCTGCTACTAATGATAATGTGAGTTTACTCATTGGTTTTAGTACTGGTCAGATACAGTTAATAGATCCAATAAAGAAAGAATTAAGTAAATTATTCAATGAAGAAAGGTTTATTGATAAGACAAGGGTAACTTGTTTATGTTGGGTTCCAGGAAGTAAGTCATTATTTTTAGCAGCCCATGCTTCCGGACAGTTTTATGTTTACAATGAGGAGCTGCCCTGTGGTTCAGCTGCTCCTCACTACCAACCATTTAAAGCTGGAGAAGGTTTCTCTGTAAATACATGTAAAACAAAATCAACTAGGAATCCTTTATTCAGGTGGCTGTTAGGCACTGGTGCAGCCATCAATGAATTAGCATTTAGCCCAAGTGGTTCTCAATTAGCTGTTGTGTCACAAGATGGCTTACTAAGAATATTCCAGTATGATAGCATGGAATTATTAGGATTTGCTAGGTCTTATTTTGGTGGACTATTATGTGTAGCATGGTCTGGAGATGGAAAGTTGATAGCAGTGGGTGGAGAGGATGATTTAGTTACTGTTTATTCAATGGAACAAAAGAGGGTGGTTGCTAGAGCTCAAGGACATAGGTCTTGGGTATCTGCTGTTGCTTTTGATTGGTATTTAGAGGTAAGTCTAGCTTATACTGTCTTCAATCATCTTTCAGAACTTCATCTTAGGATAATGACGAAAAAGTTGATTTTGGTTGACAATTTTGTACTATTACAGTTACTATTTATTTTGTTTTCCACTATATATTTATTTTCCTCTTTTATATTAAAATTGTATTTTTTATTAGGTGGAATCTTGCTACAGGCTAGGCTCAGTTGGTCATGATACACAAATATGTCTTTGGGAACTTCCAGAAGATAACCTAGTGCCACCTAGACCAAGAGTGAAAAGAAGACCTGATCCTTTACAACTGGTCGGGACACCAGCTTGTCCACGATTAGATGAATGTCCTAATCTTGAACCATTAGTTTGTAAAAAAATTGCCAATGAGAGACTCACAGCTCTTGTGTTTAGGCCAGACTCTATTATGACTGCATGCCAAGATGGATATGTATACACTTGGGCTCGTCCTACGACATAAAGTAAATTGTAAATAGATTTATTTCATGTCAAATTAACAAAATATTTCATAAGACTGGAAACCCACTAAATACTAAGAAATTGGACCAAACTTTCCAGAAAAACAAAAAACATAAAAAAAATTGGTATTCCTTCGGGTATTTCTTATCTGGTGAAATATATGAACACGCCAAAGTGAGCAACATATTTGACAAGAAACAAACTGCACTCATGTAATAGTCATTGTAGTTCAAATGTACCTACCAGTGAACTGTAGGAACTTTCCAATTTTTTTTTAAATTTAATAATATCATTAAGTGGCGCCTAAAGTCCTAATCCTCAAGGTTTTCTTTAAATTTATATTATCATGGAAATCATAGTTTGAAGTACCAGTGCTCCGTTTACGGGCCACAATAGTTATGCAAATTTGAGAGAGAAATTTGGTAAAAAAATTGTATTCGTATCTATCATTTGCGTTCTTAACTTTGTGACATCTTCCGTCATGTTAAAAATATTATGGAAACACAAAATTTCAGTCAAACAAATTTGAATGAACCCAAGATCAAGTGAACACAGTAATGGCTGTTTTAATGGCGTGCTTTGATTCCTTGTCGCATAGCGAAATATAATCTTTTACGTCACAATTGAACTTGTCAATGTGATTCCTGAGTCTATTTGCATAGAACACACCAAAGAATAATTTTGAGTTAGTTTGACATGAAACTTGGATATATTTTTCTAAACTTTCAAAGTTTTGTATATTTTTTTGTAAAAATTCAGAAAAACGTGTATATATTTATATTAAATGTTGCATTTTTTTTCACTTTTAAATTATTTCTAGTATAATTATGTATAAATTTTTAAATTATATAATAAAAAAATTAATTTTATTTGGAATTAAATTTTCTGACGTGTATACGGAGTCGGAGTAAAGCCAATGATAGTCCAGATTTTAATCCAGAAGAGAGAATGTTTTTCCATAAAACAAAGAACACTTATGTCTCCTTATAGAAGAAGCCTGGGAAAGCATGACCAAAGATTACAGAATAAAAAAATAACATGTTTCACCCGTTCGAATTTATCGCGTAAAGCACCGATGCCGCTGGTGACTTGGATGTTACAGTACGTCGCTACGTCCTTAATTGCATTTAATTTGGCATATTATACGGGACGTCGCTCGTCGAGCGCTGTTATTTTAGAAAGGTGTTTATTGTTTGTTCGTGTTTTATATTTTAGATTTTTTAAATTTATTAATTAATTGTTGAAATGAGCAAAGTCATTAATATTTTTCTCTTTAATAGCAAAGCTTTAACACTAAATATTTTGTAATATTTGCTAAAACAAAATTACGGATTTATTTTTATAATAAGGATATTATATAAACAAGTACATTACGCAAGAAAACACAAAAATTCAGTTCTATATCTAACCAAAGAGGAATTGGTCAGTTCCTTTTAAACGAATTTACTAAATTTTCTTTTCATCATCCATTTCCTTTCAAATATTATGTCAGTCTCTATACCAGGGTCCGTATATATTTCACTATCAAATGTATATTGAAAGATTTGAAAAACAATAGATTAAATTTAACACATAAACCAAACTCCAAACTTAGTATTTTAAATTTATAAAATTTTTTAATAAAGGTATCCTGCAGCTGCTTCTCTTTTTACTGTTTTAACCTAGTCAATCTAAAAAATACGCGTTATTTAAAGATTAAAATTTAAGATTTGGTGGCCCTATTATTCTGGTGGCTAATGAGTATATTTTATTGAATTTGTGATAAATATCTGCTAGATTTTTAATAAGTATCACAAAATTACTAAGATACTGGATAAAAACTGTGAATAATTGATTCATTTTAAAAATTCAAGTTTATTTTTTACTTACCTTTTCAAATTCATATCCCGAACATTTTTCGAAATAATTAACATTTAAAAATAAACCTTTGTGATAAAGAATCCTATTCATTTAAATATATATTTCTCCAATTACCCCTGTATAGCTTAAAATAAAATAAGCTTTTCGAACTTATCTGGTATCTACCGGTCTCGTTATTGACCACAATTATTGACAATAAAAGCGAGTCGTAAACATAATTTATGAGAGCGGCGTCCGTTTGGGACAGCAACTTGAATCAAACCGCCCTGTAGTGAAACATCTTATATTTTTATTCTGTAATCTTTGGCATGACAGAAGATGAGTATTTAATTGACTCAATGCCAACAAGATTACAAGAAGTAATCAATAATAAGAGAGCTGACACCTTATTTATTATAGAATGCAAGCTTTCATCTTTTATTTGTCCTAATAATAATGAATGAAACAATATTTTCAAAGTATTTTAATAATCGAAAAATTATACATAGGCATTTAAAAATATACGAAATTTGAATATTGTAAACATAGTAGACTAAAATAGCACATCTGATATATAAAAAATTATATTTGAATAAATTGAAAATCGCGAAGCGATTAAGGAAGAATCAAAATTGAAAATGTAAAATTAATCAATTCGGGACACCCAGTACCTATAATTAGTTGATGCCAAAACAAGACTGACGCCGACTAAAGGCACCATACTAAGGCTGAAAGTTTAAGGCCACGTTAAATTATATTTCCTTAAAATCGACGCAATATTTTCAAATTTATTTTTTCCTTAACCGCTTGTTAAAAAATATTTCTTTGAACTCGTTTAAAAATGATTCGCGTCCGCTTTGGAAAGATTTAACAATGCGTTGTACAAAGTTTGCGGCTGTGAAAATCTTTCTATCCAAGATTGCAACAAACCATCCAGCGATGCATCGTAAAATTTCAATTTTACCGCGCTTTCCTCGACCGATGTATTAGCTTGAACGAACATTTTTCTAGCTTGTTTGTTCGCCAACACGATAGACCTAAAACAAAAGTATAAACCACAATTTTTTTTATTTTTAACTATATTTACCTCCAGCTTAACCAAGGTTCGGTTACATCAGAATAATGGTTGTAAAGCGCTTGAGCTTTATCTAAATCACCAGTCGCTTTATAAACTTGCAATTGCAAAAGAAATTGCCCGATGGCTATCCTGCCAGCACCTTTGATAGCCGATCTATCTAATGTTACCAAAAGATCATTCGGAGTAGGTTGAGTAACTGATACTACTCCAGCCTGAATTAAAACCCTAGCCAAAACAAAGCGAGCCTAAAAATAATAATAAAAAAAACCGTTAAACCAACAAATCTAAATCGTAAAATAAAACCAACCTGCGCATGGGCTTGTAACCATCCTCTACCGGGTTCCCACATCTCGAGTCCCTTTCCAGCTCCTGCCCACACTAAAGACAACCAATTCACGTAAGTAACTTCTTCGGCTTGTTCACCTTCGTGGCCGAATATTTTTAAAACGTTTGGATCGAGACTTAAATACAATCCAACGGCTTCCGCTCGGCATTCTTCGTAGGTAGAACTTAGCGGTCCGAATTTGGTATCGTACGTATCGCCAGGTTCATAATAGGAAGAAGGTGGTTTTCCTGTGAAGGGATCTAGTAAAGTCGAAGGGAAGTTGAAGGTGCCATCCAGTTCCTTTTTCAACAATTTACCAGAACCATGACCCAGGAGTTCGTGAAGTCCTACCTAGTAATTTAAAAGATGCTTGTTTAGAATAAAAAAATTCAACATGCGTTTAGTATGCAGTGTCCTATATTAATATTTAGCACCTTAAAACAGTTATTACAAGATATATTTGAAGTGAATACCATTTGTAGGGGTAAGAAGCAAAATCGCCCAATTGGTATTACGACAGTTTCGAGAATTAGCTGAGTTGGGGGAGTTGAGGGTTTTTTCTTTGAACTCAACAAAAACCAAAAGTTGATATATTTTTTTTCTACTAACGTGCGCTAAAGCGTCGTTCGGCTATCTGCAATAGCGTGCGGAAAAGTATCACTTTCCGCACTAGTTAGGTAAACTACTATTTTGCAAAAATTGCACTTAAGAAATTAAGCAATTTACTTTTACTAATGGGCTTGTTCAAGAAAATTTTTTTTAGTTAATAATAGAAACTAAAACTCATTTTAAACAGGTTCCCAAAATTTTAGATTTTTCCGCGAACGTTTAAACCCTCAAATGAATTAAAGAAATTGGACGTCACACTGCATATGCTATACCTAACGTTTGAAACGCCGCGAGTCGAGAGATGTGTATTGTGTATATTTGTATCGTTTTGTGTAAGAAAAAAAACGCTGGACTGTTGACTGTATCTACTGTTTCGTTATTTTATTATGAAGGGAGTGAGAAAAAAGTGGTAAATGAATACTATTTGATTCCCGACTGTCATCACACAGTCATAACCAAAAATGCACCAGAAAAATATATATATATTAAAACAGCGAGCAGTGGAACATTTAAATTGAAAGCTTGAGTAGTACCGAGATTGTTTGACTGTCTAAAAAATATAGTAACAATGCATAGTTCAAAGCCACGGTCACAGTATTTACAAGTTAAGCTCAGAAAATAGAGCCTCTGATGATGATAAAGTAGAGGAAGAAAATCAAATCAAATGTCTCGGGAAATATGGGAAATATGCATTAAGGTTTATGTATGTTCCAAAGCGATTCAATGCAGAGGCGAGGGGTTTTATATATGGAAAATGGCTAAAAAAAAGAAATCGTGAATGGAAAAAGACGGAAAACCTATGAATGAAGACGCAGCGGTGTACAGAGCACAATAGGCAATGTGACGTCACAGTCGGTTCTGTCGCTTTTTAGGGGAGCACCATTTTAGTACCCCCTAAGTAAAATTGTCCATAAAAACTATTTCTTCAAATTTTTTTCACTAGATTTAGCCATTTTCAATAGCTTTGTAAAAAAAAAATATTTCAGAACAAAATATTACAAAATTTGCAGTTCAGATTTGACCAAACCTATGGACAATCGGTTGCGCTTTTTGGCACACAAATTATTCACTTGGCTAAAAATTCTTTCACATTTCACACTACTAGTTGGAATGGCAAGAACAAAAAAAAACAATTTTTTTGTATTAAGAAAACCTGAAAAATCTGTCAGCACTACCCATGACTGTCGTTTTATTTTTGTTAAGATTCAACTACTAACCTGTAGTTCAAATGCAGGAACTCTCCATTTCTGGAATAAATCCGCATCTTCCTTTGATAAAAATGGTGTTACAGCCAATTGATAACTAGCTGGAATTACATTTCCCAATGATACATTTTTGAATCCTTCACTTTGTCGAATTTCATCATCTAGAAATTAAAGATAATTCTTTGCACATAAGAGGTGGTTATATTTTGTTATTATTGAGAAACAGTGTAAAATATTTACAATAAATAATTCAGTTATTCATTTTGTCCTTAATTTGTTACAAATTACCTCTACAAATAGCATTAATACTCAATAGTAAATCAACTACTTACAATTAGGTATGTTGATACCAGCAGGAATACCACTGCCGGCAAAAGTAAGTACATCCAAGGAAGTAAAATCCGGTTTTAAAAATTTATCTTTTTCAAATCCTTTATTCCATGGAAGTAATGTTAAAAATTTCTCCGCATTTGATACTAACGTTGAAAATTTAGAAGACATTGCTTTATTTACAACAGCAACAAATCCTTCAAATTCTCCTCTAACTCCTGCAGGGTCTCTGTAATGAAAAATATGAGTAGTTCAAAATCTAATATCCAAAAAAACCACAAACCCCTCACTTACCTATATGTTTCTATAAATCCAATATAACTTTCAACAACTGGTCCCTTATCCTTAATCCAATATCTAGATCCCAATTTGTGATCATCTAGAGAACCAGTTCGGAAAGAAGAAATGTAACCCTTGAGCATATTAATTTCATTTTCATTGGCTGCATATTCAATAGCTTGCTGTAGGTCATTGGCTACTTGACCCATTAGAGGAGAATAATCGCCACAAGTTATTTGATATGTTACATCACCATCTGTATGAGTCTTGATTAATTTCTTGTCTTCTGCGGCCAATCTAATCTCATATGTAGTCTACAAATAGTGGGTTAGACGATTCTTATCATATTTTATAAATTGCCTAGAAGTAATACCTCCTATGTACCAAATTATTTATAAAACCTTTACTACTAACTAGCAATCATAAGCAGTTGGAAACTGGTCATCTCATGTGCAGTGTATACAAATCATATGCAACCATGAGTTATCTAGTTTCTAACTGTGATTGCACTATGAACAAACATAATAAACCATGAGACATGAAAGTGAAAAAATGTAATATTCATCAAGAGAAAGATTTTTTTCAGCATCATAACAAACTGAAGAATTAATTCTCTGTATCTACATGTAGTGAGTTATTTTGAAGCAAAATAAAGCCACTTTTAACTAAAAAATTTGCATGCCTGAATACTGCATTTACATAATTTTGATAAATATGGTGGTAATTAAATCTATTCTTAAATAAAATTACCTTATTGTCAGCAGATACAGTTTTAAACAGTCTTGTATTGAAGCACTCAATTTTCTCAGATTTGAGCCAGTTTTGCACCTTCTCATTGTCTTCGGAGGAGCAATTATGAGACAGGTAAGTAGTAATCCCACTGGGGCCAAATCCAAGACAACTTTTACCATTTTCAAGATCATACAAAGAGTCTTTTAGTTGGTTCCACAAAGGCTCAAGTTCTGACCAGATTGGACTGAGTTTTAATAAAGCTCCTAAGCGATCTTTTTCGAGATTAGGAATAAATTTGGTATCTCCAAATCCCTGTAATAAATAAAAATATGGATAGATCATTGAAAATTTTAAAATTATCAAACTTGTAGATAGAGAGGTGTCTACAACATCTGAAATGTAACTATTGAAAAAATATCCTTTTTTTAACCAGATTTTTAATAAGCATTGATTTATTGTTTACTTTTAGTTCATTCAGCCAAAGTTTCAAGACCTTGGGACCTCATCTTTTTTATGCTCTTAGTTTTACCATTTATGTAACAAAACTAGTTGACATTAGAATTTTTAGTAGGTGATGCTTTCTTAGAGAAATCATCCCATTTTGGAACATCAAACATTGATATACATATGTTGCAACCATGCAGCAATATGACAAGCTGTAGTTTGAGGTTTTCAAGAATATTATGAAAATATTTACCTCCTTGATAAATATATAACTACAAACATGTTTACATATATGAAAATAATAAGTTCAAAATTTATATGGTATATTGTTTATTCAATGTTATCTTGTTAAACATATTCATATCATTTAATCTTGTTTTTTTTAATGACTATAACTTATCAAAATTCAAATAATATTTAAGTGCTTTTGATGTATATTTACTTATATTAACATATAACTTTACAGAAAACAGCTCAAACAAAGCTGTCTGGTACACAGAGACAGGTTCGTCTGGCAATGACTGGTGCCATTAGTACCAAGCCATCAGTAACTATGGAAATCCTTATGTCAGTCCTTATGGATCTACCTTTTCCCATAGATTTCTGGAAAGTGTGGTTAGATTGACAACATATAGTATTGTATATATTTCCATGCAGGTGATGGTTGGACACTGCCAAGCAGATTTAAAAGGTGAAACAAGATGTAATTCTCCACATATGTTCAAGAAACCTTAGTTCGCATACATATTCATGGATTAACAATAGACAGTATTATTATTGTTATTAATGTTCTATATTTAAAATTTGATCCATTAGTCCAATGTTTCATCTACCACACATTTCCAAGATTCTCTTAAGAATATTAAGTTTACTAATACAACAATGCACTTAAGTTTTACTTATTTGTGTAAATTGTGTTATCTAAATAAAATTACCTCTTACCTTGTAATTTCCAGCGTTGGTGAAAACACCACAGGCATAAACAAAAAGTGCTGTTATTTCATCTTCAATGAATCCCGATTTTAAAGCTGCTCTCTTGAAATCTGCCGGTTTCTGAGAAGATAGTAATTTATGTAAAAGCACAAAAATTGGACCTGATTCTGGGCTAGTCTGCAAAAGTGTTATCAAGGCACCATGCCACGAAGCTTTACTAATATAATGTGCATACAACTTTTCCTTTTCAGTTAAGCCATCGAATGCTGATTTCACTTCTAAAGACACTACCGGTTGATCATTTGGAAGAATATATTGAGAATTATTTTTGTTGCTCATTGTACTAAATAAATTCCTTTACTTTATTGTAGAATTACTAACAGTAAAAGGATTTTTTTTCGAACTACGGTATATGTATTGTCTCAAAAGTTTAATTTTAAAATGAAAATCTGAAAATGAATGACAGGTGAGTATCCATACATGGCAATTTATAGTGTGATGTGATCATGTGGATGACAGAGCGATGACACTGATGACAGATAACCTGTATGATCCGTATATATCTTTGGTTATTTTGGTTAGCGACTGGGCGGTCCGCTGTCCACTGTTCGAACCGCTGTCTCAGATACTAGGGACATAAAGCAGCTCTTCAAATAGATTACTCATCCTTATCGTATACGTAACGTAACAGAGATACGTGATTAATCAAAAAGATGTATGACGCAGAATGCGTTTGGAACGTGACCATACATGTGTTTTAAGTTTTAATTTTAAGCCTGAAGAATAGCCTTGACATCTACTGAAAAATAGTCTTTCTTAAAGTGACCTTTCGCGTTTCTTGGTCGTTTGGTCGTCGAAAAACGCCAACACAAAACACAATAAAGCAATACGTACGTGTGACAGAATAGAGACTTTTAGCTTGTTTTAAATTTCTCACGTATCCGTATACGTAATGAACTGCGCATGTGTAGACCCGTCACGTCTCAGCCGAAACGATGCGTTGAACGTGTTGTTACGTACCCTACTCCGGATACTTAAACGTATCCGTATCCCGACCAAAGTCGTGCTATTTGTGGTATATTACATCATCTTCCTCTTCTTCTGGATTACAATGGCCTCCTATCCTATAGGACATCCAGCCAACGTTATATCATCTTCCTCGTCTAGCAGCAATGGATTATTTGATATCGCCCCCATTTTACGTTTTACAAAAATATAAAATGGTAAAATAAAAAAAAACTTTGAGGTTATACAATTAGAAACAGAACGAAGCGATACGTTTTCTGCTAAAAAGGCTTTCTTGACAATTTATTTACGTCAACGTAAATCCAATACGGATACGGATACGTGTAAAAACTTATGACCAGCTAAAAGTGTCTATTGATACTTTTCACGTAACGTAACGAAGCCCACGTATCGCTTCTACACATGCGCACATGTGATACGTATACGGATAAGTGGTGATTTTTTGAACTGCTATCAACTCGACTATTTCCTTATCGTTTACAGACCTCCGAATGTACAAGACTTCAAAAGATACTCTCCAAAGATCCTCAAAGGACAATTAACTCATTAGAGACAAGACACAAAACTGGAAAGAAAACTCTGGTAGAGCTTCTCGAAGTACATTTTCCAGAATGCAAAATAAGTGATTAACCATTAGATACAGAACAACATATATGGTCTCGAGGACTCCAAACCGGAGTAGCGAAGAAAGTAGGAGAGTATCTAGGAAAGTGGTAAATCAAAGCAAAATAAAATGGGCAATAATCTCATTTGAACCATATAAATCACCGGGACCGCAAAAGGCAAACGGCATTATAGGTACTCAGCAGACTGTGTACGATTCTTAGAGCAAGCATGGACTAGGGTACATACTGTAACGTTTATTCTAATTTATATTTACAATTAATTTATATTTACAG
>CAJUYG010000229.1:46653-63515 GCA_910591675.1 Galerucella calmariensis | reverse complement strand
ACGTACCCTACTCCGTATACTTAAACGTATCCGTATCCCGACCAAAGTCAGTATTCCGTGCTATTTGTGGTATATTACATCATCTTCCTCGTCTAGCAGCAATGGATTATTTGATATCGCCCCCATTTTACGTTTTACAAAAATATAAAAAGGTAAAATACAAAAACTTTGAGGTTATACAATTAGAAACAGAACGAAGCGATACGTTTTCTGCTAAAAAGGCTTTCTTGACAATTTCTTTACGTCAACGTAAGATACTCCAAAAGATACTCTCCAAAGATCCTCAAAGGACAATTAACTCATTAGAGGCAAGAGATGGGAGATATACAGAAAACTGGAAAGAAAACTCTGGTAGAGCTTCTCGAAGTACATTTTCCAGAATGCAAAATAAGTGATGAACCATTAGATACAGAACAACATCGAGGACTCCAAACCGAAGTAACGAAGAAAGTTGGAGAGTATCTAGGGAAGTGGTAAATCAAAGCAAAATAAAATGGGCAATAAACTCATTTGAACCATATAAATCACCGGGACCGCAAAAGGCAAACGGCATTATAGGTACTCAGCAGACTGTGTACGATTCTTAGAGCAAGCATGGGACTAGGGTACATACCAAAGGTCTGGAGAAATGTTAGGGTGGTCTTTATTCCTAAACCTGGTAAAAAAGGTGACAATAAAGCAAAGTCCCTGAGACCATAAGTCTGATGTCATTTGTACTGAAGACATTGGAAAAACTGGTAGACATGCACATTATAAGAGGAGGATCGTTGGTAGAAAGACCGATCGACCTGAATCAATATGCATACAGATCAGGAGTATCCACAGAGACAGCACTCCATCAACTAGTACTAGGAATAGAGTACGCTCTCGAAAATAAGGAAGTATTATTAGCAGCCTTCCTTGACATAGAGTGTGCCTTTGATAACACCTCTCAAATAGTAATCACTAGGGCAATTCGTAAAAAGCAAATTGACAAAACAAGCAGATGGATGGACTGCATGCTGAAAGACCGAACGATCTTTTCAACCTTGATGGGTGAAACATTATCAGCCCGGGTTTCAAGGGGGTGTCCTTTAGGGGGTCCTGTCTCCTCTAATATGGAACCTTGTAATGGACAGACTGATAAGGAGACTCAAAAAGGAACACCATACTATCTTATGATATGCGGACGATCTGGTTATCATATCACAAGGCAGATTCAATACTACGGTCAGAGAGCGCATGCAACAGGCTCTGAACATAGTAACAAAGTGGACGGAAGAGGTGGGTTTAAACATAAGTCCCACCAAATCAAAAATAGTACCCTATACCAAAAGAAGGGACCTAGTGGGATTGGGACCAATATTCCTTCAAGGTACGGAGATTCCAATGGTTATGGATGTTAAATATCTCGGGGTGATTATTAACTCGAGATTAACATGGACCAAACAAATGGAAAAAGTAGCAACAAGATCGGAAACCACATTAATGATGGCAAGACGAACTTGTGGGGAAACATGGAGGTTGAGTCCGCGAATGATACACTGGATATACAGTAGTGGTTAAACCCATAATAACGTATGCGTCTTTCGTCTGGTGGACAAAGACGACACAAAAGAATGCAATGATGAGACTAGGCAAGGTGCAAGGACTTGCTTGTCTCAGTATTTCAGGGTGTATGAGAAGCACGCCAACGGCAGCACTAGAAGCCTTATTTGGCCTTCCTCCATTACACTTCGTGATAATGGGGGAAGCAAGGATGGAACTATTTAGGCAGCAAAGTAACCTGAGCAGCAAAATAGTTACATCAGGAGACATATCCATTAAGGACATCATGGCAAGGCCCAAGCAGAATGAAGTTTCCCCGAGGAGAGACCTGGTACACAGACGGGTCACAGACTGGGGAAGGGACAGGAGCAGGGGTTTATAGTGAAATGAGAAACACAAGATGCTCCTTCTCACTAGGAGAACATACTTCTGTATTTCAGGCAGTTATGCTATCCTAGAATGTGTCAGAATAAACAAACATAGGATAAACATACTAACTGACAGCCAGGCAGCCCTTGCAGCTTTGAACAGCCGCAAGGTAACATCCAGACTAGTAGAAGAATGCCAGAAAGTACTAAATGAACTAGCAGACCACATTAAAGTAAGACTAGTGTGGGTGCCGGGACATAAGGGTATTTCTGGAAATGAGCAAGCTGATGAACTCGCGAGAAGAGGTTCAGCAACAGCATATGCTTGGACCAGAACCAGCTCTTGGGAATACAAAGAAGGTATATTCTGTAAGTTCCTTGTGGCATTATTTATTATTTTTTCTCTTATTTTTTGGGAATCAAACCACAATAATTTTTTTTTTTTTTATTTCGACGTTTCGGTAGCGTTCCAGCTACCTTTGTCGAGATAAACTAATGATAAAATAATTGTTGGTCCCTATCTGACACAACGAAAAAAATTATTGATTCCCAAAAAAATATGAGAAAAAATTACAAAGAAGGTAGTCCGAGGGAAATACAAAAATGGGTACAAAGCCAACATAGACTTCAGTGTATGGAGGGTAGAGGTAAGGAGAACCGTCTCTGTGTTTGAAAAAGTGTCCGTAACAGCGCGTCCAATAAGGGTGGCGCTGCGGCACCTTAGGATACTTTTTAAAGAAAGCGCCAAAAGTGATTAGAAGAAGATAAAGAAATAAACAAGGTAAATACTTGAAGTTTTGTATACGGGTATTTTACTAACTACTCTAGTCATGAAAATTTTTAAATATTTAAACTCAGCACACTTCACTCCGTCTACAATAGCTATGTTCATATTAGATTTTTTTGTACGCCAGCGCTACTCTGGCAGATAATTGAAGCTTTATTGTCAGTATACAGCTGGACACTTTTTCAACTCTCCCCCCATACAAGACGGTTCTCCTTACCTCTACCCTCCATACTTCAGTGGAGGAACACTCCAAAGCAGGTAGGTACACAGTAAAACCTCCATAAGTGACACATGTGTAAAACCGGCCGAAGAACGACTGAATATCAGTAACAGTCACCAGTGTCGGATTAAGGTCTTTTGGGGCCCGGGGCTATTTTAAAAAATGTGGCCGCTAGAATCAAAAGCCACTCAGAATTTCACGAAAAGGATTGATAAACGTGTAAAAATGTAATTTTCTATTTACTTACAGAACAAATAACAGTAAGTATATTATTCAAAAATATTAACTATTTAAAGAGAGTGGTCATACAAAAATTACGTAGGTTTTTTACGACATTTTGACACAACAAATTATTCAATAAAATCTGAAAAATCTATTGAGCTCATTAGTTCATTTCCGATTGACAGAAGCGAGAGTGATGATAATGTATTTTCCTACGATCACATAGGAAAGTTACATATATCGCACTGTCTAGTTCTATGGAAAGTGGCCTTTATTCATACGCGTACGGAAAAAAACTTATCCGTACGTGTAGGGATAAAAAAGCTGTCAAATGAATTTTTATTAAGATTGACCACTGGCAAGCTGTCAAATATATAATTTTTAATTAGATTCACCTATGTAATATCTAAATTTGAAGAGAGCTATTCGAAAGGTGACATTTTTGTCATTTTCTTGATTAAAAAAAATTTAGGGAGCGGTCGAGGATCGAACCCACGTACTCTTCGTCAGAAGTCCGATGTTGTATCAACTAATCCAAATCACCTGTTATAATAGAAGGAAAATGTAATCATCTTGAAAGGTATTCATGATAAGTATGTATAAAGTATAATGAGCAATAATAATTTCACTTTCAATTTCTATAATTATCCAACCAATTAATAATTGTAATAACCTACCTATTGGGAAAAGTAGAATTCGATGGATGGCGCTCTGAAACGTCAATGTCATCTTAGCAACGAGTAAAGCAAATCAGCTGCCGTATAAGCCCTTTGATATTTAAGTGTTTTAATTTTGCTTTTTTAGTTATTTTCAGTGTGTGTTTTGTAAAACTTTTGCCTTTTCTTTGATTGTGCTTTAGTATTTACTAATTTTTGACTCCTAATATTCTTATTTTTGGAGTAATCGGTATGGTTTATATTTGTGAAAAGTACAACAAGCGCTCAATTAACTGTTTAGTTTTAGGTCTGATTTCGTGCATTTATTTTATTTTTGATATAATTATATCTACAAAAGTTGCAGGGAAGGGAGTAATATTTTTAATCTTCAATACAGACTTATTTTCTCTTTGATCTGCAATGAAAACAAAAAATAGAATAACATAACCTCTTCCATAATATCTCTGATTATACAGGGTGGGGCACGTTCATAGTGCTCCACCCTGTATAAGAACATTACCTCAGAATTGATGACAGTTGAGTTAAATAGAAAAACACAGTTTTAAAGTTGTCAATGACACAAAATTGAACGAATAAAGTACGAATTTACGGTAATTACGTTGACTTGCATATAATACAAAAACAATGCAAAACGAATTAATTTACTCGTTGCGACAGTTACAGTTTTTTCCACCAGAGGTCTCATTGAATTCTACTCCGCCCAATATTATATAGTGAAACTACTTGAATTTTTTTCACTATTGATAGTTTTTTGTTAATTTTGAAATCAATTTTGTTGACTTTAATTGTAACATGTTGTGTATTAATATGTCAGATGTTGATTACACATTATTTGGTGAAATTATCACGTGATCGTAGGAAAAATACTGTACATTACTCGTGCGAAAGTGATTTTTCACAGTTTCAAATGTCACTTTCCGCACACGTTATGTAATATACTATATCCCCCATTGCAGAGCGATATTTGTTTTTAATGTAACTAAGGGAACTGAAAGACCTTTCACCCTCGCAATAATTAAAAAAATAAGGTTTATGAGAAGTATAGTACTTCGGGGCTCGAATTGGGGCCCCTCATATCACGGGGCCCAGGGCCTTAGCCCACAAAGCCACTACTTTAATCCGGCACTGACAGTAACAACAACGTTTGAACTATACCGATGTGTACTATTATCAGTCTGCGCCCTTGTTCAGGTTAAGTCAGGAGAGATAAGGTAGGCTGAATCCAATAGGGCATGTCCACGTGACGTCACAAACTATTTTGACAACAGCCTGGTGGTAAAACAATAAACAAAGCGTTCAGAACACGTGGTACTTAATAGTGAGGTTATGCTGATTTATAATGATAGATCGTGTTTGAGTTTAGTTGGTTTTGCTTCATTGTACTTCTAAAGTTATTTTAATTGTTGAGCTTGCATATTTGATAATATAAAATATAGCTTAATAGTTTTTTGTTGTTTGATAATTTTTCATAGTGTCTATTGTTTATTATTTAACTACCAAGGTATTGTCAACTGTCAACTATCGTGGACATGCCCTATTACTATAATACTTTATTGATATTTTTAAATGACATACTGGCGCCATCTATTCGCGAGGCAATGGAATTTCGAGTAATGAAATAGGTATATTAGTTGATAGATGGAGGGACACAGTCAGGGTACAGTTTTATTTAATACGTAGCCTTGAGGAGTTAAATCAAGCTTTTTTTTGTTTTGAAGGTTATTTAGGCGACTGCTACCCCAGTGATCACATCTGATCAGTTGACAAAATACGCGTTCAGCAGGAAATTGATTATTGCTCCGGTAGCGCTACGTTGGGATGAGCGCGACCATTGACCCAATTCTTTCCAATCACGTATGGGGGTAATTGGTAATAAAACAATATATTATTGTTATATTTATATTGATTTAACAGTTCCACAAAGAGTAAGATTACTACAATTAGGCAACAAACAAAACTTTTACTTTAAAACGGTTTTTGTTGGTAATACTAGATCTTACTATATACAACTTAAATATATAATACAATCCAAGAATTTTATGTCTTACGTAATTTTTTACTGTTTTAAGTATCGTATGTCTTCAAAAATGCTTTTAAAATTCATGGTTCACACAGTTTGAGTAACTATAGGTGCAAATAATTTGATTTTACCTCAGCAAAATATAAAGATCACTAAACCTTGAGCTTAAGTATTACCATTGTCTAATATATTAGACAATGGTGTTACGCAAAATAATTAACAAATAATGATGAAATGGAAGGCTTGGTGTAGAAGAAAATATCTTCTGAGGTGGTGTAAGAACGAATGAAGCAAGAGGGGTACTGCCATAGGCAACGTAAGGTACTGCAAGCCATAACAGAGCTACATGAAGGATAATGTTATCTTATAAACAGATTGCGAAAAGTCTATTCGAGACATGCGATTTACACAAGTACGACAAAGAAAATATAAGAAAAACTACTTGAAAAAGAGAGAAGAATAATTCTCCGCATTCAGCGTTGGGCGTGTGTTCAGTTCCAGCCACCAATCTGATATGAAAGCAGCGTTGCCAGCTTAGAATGTTTGGTACTTTCTAAGAATTAAATAACTTATTTTGCATTTGAATTTTAACACGGGATAACGCCGTATTTAGTGGGAGAGAATCGAGATTGGTAATATTATTGACATTTGAAATAAGTTGGATCAACACAAATAAGAATAAAATAATATACTTCAAGAAAGAATTTGGACAAATTACAATCTGCAATAAATAAAATCTGCTCTCGATTTAACAATTATTGGTATTTAACATAGTTGCCGACAAAAATTGGGAATAACTTTTACAGATGAGTACATTTGGCATCAGCGGTTAAAATGGTGGGCACTGAACACACGCCCATCGCTGACTGCGCACAATTATTCCTCTCTCTCTTTCAAGTAGTTTTTCTAATATTTTTCTTGTACTTGTGTGAATCGTATGTCTCGAATAGACTCTTCGCGATATGTATGTAGAAAATTATTGAACTGGGATCGGTGGAATGTATTAATTCAAGCCAAATTAAGAAAGAGTCGATAGCTTTTTGAGAATATTGGGCGGACAGAAACCATCATACATTTATATAGAGGAAATGGTTTATGCTCGTATTTATAAACAAGACTCAAGGCTGAGCACGGTCTTGAGCATTCGTGTATGAGACTTTCTATTTAAAATGTGTCAAAAACTAATGACAAAGACATACTCAGCCTTGAGTCTTGTTTATAAATACGGGAGATAGTGGCTTAGAAGGTTGGAAGATGTGAATGTCAAACTGGAGCAGTATGTAATTAGAATTAATACGAAAAAAGGAAAATTTACATCACTGACTATAGAAGAGGTTTTGCTGAGGGTAGATGATACATAATTGAATTGGTGAAATATCTTGGTACTTATCGGAAGATAGTTTTGTGGGTATTTTAGGTTGGATTTTGCTTATTAGGTACATACACTTTTTTAAGGGTCGTGTGTAATAAATTAACATAATAATACATTCTACAGCAAGAATCTTAGGTTTTTCAAAATAAATAGGAAATAAATATTTATTCTAAATCTACTTAGACATTTTTAGAGCAGGTTTCTTTTTAAATTTTTATACAAAAGCTGGATTGAAGGCTCAATTTTCTTCGTACAATTTCAAAACTATATAGATATAATATTTATTGAGTAGATATGTCATCTAAGTGTATATCGAGGGTCACACGGCAGTACCTCATAAGTAACAAATCATGTATTGTACTTTAAAGTTATGTCCAAGTACTTAGAATCGATATTTTAGACTATGGTTTTGTTCAAAGTTTTTCGTTCTAAGCAATGTAGTGCGAGATAGGTGGCGACACGCATTTTAAAGCGAAATAATCAAATAACCGAGTATGATAAAAAATGAAACTTACGAGGTTCTGCCGTGTATCAATTAATATGTTAGTAGAAACATAATTAGAAACAAGGGAATATGATTACGTATAGTTGTATTGAAAAATAGTTTTAAAAAGAGACGTTAGGTTTCACTACTACTTGTGTTAAGCCGGCAAACGTTTGAGGCTATGACATGTCATATTGGCTAACAAAAGAGTTAACGTTTTTAGCATGAGCGAATCCACGTGTGACAGCATCTGATGGTTGTCCTCCGTTAAACAAGGTTTTAGTGCCGGTTAAACTTTTAACGTCCTCTAAATTTTAGAGGAAGAGTAGCAGAATAGGCCCCTCTTATCCTTTAGTAATAATTACCACCACAGTCAACAATACTGAACAAAATCTAGGCATTTTAAAAAGCTATATGTGACTATTTAGTAGGTAGTAATAATTACATTGTTTTACCTTAGAGATAATGCCATTGGAGTCAACTTGTACGAGATGCTAAAGATCCTTCCTTTATGTCGATCCAACGTTGCCAAATGAGTGACTGTCGTTCCTGTTAAATTGTTTTTAGCGGGTGTTCAGAGACCTTAAAGGAATCAGCTTTAAAACAGCGGGACTTTTGAAAATAAGAATATGTTTAATTATTGAGAGCCAAGCACGGTTGGTAATGTAACTAGAAATATAAAAAAACCATAGTTAATATAGACAAAGGCTATGTAGTTAATGTAAACAACTATACTGGTTTTCATTTAAATGGTGTGAATAAATTCGTGGGGTGCATTCTGTTCTTTCCAATATATTATGATGCGTCTAGTTTTCCCTCGTTACTTATTTGATTCATATAAACCATAGAGATAGTAATAAGGGAGGAGACGAAGTCACGTGATCTAAAGCGTACTAGGTCAGCCATTTTCGTGCCACGCTAATGTCAAAGTTATTTTTAAGTGTCATTGCTGTTGTAAATTACATTTTTGAAGATACTTTTGTTTTAATTGATTGACTAAAATGGATTCTTGTGCTGTTAGAAGTTGTACGAGTCGAGACGGCGTGGATACTAAGAAATCTTCGGGAATAACGTACCACAGGTAAGATAAATAATATGCAGTGGTGTATTACAAATATTTCAAACATGAGTCTGTTACACAGTAATAGTTACTATTGTAGTTTAATTTACATATACTTATACAGTGCGTCCAAAAAGTAGTTTCGTTACTTTATGTTTTTTATACCTGCCTACCTGTACTCCAGTCACAAAAAGAGAATGAAATGGGCAAAAATGAATATTTTGGTGCTAATTAAAACGTTGCATTTGGTATATGACAAAATCACGTCGCCATGAGGCTTGAAAACTTACGTTATAACTAAACCAATCAATATTAAAAAGGAATCACTGCATTACATCGATTATCAATACTAAAAATTCATATCAAATCCGGTTCTGTGCGGAAATACGTTGCGTACCATACTTAGCCACGCCCACTGATTCCACATGTACATATTATGGAACCTAACACTGGATGTCGTCTCCTTCCTTATTACTATATCTATGATATAAACACATGTAAATATTTTTTTGAGATTTATCGCTTCCCGGCCAACTGACACAGATCAAAGTGTAACTATGGGTTGTGAGCTCAGTATGCTACCTACTGGGCTAATCTCCTCACATTCAGTTACATCGAAGAGAAGGTTAAAGGATGTATGGACGCATGCGTAATCGCAAAAGCCACATGTAGTTACTACTAAATTTGACAACGTTGGATCGACATAAAGGATGGTTCTTTAACCATGCTTTAGCCTCTCTTTCAACTTGTCAGGCGGTAGACATGCTTTATGGACCTGTTTTTGACAGCCTTTGACATCGAATGACCTCGAACTTTAATAATTCCAACCAGTTTTACGGAAATAGTATCTCTTTGTAATAGTTGTAGCCTTTACTTATGCCCGGTTGCACCAGCTAAAAAACAGTCCGTTGAATCGGCCGATCAACCGTAAATCGTAGCTTTCGTGTTGCACCACCCAAAAGCTGTCCGTTAATCGATTGATTTTACGGATAGAATTAACCGACCGTTTTCGGGCGATAATTGCAAATACGGACCGTTTTTGGTAATGGCTTCGCTATTTTTTTAATGACATTTGTTTGATTTTGTGGAGTTTGAACGGATTCGGCAATATTTTCAATATTATTTATAGGTGGTATCACATTGTGATTGAAACATTACGGAAAATTACACATTACACAAAAGACCGAGATGTGATCCATTCAATTTATTTAACTAAAAACAATTTAAAGCAAGATACTGTTTCTGTAAAGAAACAGTAAACCAGCTATGGTAAATTATTGGAGAATATTCAATACGTTCCGAAAAAAATAATTGAGTGACTTCTATGAATCAATTATTAATAACGTTAAGAGGTACTATGCCACAGATTGATTTCAACAAGTGCTCGGTATATTATTAACATACATTAAAGTACAGTGTGTAGAATAGTGCATCGAGTAGGGTACTACATAGCTTTATCAAGTGGAATGCCTAGAACAAATGAAGAAATTGGTGTGGTAAAACAGCAGTTTAAAAGCTGCTAGATTTCCTGGTGTTGTCTGAGCAATTGACTGCACCCATATAAAGATTTTGTTAATAGAAATCGTAAGGGCTGATTTTCCATCAATGTCCAACTGATTGGTGATATGAAATTGAAGATTCCAGATATAGTAGCAAGCTATCCGGGATTTGATAGGCAACGGAGGATACATGTGCACAAACCACTTAATGACACCACTGGGTAACCCCAAAATAATTATCAAAGCTCACATATCAGTATCTACTAGAAATGATATTGAAATACTGTTCGGAATTTGGAAACGACGCTTTCCTGTTTTATCTGTGATAATGCAAATATAGGTTGAAAATGTATCAAGGGTAATCATTGGCACATCTGTATTACATAATTTAGCGATAGAAAACGCAATAGAAACATTTTGGAAATTGATTGGGATCAACATATTGAAAATAAAATTGAAGTTGAACATAAAGATTCTGAATTGGAACGAAATGGGAATGCATTACGAATTCATTTGATTAACACTTTTTTTTGAAATTCGAATGTAACAAATATATTTTGAGCTAACTTCAATTATATATAATAAAAATGTAGTATTATTAAATTAATTACAATTGAAGTAAATTTGCAACCATACTTATTTTTAAATTCAATTTCTTTTTTTCTTTCTTTCCATATTATATTTTATGTGACATTGACAATACGTATAATGTAGGGTTATAGTTCAAACTTCCCTTCACATTCAACGGTCGGTTCAAATACCAACTGTAAATTTTTCTGGCGCAACTGCTATTTTGAAAAATCGGAGAATCATCGATTAATCGGTCGATCAACGGTTATTGTATCGACTGTTTTTACGGTCGGTTGGTGCAATCGGGCATAATTTCATTCTTTAAAATAATGCAAAATAATTTAAGAAATTTCACAAAGTAGTAGGTTATGTGTAATTATACCCTCTGATTTAGCAGCTTTTTACATTTTACCGGGTATTAATTTAAAAATACCAAAAATGGCACTTTATTTTTCACTACTTTTACCATCCTATTGACAAAATATTTTTAAATAAAACGAAACCAGCTCTAATATCATCACTACAGTTCATCTAACAATAAAACTTAGACTACATCAATTTTAATATCTTGTTCTTGGTCACTACTATCACTTTCACTATGATAACTCTTAATTTCCTGGTTACAAACCAACCCACCGTAAGGTTGATGGACTCCAGTACAACTGAAATTTAATGGTTTCACCCTTATAACAGGTTTTTTCAATAGCTCTTCTATTGAATAAGGGTTCTTCTTTTTTGGTTCACTTTGTTCCATATTAGTTACTGAAATATCTTTTTTGTTCTCCTCCGTGTAAGAAGAATTTTCTTTGGTTGTAGAGGTTTGGTAAGGGATAATCAAACTCGACCAGTTGGCCGAAGGGGAAATATCTACTGGAGAGCTTGTCGATATGTGTAGTTGGCGTTGAAGGGATGAGTACCTGGTAGTTGCTATGAATGAAGGGTCGTTCATGGAGGGATAGAAAGGTATAGGTGTGCTAGTAGGAGACATAGTTTTGGAGTAAATTTCGTTTCCCATGTCTGAAAATAAAAATTGTAATCAGTAAAGAAGAGCAAATATATACAGGCTGTTTCAATCGCGTCGTACAGTGATCGAAATAGCTCGTTTGGAAAATAAACAATCACAATTATCTAAATTCTAAATTTATTTATTGAAATAGCATTAATCCAACAGTTTGACGACAAACAGCTGACCATAGAGATACTACAGATAGAGCCAGAATGTAAGAGAAAGAAAGAAAGTAGGAGGCTTTGGCTTAGGCTGTCATCGATTGTTAATGTCCTTCTAACCTAACACATTACGTTGAAGTAAATGGAAAAAAGGTAGGTCTGTGATTAATCCTAATCAAAATATCACAATAATGTATTAAATGTATTACGAACGTTAACCCTAATATTTGACTTAAAAATTTGATTAGTTGTTGTTTAGATTACACGCAAGCGCGACCTATCAATCGGGAGAAACTACAGCATTCAAAATAGGATGCAGACGTACCTTTCGTAGCTTCGGCAATGTGTCTTACGTCTTTTTCTAATGCCCCACACACACACAATGACAGTTCTCGTCAGGTCTCTACTTTATTGTTTACGGTCAATTAGTTTTTTATGAAAAGTGAATATTAATCTTACTGTTATATCTATTTAAATAATACAGAAATATGCCTAGATACACGGAAAAACATCAGCATTTTGTATGTTCTCAGTATTTTCAGTTAGAAAAAGAAGCTGGTAATTATGAATTTCATAGCCTTTTCGAATTTGGATGAATACGATCCTGATGATTTTATTTATAAAAAGACCCTGCACCATTTTATAGGTAATCCTGGCTCTCGTACGATTTTCGTTTTTTTCATATGCTGCAGTCTTAATGATAACTAAGATATCGTGATAGGTTAAAACTGTGCAGGATCCGGTTTGGTGGTGATGGCGTCTCGAAGTTGCGTCCTGAGCATAACATTTTGCCTCCTAGCACTATAAATCTCGCAATAATAGCAAATGTCTGGTATGTCGGGGGCTCATGAGGAGGTCTGCCACACTTCTGTGCCATCAGAATCGCAATTTCCCCAGAGGCCTCCGCAATGGTCAATTTGTTAGGACGATGTTTTACAGCAAGCGGAAGCAATGAAACCGAGCAAAATCATCAACAATCACGTTAGGTAGGTTAATTGAATCCATCTAACTCCCAAATTCCTCACGAGTGGGCCCCAAAAGACTTTTTAACATTTTCTTGATCCCACGCACCCATCTCTAGTAGCAGATACATGAAAAATCCGGTAGTTCGGATAGAAACTGGGATAGATATTTGTCAAAAGAACCATCACCCGTGACAGACGTGACATTGAAAGCTATGAAAGTTTATAAAAACAGAGCTATCTGGTAATATTTATTGTAAACTATTATTATTGACCCATTATGTTGAAGCAATAAACGTTGTATGTAACAAAAAATCCTAATTAATGATGAATTTTAATGAATAATTCATTCTAAACAAAACTAGCTACCAAAAGTATAATCCTAACCATAATATTAAGCTTAAGGTTCAAAGTGTTCACCGTTAACATCAATGCAATGCTGTAAGAGGGGGCCCAACTGATTGGCCAGCTCGGTCACCCGATTTAACAAAAGTATATTTATTTTTTTCGGGTCTTGTGAGGAATAAGTTTATAAAATTCCCGGCTATTAGAGATAATATGAAAGAGATAATTAGTGCGGCATTTCGATCTGCTAACGTTGATATGCTGAGAAATGTTAGTCAATCATTTGAACTATTCTGCAGCATTGCATTGATGTTAACGGTGAACATTTTGAACCTTTAGTTCAATATTACGGTTGGGAATATACTTTTGGTGGCTAGTTTCGTTTAGAATAAATTGTTCATTAAAATTTATTATTAATTAGGATTTTTTGTTACATACAACGTTTAATGCTTTCACATAATAGGTCAGTAGTTATATTTTACAATAAATATTACAAAATAACTGTGTTTTTATAAACTTTGGGTATAGGGAATGCTTGACAAAAATTAAAGTTACATAATCGAAGATTCTATTTTTGCCATAAAATACAGGGTGTTCCATTTGAAATAAGACAGAAAATGATAGGTTCGAGTTTCCGTTTAATAGGATACAGAGATATTGCATCATATTACAAAACTCTGTTTGGCAAAATACATTTTTTTTCTTTAACGTACAACAAGCTACAGAGCGTTGATTTACCAACGATTTTCACATAAACGTGTCCATATCTTTTGAAGGACTCTGTATAACGTGGCAAAACCTCAGCTTTAAAAAATGTAACCAATCCGAATTCGGTATAATATACAGGGGTTCCCATTTGAAAAATCATATGTTTGGTTTGTAACGGAGTTATGCAGCACACTGTAGTTCGATATAATTTCAAAATATGGACCTTCAGCCCATCTATTATTTTTGTTAATAAAATTTTTTGATATCTCTTAAAATAACCCATATACCGAAGTTTGTCGTAAGGTTGGTACACCCTGCATATACACAGACAAAGACAGAAAAACCTCCAATCGTCTGTCTCTTTCTCTCTCGCCGGAGTTCGGACTGGTTCAGACGGACATTCCTACTCACACAACGCCCTATAGATTGTTGCCTCTATCTGTAGTATCTCTATGAATGTGACAGTTTTATAAACCAGAGCGAAAATACTAGTTAGTAAGTTAGGGTTGGGACTACAGCCAAGTTAAGACTGGGACTGAGTTAGCACTTTTATAAACTAACAATTAGTAGAAGAATGATACACTTTTCAGGACTGGATGTTCACCCAAAAGAAAACACACATAAAAAAGATAATTATCTTTATAAAGCCATAATATCTTCAACATCTTCATCAACTCGTAACAAAAAGTAATCAACAAAAGATTCCTCGAGGTAATTTAAAGAATTTATGGCCCAGAAAACACCATTTTCAACTCGTATAAATAAATCATCTGCCAAATAAAAACTAATTTACCAAAATTATAATTCAATGTCTTGATTACGTTGTGGTTTCAGACAAATAACGTTGAATTAAACTACATTAACCAAAAATTTAAACAAAAAACACGTTTAATAATAAATTTAAAGACATAAAATTTATTAAACGATCTTACCTGAAGGATGACTGACTCTGTGATGCAGCATATCCGACGGAGGATCTGGCCAAACACCGCTATTCCTTAAAATCCTATTTACCGAGCTAACCGACGGTATGTTGTGGGGTTCACATATCCTTTGGGATATAAGTTGTTCTCGTATTTCCCAGGCGAACATTCCAGGATTTTCTTGCTTGAATCGCAGGATCTTTTTGACAACTGTCGGTGTAGCTACTTGCTGAAAATAACATTGTTTGTTAATACTTTTTTGTATTATATACAGAGTGAATAAGCAAAAGCTAAAGAAACTTGCTGATTGGTAGATAGATTTTGAATATTTTCTACTACATGTTTCTAGTACAAAGGTGAACACAAAAACAGTTATAAGGTGTTAAAGTTGAGAATTTATACTCATTTTTGATACGTAACATCTTTCCGCTCGATTCCCTGCAATTTGACGAGAGCTTTTTTTTCCCGACTCGATTCCAACGTTGCCAAATTTAGGAGTAACATAACAATATAAAATAAAAATAAAAAACCCAGGTCCCAACCTACAACCTCTGAGTTCTGAGTTGTAGGCTCAGTACCCTACCAACTGTGCCAATCTGCACACATTCAGTCACATCGAATAGAAGGTTAAAGGCTGCCTGGACGCAAGCGCACCTCAACTACTAAATTTGACGTTGTGGGAGGATTGGAGTCTGGAAAATAAGCTCTCGTTGCAATTTGTGGTAATGTGTGGTAAATTTCGCCGTAAATGCCAGTCTGCCGTCTGCCGCTGGTGCTCTCAGGACGTCGAGCTATCGCGCAGGTATAGACTCTCCCAACTAAATTACTATTGGATTACGATATGCCCCTTGCTGGTCAGTGTCGTACAAAAATTATTCAAACGTCAACAGAATTGGAGGACAACTAATGATACGCCTCTGTACAGAGCATTGAAATGTCTTGCAAAAGCTGTAGTGCGAGGTAATATTGAAAATGAGTTTGTGCGCATGGGGGCGGGCTCGCCTTCGCGTTTGGCGCTTGCAGTATGTAATATAGGTAATGTTCCGCCGCGCTTGCGCAAGTTATAGCATTTTCGTCGAATCTTTGTATATTTGGTATAAATTCTAATTTTATTATTATAGTATTATATTTCAACATTTCAAAAATGTAGTTATAATTTATAAGCATTAATTTTCTATCCCTAGTTGCTTTTCTATTGACATTCCCTCAGGACAAAACCCTTTAAATGATAAGCAAATATAAAACAAGTAATGTAAACACTACTAGAACGCCAGATAATTATACGAATGACGACACGTTATCCACCGACACATGAAAGCATTAAGATCATCTTCAATTGATAATTATTTTTATTAATCGTCACGTCATTCGGTATTACATCAGATATAACACAATTTATTGTTAGTCCTGTCTTACTTCAATTGTTAGTTTCCACAACTGCGAGGGTTTTATATGTCTCTGATATGACATATACAGTGTGGAAACCACTAATGGAATAAAATTCTTTATGTCATTATTTTAAAAAATTATAAAATGAAATTGAGTTGTGCGTTATGTGAACATAAATGTAAATGTACAGGGTGATTCACGCAAGTATGCCATAGTCGGTGTATTTTTTTAATGAAACACCCTGTATATTTGCATATTTTTGAATTCCTCTCAATGAACCGATTCCAACAAACTAAATATTGTACGGTCAATTATGAATTATACAGGGTGAAATTTAAAATTAATAATTTATTACACTTGAAATATTGGTACTTTTTTATTAGCTAAATATGGATTTATCAAAAATCTAAACTAACTAATTATTAGACATATTTGTATATTGAACAAAACCTGCTAGGCCCTTTCATTTTATCATAAATACCTAAAAATTGCCTTAAAACGCCAATAATTAGACAAAATCGGTAAATAATGTGGATTGTTTTAAATCGGTAAATAATGTGGA
>CAJUYG010000229.1:23444-46643 GCA_910591675.1 Galerucella calmariensis | reverse complement strand
AAATCGGTAAATAATGTGGATTGTTTTAAATCGGTAAATAATGTGGATTGTTTTCTATTCTGTCAGTTGTTGATGTGTTGACAGTGTATACTGAAAAAGTAAAATCTTTGTCAAACACTCTTTCTTTGTCGACATAACACATAAATATTTAACTGAGACTCACCGAATTGAGATTTTAATGATGATCGGGTACGGGGATAACTGCAGAAGTCAAGTTGGAGTGGTAAACTTATTTAATCACAGGTATCCCGAATTGCCTAATATTTCACAAAGTACTGTGTCTAAAATTCATGCACAATTCAGAGAACTTGGACATGTCAAACCATTGGAAAGAAATCCACACTTCGTTGAAGATGATGTGAAAGTGGATACTTTGTTAAGTGTCGAAGAGAATCCAACTTCAAGTACACGTCAAATTACCCGTGAAAATAATGTTAGTCATACAACTGTTCTAAGATGTCTTTATAAAGAAAAACTTCATACCTACAAATTAACTTTTGTGCAGGAGTTAACAGAAGACGATCCAGATCGTAGAATGGATTTCTGCGAAAGATTGATGAATAAACTGAACAGAAATGAGATAGCTTTTGGTACCATTCTTTTTTCTGTTGAATCAACATTCACATTAAATGGAGAGGTTAACCGACAGAACTGTAGATATTGGTCAGCAAAGAATCCTAATTGGATGCGTGAGACACATACTCAGTACCCTCAAAAGGTGAACGTTTGGGCCGGTATCATAGGCGACCATATTATTGGTCCTATATTTATAGATGGAAATTTGACAGCTAAAGAATATTTAAATATGCTTAGAAATGAAGTTATTCCTGCGTTGGCAAACTTATATCCCAACGCAATAGATCCTAGCTTACCGAATGAAAATGTTTGGTTCCAGCAAGACGGGGCAACACCCCATTATGCTTTAATGGTAAGAACTTATTTAGATGAAATCTTCCCCAATAAATGGATTGGACGAAGAGGTACTATTGAGTGGCCAGCTAGATCGCCAGACCTTACGCCGTTGGATTTTTTTCTGTGGGGTTATCTCAAGAACAAAGTATATGCAACACAACCAACTAGCATTGTAGACCTCAAAGACAGGATTACTACAGAAATACGGAATATTTCACCTCAAACTTTAAACAAAGTTAAGGAGGAGTTCTATAGGAGGCTGTGCTATTGCCAACAACTAGGTGGAGAACATTTTGAGCATTTATGTTAATGTATTAAAATCAAATACATCAGGTATTTTATGTATGTGTTTAATAACTGTGAAAATAAAAATTTCACCCTGTATAATTCATAATTGACCATACATTATTTAGTTTGTTGGAATCGGTTCATTAAGAGGATTTCAAAAATATGCAAATATACAGGGTGTTTCATTAAAAAAAACACCGAGTATGGCATACTTGTGTGAATCACCCACCATTTATGTTAACATACCGCACAACTCAATTCAAAAGTTGACGTGTCTCGGTATTTTTCATAATTTTCTAAAATAATTCCATAAGTGGTTTCCACACTGTATATATATAGTTCACGAATAGCCGCCAATTCAGTCCCAAGGTAAATATGTACCATTGCATCAAAGAAGAAAAAAATATCAAAAAAATGTCATTCCAGTTAATTATTCCAAATATGAATATTAGAAATAGTTTGAACCATGACTTTGGCTTTGAGGAAGCCGGACGGTAAATATAGGTACTGAAAATGAGAAGGAAAGAGTGCGACTCTTACCAGGAATTCATTATCCTGGGAGTATCCCAAATAGGGAGATAATCCTCTCGATGGTCATAACAGGCCTTCGAGAGAATGCACTACCGTCTCTAAGCACATTTGTAGTAACTATAAATTGAAATGGCCTTTGAACACCTTTTCACCTTTCAAGGCACTGGAAGTAGATGGGATTTACCCAGCATTGCCCCAGCAAGGACAAAACAAAATTCTACCACCACATTTGGTTAGCGTTAGTCGAAGTAGCCTAGAACTGGGTTATACACCAGAATTATGGAGAAGAGCAATAGCAATCATAATTCCAAAAGATGGAAAAAGGGATACAACAAACCTCAAATCCATCAGACCAATTAGTCTAACATCGTTTGTGGTCAAAACAAAACGATGGAAAAAGTTATCGAAAATTATATAAGAACGGAAATCCTAGAGAGACTTCTTCTCCACCCGCATCAGCATGCTTACCGGGCAGGAAGATCTACGCAGACTACACCATACTTGCGAATTACACAGCAATTCAGAATCCTAGGGAACAACACCTAGGAGATTTTTGGATATTTAGCCTGCAGATATTCTAAAATTCCTCCAGAAAATAGGACTAAAGAAACAACTAGTCTCTAAGACTTTCCTCAGGGGGCTGAGATCTTTTAGGTCTCACTGAATGTCATCACAATATACATAAATGACATTTTGTGAATTTACTATGACCAAAAATTTTGTAGTCTAAATCATAAGAAATTTTATTTCAAGGTGATAAATACCTGGTAACTTGGGTCACCGATGAACTGGATCTGTAAATAGAAAACAAAAATATAGGCGAACAAAGAAGCTGCGGCCAAGAGAAACATCAGTAATACACAGGCATACATACCCACGAATAATCAGAAATATGGTTGAATTTTCGTAAATAATTTATTTTTAGACTGTGAGAAATTTATTAGCAGTAGGTAATTGTAAGAAATATCATCAAATAATACACCAACTAACAAGAAGCGAAGCTCGACGCAATCTCTTTGATGTTTTGGTAACAAAAATGTATGATCTTGAGAGCGACGTTGACAGATAACTTAGTAGAGATAAAATTATCAAAAATTTAAATATTAGGCAATCCAGTGACCTGTCAAATAAAATTCAATATGGCGACACAGGGCAAACAAATGTGATTTAATACATTGTAGAACGTGGATTTTGGTATACATAAGTGTTTATTTTGGAGAAAGGTGCTTTTATTTTGCTTTGGTGTCTCTATACTAATAATATACAATAAAAAGTTCAATTTTTTAAAACTTTTAAGCTGGGTTTATCAATTTAGGACCATCTTTTGGTTGCGTACCTATATAAGAACATTATTTTTTTGTTAGTGGTTTTTAGACTATCAAGAATTATTATTTAATATTTACGGGTAAGTACACACTGACTAAAACATATACAATATTATAATGAAAGTGAAACTTTTATGAAATTGCTGGCATTAAAATTTCACTTGCTTTAATTGGAAGATATCACCTGCAGTATTTAACTTTTATGCTTACGGATTTCAGGAGTGAAACACCTACTTCAAAATGCCAACAACTTGTATTGTAGTCGGTTGTGGGAGCCGTTCAAACCAAGACCAAGTAAGCTTTTTTAAGGTCCCAGCTGTTTTAAAGAACACATTTTTGGTGCACAAGAATGAATTAAGTAAGAAGCGTAGAGAAATGTGGTTAGCAGCAATCAATAGAGATGATTTAACAGAATCAAAAATCAAATATCAGGCTGTATGTAGCAGGCATTTTGTTTAGTTTTGTTCAATAACAATATTTATAAAAACTAAGAAAAGTGATATATTCTATATAAAAAATACCAATCAAATGAACAATATACTAAACACTAATAAAATATACTAAATTGAAGCAAATATACTAATAAATTCGACTAAAAAGTCTTGAGCACTGTTTATGACTGAATAGACAATACAAAACTAACCTATCTGTCTAAATTGTTTGCCATACACGGCCATATTAGGTCACGTGATCTGGATTGCCTAATTGGTGACATAATCGGTCGACAAAGAGAAATATTACAAGTATCTTTTTAAAAAATGGCTTCTTTCGGACATGTTCATACAAAAAAGGATGGGCAGCTTCGCCTTTTGTTTGCTGGTGTATTGTTTGATATCAGGCAAGCTTAAAGCGGAGCTCCTACAAACTAGGTTAGGCAGGCGGCATAGGCGGCCTTACCGCCGGAATAAACTTGTCTTTGATTTAGAATGAAATAATCGAAAAAACACCTAGGGGAAGAAGAGAAGAGGAAAGTGAAAAATAGAAAACTGGAAACACGGATTCGTTATTTGTACATAAAACTCAACTATTAGGCTAACTGTAGAAAAGTCAATTCCTATATCCATACGACGGCGTTGAAATAGTTATTTCGATATTTCAAATAGAACATTTTGTTGATAAAACATTTCCAATATATATGTACCGTCTACCATTACAAACAAACATTAATTCACATACTATACTGGGTATATATCGAATGGTAATGATCCGTATATAAACAAAATATAAGAAATTAGAGCTTCAGGGTGATATTCACATACATGATTGATGATGTATGTAAACCGCACGAAATGTTTATCTTTGCCAGTCAACGTCGATGTAGATAATTTAGATTTTAACGCGATAAGATTTTTTTCACAGCGATAATACGGGTCGGCTGTCGACTGTTTGACGTTTTCAAATTTTTTAATATGCTTCTTTTGGTTTTTGAAGAATTGGTAACGATTTCTTTTAAGTTTTCCTCAGAATAAACTAATTTTGGTATTTTTTGGCATAATATATTCGTGAAATAGGGTATATGGTAGATTCCATTATAGTACAGGGTTAGTCATTATAAATTTCCCACCTCCTATCATCGTTATTATTACTTAAAAAAAGTCTTGTATAAAAGTTGTTGGGTTACAGCTGAATGTTCTTAATATTTTATCAAAAGTTCAGTAGCGTGCAAATTTAAGGAGATACAAAAATAATAGTTCTTTTTTAAATGGGACACCCTGTATATTTTCATATTTTTGGAATGGACTTTTTTTTCCGATTTTAAAAATATATATTATGTTGCCCCTACCTTGTACCATTTTTGAGTTATGAGATGTTGAAAATCTGAGTTTTAGTAATTACTGTAAATATGAAAAAGATAATTTATCAAAGGAAGCTATGAAAATGACAACTAATATGTTTGATAATTAACATTTTTCAAATGAAGTAATTAAAATGGTTTTCAGAGAGGTGAAAGATTTTATTAATAATAATAATATACAAGTGATTGAAGCAAGGATTCCAAACTAAATTTAAATAATGAAGTCATCTGCAATGTTATTATAAATAATATAAGAAAGTGTTTTCAATTATGCATTAACAATAATGGTGGACATTTCGAATATCTTTTATAAGTTATTATTTATAGATTCTGTTAAATAAATATTTGTTTTCTGTTTTGTTTAGGTATATATTTTGACTTTTTCTTTCTTACTGAGAACCATTTTATTTAGTTTACATGAAAAATGTCAATTGTCAAACATATTAGTTGTCAATTTCATAGCATACTTTAATAAATTATCTTTTTCATATTTACAGTAATTACCAAAACTAAGATTTACAACGGTACATGGTAGGGGTAACATATTATATATTTTTGAAATCAGAAAAAGAATACCATTCCAAAAATGTGGAAATATACAGGGTGTCCCATTTAAAAAAGAACTATTATTTTTTGTATCCCCTCAAATTCGTACGCTACTGAGCTTTTGATAAAATATTAAGAAAATTCAGCTGTAACCAAACAACTTTTATATGAGACATTTTTTCTGAAAATAATAATAACGATGATGGGTGTGGGTAATTTATAATGAATAGCCCTGTACATTGTGTACATACAATAAATATTATCTTATAAAACTTAACTAACCACGTTCCCTCAAATGAGGCCACTGAATATTTCTCGTTGCTAAAGAATGGGCCTTTACTCCTGATACTACGAAGTAGTCCTTCTCTAGGGTATGTACCAATTTCATGGATAGTCAAAGGTGGTGTTTATTCCTAAACCAGGAAAAGAATCGTACACCCAGGTAGACTCTCAAACAGGATGTTGAAACTGGGTTAATTTGAAGACAGTTAATGACGTGGTGACTGGACACTGCATTCTGAGGATGCTTCTGCAGAAAATATGAAACACCTACTCACATACTCTGCTTCTATGATAAATTACAAAGACTCAGACGGAAGCACTTTGGAGAGGAAATAATACAACCCTCACCACTAGTTTTCCCTAGTAGTCTGGAAAAACACAATCATGATAACATCAAATAAGAGGGACAAGGGAATGTAGCTACCAGCGCTACCCCTTGTATGTATGTATGTATGTATTTTGGGGTGACCTTCCCCAAGACCTAATAGATCTATTGTGCCTCCTTACTTCTACTTAGTTTCTGAGAAGAGTCTCAGAAACTAGTAGTTCCTTTAGTCCTATTTCCCGGAGGAATTTTAGGATGTCTGCATGCCTTAACTTAGGTAAATATTCCTCTTCTATCCAGTAATCTCCCAGGTGCTGTGCTCTAGGATTCTGAAGTGCTGTGCAGTTGGAAAGTATGTGGATGGAGGTTTCTTCTTCCATGCCACAAAATTTGCATTCTTCTCTCTATACAATTTTGAGCTTTTTCAGGTGCCCATTCAGGCTAGGATCCCTGTTAAATCTCTTAGCGCAGTTTTACTTTGACTCATGCATTCGTTTGATCTCAACAGGTTGTAGTCACCCAGAAGAGTCTTTGATTGTATAAGCACTATTAGATCTTTCCAATGGTCAGATCTTCTCTTTTTCTCGGCTCTACCTATTTCTTCCAATATTAAATTGGGGCTGATTCCGCATAAGGGTTAGGCCCCCAGAGAGATATTTCAGTCCCCTCTTTGCTAGTTCATCTGCTATTTCATTTCCTTTGTGTCCTGGAATCCATATTGTTCTCGCCTAGTTCATTGAGTTTGTCTAGGCACTCCCACACCATTTTGGAACTGATTACACAAGAGCTCAGTGCTTTAATGGCTGCTTGACTATCCGACATTATGATAATCCTTTGTCTTCTGAATCCTTTATCAATATTGAAGCGCTACCCCTTATTAGAGCGACGGACATCCCTGGTCCCCCCATAAAGTAAAGCGAAGTGAGGTTCAGTCGGAAGTCGGAATGGAAGGGAGTGGTGGAATGTTCTACCAAGTATCAACTAGCGGGCCTGAAAAACCGGGGGTGGATGCTTTGTGGGACGGACTTTCTCATGACTTGATCCTAAATGAGTGTAGATTTCAGGATTATATGGACAAGGCAATCCTCTTTTCTATAAGTAACATTTTTAACGCAAACATACCAAATTAAAAAAAACAATATTCAAAAAATCGAAAGCTATTCTACTATAAAAACCTAATTTTATCATCTATAAAAACTAAATTACGTCTTATTCATTTTTTTTGTCCAGTATCTTTTTACGAACAACAAATACTTTTTCTTAAACAGACGATAGTAAATTATACTATTTTAATGTCATTAAATAGGGCAACAACAGAAAATACATCCACCGTAATAATTTTTAAACGACCACTTTCCCCGAAACAATTCTATCTAGATGGACAAGTTTCACGAAAGTAATATTTTTTGATAACGAAATTAATAATCTCCATAATCTCAATTCGTATAACATAACGTGTAGACATCATGTAATGGGCGATGTTCCCACTTATTTTGTCCGATAATTATGTCTAGAACATGTAAAAACGTTGCAGTGAATACAGGGTTGTAGCGGTCCGTTAGGTTAGGTCTTAGCAGTAAGTGAGAATTTTATTTTTTTGTTTGTGAAAAACGCAGATCAGTAATAACACAAAAAAATGTTATATACGGTGTGATCGCTAATTTAGGCTTAAAAACTTGGGCAAATTTAAGTCACTATTTTTATTCATTATGATTTGATATGTCAGCAGCGTACCTTTTTAGGGGGTTTCAAAATTTCGATTTTTCAAAAAAAATTATATCGATTTTTTTATTGGGTTTTTGGTTACTACACTGTTTAGAATATACCTTGAAATACCTAAAGGTAAATTTTGAGTGATGTAACTTCATCGGTGCTGGAAGTACATCGTCAAAAGTTGTTTCTTTTTTAATTTTTGAACGTCCATGTATACACGCTATTTTACGTTTTATTGATTCCAAATTTTGGTGGTCAGTAATAGACAATTAGTTGAGTGACTGTGTCAGTAGCGTACTACTTTAGGGAACCTCATAAAGCACTGGTTTCAAAAATAGTGAATGCAACACATCTCAGACATTACTCAAAATTTACCTTTGGGAGTTTTAAGCAGTGTGGTAACCAAAAGTTCAACATTTACTGACGTATATCAAATGTTACTAAGTGAAAATAGTCTCGTTGCCGACCTTTTTAAACCACCAAAATCTTAAGTTCATCAAATGTCAACCTATAACTGGGTGTTGAATCGCAAGTTATTTTGAAATTAGTAATAATTTGTCAAATATAATTAAAAAATATCAAACTTTACCACAAAACCATAGGAATTTTTGCAAAAAAACTCGTATAAAGACCAATTAAGATTAAAGATTGATATTCCTAATTTATTCAGTGTTTTATGGCTTATGACAACCCTGTTAAAACGGAAGCCATCTCTAGATTTGTTCTTATGATAAAACGGGGGTTGACATTACAAACACCGGTCTCATGTGATATTGTCACGACTGATGGCCTTTGCTAGTTAGCTTCACAACCACATACTGGACATTGCTAAATCACTTAACCATGAAGGGTTGTTATAGGGTTCTGGGAGCTCGACCAACAAATGACCTAATAATTACGAATAAAACACTTTTTTATATAAGCGGGTACTTGTTTATTTGACATGAAAAATTATTTTATACTTTTAACAATTTTCTCGATAAAAACAGATTACGCCACGCAGATTACTAAGTTCACAAATATGCAATAGCGTATTTTCTGTACTAATATCACAAGAGAGTAAGGATAAATTGAAAATAATTTGACATATTTTAAAAAACTTTTTGCCAGGCAAATACGAGAAACCGAATGGATCGAGTGGCTAAGAGGTGTTAAACCTATATAAGGTTTTTGGTATTTTATTGAAATATAAGTATTAGTGTAGTTCTTTGCAGAAATTGATTAAAAAATTTTTTAACCGAGTATTTCTAGAGAAAACTGGAAATTAAGAATTTCATTCATTACATGTACCTACGACACAAACCTGAAGATGAAGTTAGCCACTTTATATGTTTTATGAACTAATAGCCAGTTACAAAATGGCCATACGGATGTGAAGTTTGAAGAACTGTCAAAATTTATAATAATATGAATGAGTGTTTTGCTCAACTTGGTTTTAAGTATATATTAATGATAAACATTTAAGGTACCTTAGTTTTGGATCCACCAATAGATCCAGGCCTAATCGATCCAGTTTCATAAAATCTTGTTAAAATTTTGGAAACGCATCCGTGTGATACCAATAGTTGCCTTGAAATATCGCACGGTCTCACTCCTAGTAAAGCTAATTCGACAATTCTTCTTCTTACACAATCTGGCAAAGGTCGGCCGTTGACAAAAACTCCTCCAAGCTGGTTAACGCCCGCCTGTCCTACAACAAAATATTCAATTTTAAACTATATTTGTGAAATAAGATAATTTTATTTTTTTAATGCTAGTTTTTGTAATAAATCTGAAAACACTTAATATTTCCGAAACAGTTGAAGATAGGTATAGATTAGGTTAGGTTAGGTTAGGTTAGGTCGTTGTACATGAATTATGTAAATAATTTTCTGAAGAATCCAAAAAATAAATATTATACAGGGGGTTGCATTTAAAATGAGAAGGTTGGTATTGGCCACTTTCACATGACATGCACACTTTATACAGAATGCACGGTAAATAAGTACCATAAATTATAGGCATGATAGATCGTTAAGAACTATTTAAAATACCCGAAAGCAACTTTTCCCTAACCTTTTTAGTTTGTGAGATACAGACTGTTAAAAGGTGCAGAAGAAATACACATTTTATTTTTATATATCTTCTCGGGGGAAGGGTGTACAAATTTAAAATTTTTTGTGGGTTATTGTCTCTCCAAAACACATCAACAGTATCATTTATGTCAAATTCTAATAAGCTAGTGGCGTAGTACGAGGGGTTCGTAAACTTTTATTGGGGTATTTAGACCTAAAGACATAGTATGCAATTCTTTATTAAATTTCCCACATAAAAGGTATCTACTCTTCGTTGAACTCGATAGAACACTCCATTTTTTACTTTTTATTAAAGTAAGACACTTTTTATGTTGTTTTTTCTTAAATAAATTTGTAGTACCTACTTTAAGAACACTTACATATAATTTAAATACAAACGTTTCTTATGGGTTTGTAATTCGTAATTATATAAGGGAAGATAAAGTGCTAAGAAAATATTTACGACTATTACAAATTTATTGTTTAAAATCATTACAACATAAAAAAGTGTCTTACTGTAATAAAAAGTTGAAAATATTGAAAATGTAGTGTTCTATCGCGTTCAACAAAGAGTACCTTTTATGGAGAAAATTTAATAAAGAATTGCAGACACAAGTCTTTAGCTCTGATTATGGTGGTGGAAAATGTTGCAGAAAGAACAAGATACAGGCTAAGTTTTTTTTTTCAAAGAAATTCGTTACGGAAATGAGCAACAAGAAGGAATGGGATCCAAATATCATTACCAGACTTGGAAAGAATGCCATTCAATGGTACACAGACGGCTCAAAAGCAATAGAAGGAACTGGGATAGGAATGTTCGGGCCAGGAACCAAACACTCTGAAAGCTTGGGAAAAACCCCACGCCATATGAAAGTGCGCCCAGTTCAATATTGATAAAGGATACAGAAGACAAAGGATTATCATAATGTCGGATAGTCAAGCAGCCATTAAGGCACTGAGCTCTTGTGTAATCAGTTCCAAAATAGTGTGGGAATGCCTAGACAAACTCAATGAACTAGGCGAGAATAACATAGTCACCTTACTATGGATTCCAGGACACACTGGAATAGAAGGAAATGAAATAGCAGATGAACTAGCAAAGAGGGGGATTGAAATACCTTTCTGGGGGCCTGAGCCCTTTTGCGGAATCAGCCCCAATGTAATATTGGAAGAAATAAGTAAAGTCAAGAAAAAGAGAAGATCTGACCATTGGAAAGATCTAGTAGGGCTTATACAATCAAAGACTCTTCTCGGTGACTACAACCTGTTGAGATCAAAAGAATGGATAAGTCAAAGTAAAACTGCGCTAAGAGTTTTAACAGGGATCCTAACGGGACATTGTCGCCTGAATGGGCATCTGAAAAAGCTCAAAATAGTGGAGGAAGAAGAATGCAGATTTTGTGTAATGGAAGAAGAAACCTCCATCCACATACTTTCCAACTGCACAGCACTTCAGAATCCTAGAGCACAGCACCTGGGAGATTACTGGATAGAAGAGGAACATTTGCCTAAGTTGAAGCCTGCAGACATCCTAAAATTCCTCCGGGAAATAGGACTAAAGGAACTACTAGTTTCTGAGACTCTCCTCAGAAACTGAGTAGAAGTAAGGGGGCACCATAGATCTTTTAGGTCTCAGTGAATGTCACCCCAAAAAACAAACATACATACATAGCTCTGAATTCAGGGTGTTTCAAAAATATGGTACAATAAAAGCTTACGAAATCCTCGTACCACGCCACTGGCTTATTAGAATTTGACATAATTAATACTGTCGATGTGTTTTGAAGAGACAATAACCTACAAAAATTTTAAATTTGTACTTCCATCTCACGAGGAGATATGAAATAAAATGTGTATTTCTACTGCACTTTTTAGCAGCCTGTATCTCACAAACTAAGAAGGTTAAAGAAAAGTTGCACTTGGGTATTTTAAATATTTATTAACTATCTATCATGCCTCTAATTTACGGTCTTATTTATTTACGGGACACCTTGTATAATTTTTTTTTGAAAAAAATGCGCATTAAAAATACAAATCGACGTGTCCAAGCGTTTTTCCCAACACGACCTCATTTATTCGTTATCGAATTTATTCCATCTGGCTTTTCCACACTGTATCTACTTTTCTTGTACAATATACATAATTGTATTTACCGCAAACTAACTAGAAATTGAAATTAAAATTAGTAATTTGTAATTCATATAAATCGTTATAATCTTCTGTTGGTAAGTAATAAGTTAATTTATAGTCTCTAAGTTAATTCAAACTTAATCGATTGTCTACATATTAAACGTGATTAAAATGGCACCTCGTTATATATTTTTATTACGTTTAGATAAAGAAACGGTCATGCGAGTCCCTTTACTAGGGTAGTTATTAACTATTTTTTATCATTGCAATATTGCACTTCGTTAAATACTATCGTTTTTTTTGGTAGTTGTTTTGACATACGCCATAAAATATGAATAAGGTACTTTCGTTTAAATTACATGTCAATTTGTTGACGTTAAATATTCCTTAAAACATCCGTCTTAAAATTACGCGTAAGTAATATTTAAAAAATATTTCGCGTGATACAAATGTAAACACCTGCCCAAACTCGAGCGCCTAGCGTAGATTCTTTCTTGTCGGTAAAAATTAGCTGAAATCGAGATCTGCAGTTGCCCCTATAATTACAAAATTGTAAAACCTATCACATCGAAAGTAGAGACTGTCCGTGTTTCGGTGTAACGATTGAATTAAAAAAAAAGGAAGAAGTCTTGGACAGAAATGTCGTTTTTTTAAGAATGCTGCATTTAATTGCTTAACAACATTATTTTTAGTTATTTATAGACTATGTATGCACCTGAATTATGAAAATAACTAAAAAAGAGTACTTGATACTCACTGTCATGCTCTGTAAATAAACTTACTATAATCTGTGTGAAAATGACAACAACTTTATGAAGCTACCCAAAAACGGTTTATGAAAATGTTTGTTACAGTACCAAAGATTACCTAGATTTATTTGTAGGGCGCTCATTAAAACTGTGTCAAAAGAGACAAATACTAATTTGTGTTTACCTCGCACTAGGTTGGAAAGAACATAGAGCATCTTAAAGGGAGATTGTCTAGTGGAGTATGTTTCAGAAGATTTTGTTGAAGGAAGAGAATCACTAGAAAGAAGAAACAACCTTATGCGGCGCCTTTCCTCACTGTGCTACGGGACCACAATGTTAAACTAATATGTACAAATCTATATTACTGTTATACAAGATTGTTACGCGAGCTGCTGCATTAATGTGCTCAATTAGTGCCCCCAGTGAAATTCCCATATGATACGACTTTGGCTCTTCCGCCTTATTTTCGAGAATGATCTGGAATACGTAACATCTAGAAAAACTCAGCGCATCCACCAGAACTTCGAGAGGTTTCTAGAACTACAATACGTGCGAGTATAAATAGGCGACTAGCATCGCAGCGGAGTTAGTTAGTCAGTAAGTGTTGATACTGAAAGAAAGCAATCGCGCCTCGATAAAGTGATCCTCATATAAATTATAGTTAGTGTGTGCTTAGTGTACTATATACATTATTAAATAAGGACTGTATTTGAATATAAATCTGTAAATATAAATTAATTGTAAATATAAATTAGAATAAACGTTACAATAATAAATTATTGTAAACAAAAATTGACAAGTTTAAATAGGTATTTACCTTGGTCATTGAGTATTTTTGGTCTGGTGCTCGACATTTCTTTTAAAAACTGACACAAAAGATTTAAACTGTCTTAAAACACTGTCAAACTGTCAAACATTATACAGAAAATATTGGGTCTGCCTACTTGGGTATATGAAAATCTAGATTTCTATTGGTCAATTTTTCAGTTTTATAATGAAAACCAGTGTTATAATGAGTATCATTATGCAACTGAAAATTGGCATTTAATTAACAACTTATAGTATAGGAGTAGAAAAAAACTATTAACAAATGAGTGGGTTTTGAGGCTCAAAGGTATAGTGAGCAATTAAATGACAGATGTCATTGTGAAGCAGCAACGTAGAAATGAGCATTTTGACGGGACCCCCATTTTAATACGGAGTAGTTCAAGTTGTTAACTAGTCTCTTCACTTAAGCGTGCAATCAAGAGCACAAAAAGCCTAAAGGCTGAAGTACCGAAGACTCGAAGCCTCAACTGGATGTGCAGAAGTAATGTGACAGGCAGAAATTCACGACGTAGAAAAGTGTGTCCAGTTCAGTTTGATAATAGTATATTTTCCACTACTAGCAGTGAAGTTGACAATGATTGCTTCTTCTAGCAAACTGAGATTGTCTTTAACATATTTTCCTGCTTAAAATTAACTATCAAGATAAATGTATTTGAATAAAAATGTCATTAGTTTAAAATTCGCGCTCAACCAAAAATTACTGATGAGATAACGAGTACGTTCATAATATATCGAAAACTGACAGTGTACTTGTCAGTCAGACGACAGGGTAAACGCTTCTCGTGGTGCGTTTGTTAATTATTTTTAATTTTTGTCTTAAGTTTGGCTAGTAGTGGAACAAATTGTATATACACCTTGTTGGTGAAGACATTTATAAGCCTCGCACCTTATTCTGCTCTGGGCAGAGCCCCTCGCCAAATAGTTTTGGTGCTCGGGCGATAATCATAATCTTCATGACCTACTTGGTGTATAAAAGTACTATTATTATTGACCGAGCGGAATAAGGTGCGAGGTTTATAAATGTCATCACCACCATTGTGTATATTATACAACTTTTTCCACTATTAGCCAAATTAAAGACAAAAATTAAAAATAATTCACAAACGTACCACGAGAACGTTTACTCCGTTGTATGACTCACAATTACATTGTCAGTTTTCGATATATTATGAACGTACTCGTTATGTCATTAGTCATTTTTGGTTGAAAGCGAAAACATTATCACCTGTTGTGGGTTCCAGAACCCACTGGAAGAGAAGGAAACGAAATAGCATGTGAGCTAGTAAATAGAGGGACTGAAACACTCTTTTACTGCATCAGCAACAGTATAGCATTGGTAGAAATTGAGATTTACCTTAAAAAAATTCATACTCCTGGGAAACTTCGACCAAGCAAAGAGAAAAATTTTGACAAGTGCTCTATACGGGATATAGACGCTCGAATAAACACGTCAAAAAATGGTTGGAGCAAAAAGCACTGCAACTATTCGTTATTTAACCTTGAGCTTTTCATTCGATAATTCTTTATTTTTTTAATAAATAAATAATTTTAACCCATTCTGAGGCTGTCACTGATCATTCTTACTTTAACCAACAACAAAAACAAAGGAATCTTAATGAAATCAAATGTTTGCTTAAAAAACCTCTTTTTAGATTGAATGTTGTAGTATTTCTTACGTAGGCAGGATATGGCCCATATGTTATTATTTTTGAATTAAGATTTCACCTGGCGATACCTATTTAGTCTAGTGTCACTCATCATTTCAATTATTATCCGTCGCAATTAAACAGCTGAATAAAAGCGATTTCTTACTAATGTATTGCTAATGATGATCTTGGAGTTACGCTTGAAACGCAAGAAAAGTTAAGAACCGGTGAATGCGTTTACGGTAGACGTAAAAGATATAGGTAGTGGTCAAATAATTAGGGTGGGTGGAAAATTTGGTAACACAACCGGCTAAATGTTCTATAAGAAGTTTTGAAATGACGTGAAAGCTTTACAGAGGCAGTATAATGTATGGAGCCCCCTGAGTTCCTCCTCAACGGTTCAATATTTTTACATGAAATTGCTCATCCCTTTTTAGGACGATCCAAGGAATTCAAAAATGCTATCAAATTTAATGTATCATTTCCGGTTAAACCGGAAATGCATGTCAACATGATTATTTTAACTAGAATACCTTGTAAATTTTTACATTTTTGAATTCTTCGTGAAATTCTGTATACAGTAAAACTTTTTTCATTAAATAATTGAATAATCAATAATTTATCGTTTTTGACTTGGGCAGCCATGGATGAAATCTCAAACCTTTAATAGTCAAATAAATTAATAATTATTGAGTAATCTACCTATTAGTACAATATTTTTTTCTACGACCGTGCGTTTTAACCCACCTTCTCGCACGCATTTTAGTTTTGAAAGTGTCACTCTCCAGCACTAGAGCGCGAAAGTAAAATTATGCAAATTTTGACCTTATTAGATAGTTTTTTACTTCGGAAGTTATAATTATTGTTACAACAGGTGAATAAATAGTCCATCAAATAAAATCTACATCTTTTCTAGCTTTTTGTTGCATTTTTCATTTTTTGGAAATATAAAATAATGAAGATATTTTGATATAACCCTGTACATTCTTTAAAGTAGTGTCATGAAACAACTATCAAACCACTCGGGTTTGATATAAGAAAAATGTATCGAACAAAATTCTTTCATCTACAAAAGACTTAAAGCCGTTGCCGTCACCTTCATCGTCATCTTTATGTGACTGCAGTCGCGTGCGGGAAAGTATCAATTTCCGTACTTGTTAGGAAAATAACCATTCAGTGTTATTTGTTACTATTGTTTTTTTCTGTTATGGTGTATCTAAGTGAAGGAAAACGTATCGAAATTTTAATTGTATGTGCAAATTTGGAGACAATAAACTATTGATTAAAGCCTCAATTATTCAATAAAAATATGAATAGAAAGTTTCACTGCATGCAGAATTTCACAAGAGATTCAAAAATGTAAAATATACAGGGTGTTCTATTTAAAATAACAAAGTTGATATGCATTTCCGGTTTAACCAGAAATGGTACATTAAATTTGACAGCATTTTTGAATTCCTTGGATCTGCTCAGAAAGGAATGAGCAATTTCATTTAAACCGTTGAGGAGATACTTAGGGGGTTCCATACTTTATACTAACTTGTATAGTAAACTTTGCTTGAATATATAATTGATTCTTTTTTTCGTATAATTTTCAACCAATTAGAACTATCAATTTAGTTAAGTTACCTTGTATAATTGCGATAATACCTGATTATATATAGAGTAGCTCTACCAATAGAAAATTTTACAATAATTTAATTGAAATGGGTTCCCGGCAAAAATTTCGTACGCACAAGCCCAATTTTACGTTGTTGCTTCACAATAGTATTTTTCATTTAATTGCTCACTATACCTTTGAGCCTCAAAACCCACTTATTTGTTAATAGTTTTTATTGTAGGTTTTTCACTAAGCTCACATAGTTTGTTTTTTGGTCTTGGACCATTTTTATCCCAGTTCCTTCTATCATCTCTATGTAGACTGTCACATCTCCTTTCTAGTAATTCTCTTCCTTTAGCCGAATCTTCTAAAGCATACTCCACTAGACAATATCCCTTTAAAATGTTCCCAAGTTCTTTCTCACCAAAATCAAAATTTACTTTTATGTATTTCCTTTATTTTAATCCCTGTCGTATAAAAATTACTAGCTATTGATTATCGTTCTTTTTTAAATTAGTAGTACATTAAACTAATTGTAGCTAAATAATTGTTTTGTGTAAACACAGGGCAGTTTAATGAAAATTGGAGATCCCGCATATAATTAAAAAAAAACTATATAGAAGAAGGTATCAATGTGTAATTTTTCTAGACTTCCGCTTAAAAAGCTCTGAATCATGTTTTTTAGTCCTATAAATGTCAACTATATAAAAGCCGTTGATAGATGCTTGAATGTAGGCGGATGTTACTACGAATTCGAAAAGGGCAAAGGTCTCTACTTTATATGCGGGAAAAAATCGTTAAAATTTACTGTCTTACAAGGTGTATGAAGAAGATAATGCGCTCTAAACTATATTATTATTATTATTATTTCTCTAAAATAACTTGATAAAAAAACAAAATCAACTTTAACAAGTACCGTTAAGTAAAAAGTAATGTAAAAATTAATGTTTTGTGAAACAATTTAATACCTACTTATTTGTTGAATCGTTAATTGTTTAAAAATTGTTGGTGACGAGTAAATATCTGTCCACACAATTCATCGGCAATTTTAAATGTAAGTCCTTGTTTCAAGTTTGCTATTATACTCGTAAAATGTATATTGTGATAAACCTTACAATAATTCGATCACTATACATTTCCTATTTGATTTTTATTGTTTTGTTGGTGTATAATCGAAGTTAAAGGTCCCATATCAATGAAATTGAGATGGGACAACCTTGGAGCTATAAATACTAGTACTTCCTTGATCATAGTTGTGTAGACTTCGTTTCACATAAGAATAAGCCACGTGAAGTTTGCCAACTGTCTTGCGCAGTATCCAAAATCGGTCTTGTTCATATTTGTCGTCTCGTAACGACCGTTTTATGCCACTGATTTGAAGTCGAATGTCTATTTTACAATATGGTGCTGGTTTTGACAACAAGTTCGCGCATACGACTGCGGATCTTCTTAAGTGAAACTGTTGAGTGAAAAAACCGGGGAACGGAGTCTACCTATCCCAATTTGGAATTGTCATAAACCTAATAATACCTCAATCATTATACATTTCCTATTTGATTTTTACAGGTCCGAAAGCGCTTCCCCAAAATAGGTATTTCCTTTTATTATAACAATCTATTCAGATATTTGCATCTATTAGTCCACATTAAGTAACAATAGTTATTTGTATGCCAAGGACTGAAAGTGCTACTTTGTTAGACGAGTCTGGAAATTGCGAGACGAGCGAAGCGAGGCGAGCAACAGACGAGGCCAACAAAGTAGTATTTCAGCCGCGGCGTACACAACATTTTTTAGACGACGCATAAAATCCAAAACTTTTTCAATTACACTGAGGAAGAAAAATAAATAATAGACAATTATAAACATTTAATTTATTGAACAATATGATGTACTTTATGATATTTGCAATGTCAATATTAATATATATTAATTATTTGCACATTATCTTGTACTATCTTATCAACTAAATAAAATAAAACTTGAAAATAAAAATAAAACAACCACAAAATGAACCTCTCCTGGTTCGTTGCTTAAATCGTCCCGAAAGCGTCCCGGAAGTGTTTTGCAGTGTGGAACTGTCACCTTCACTTCATCGAAAGTGTTTTGCAGTACGTAACTGTCACTTTCACTACATGGAACACTCAAAACGCAACTTTCGGTATGTAAATGAATACAGAACGAGCAACTTTCAGATGGCGTCGTCTAAAAACAATATTTCGAATTGCTTGGTCAATTAAAACGACGAAATGAATGACTCTTGTTTAATATGACCACAAATTAAGTTATAATATAAATTGAATTGAACGAGTCGTCACTGCTATAAATACAACCAATAATATAAAATGTCATTAATATTTATAACGAATACTTTATTCAATTATGGGGGCATATCGAAAAGAAAGAATATGATATATAGATTTGATTTCGGACGAGTTTTATTTGTAATCGTTGTTAACGAAGACATCGAACGGAAGTTGAATGTTTTTTAAAGTTGATTGATAATTGGCTGATTATATTATTTATCAGAACCAGTACGACTTTATAATTTGATTTAAAACGCACGCAGTTTTGCTTTCGTTGAACCAATTATTTCTTTCGATTAAAAGGCACCTTTTTACTATATTTATGTTGACATTGAAAATATAAAATTGTTCTGGATCTGGTGGCTTTAGCTGAAACCAATAAAAATTTGAAAGAAATATCAAGCGAGTTTAACAAGAAATTTGGAAGATGATATAAAATATTCATAAATAGATTAAGACGAGGGAAAATAAGAGATTTTACTTAGGGACGGTTTCATTACCATTTTTAAAGAAGACTTTAAACCGAAAAGCATCCTTTAAGTCATAATTATTGTGTTTCATAATAGTCGAATCAATGTGAAGTCGACTTAAGCCGTAAAGTTGCGAATTCTGGCCTTTATAGCGGTAAAGTCTACTACACCGAGAGAAGAGTAATTTATATACAAATTAACTGATTTGTTTGACCCCCCTTTGTTTAAAACTAACATTGCTTATTTATTATTAAGAAGCCATATTAACGTGAAAATATTGGGAAATTCCGATATAAAAAAATGATTTATTCGAGTGTAATTTCTTTAATGTAAAAAAATTTGTTCTCCTTTATGCACACCTTCATACAATTGCTCTTCAGAAACTATAAAAGTCTACAGAGCACAATATAATATTTTGTTATAAAATATAACGATGCTATTTGGGTAAAAATTGTTTTCATTACCCAGAAAAAAACCTAACATCTTTAATAATATTCCATCACTTTAAAACAACAAATTAAATATTCATAATAAATCATTTGAATGTTTTGACAGAAATTTCCATTTTTTAAATAAGCCTATAGATTATTAGCCTCAAATAAGATTTACTTTATACCGAAAAAAAAAGGATTTCAGTATAATTGTACATTTATTGTTACGAGAAAAAAAACTTATTTGCTACAAATCACATATTTCTTCACCCGTGAGAAATCATATTAGCCTACAAATTATGTGGCAATTGAAACAAAGAATTCTCACCCCACCCTTCCCTTTTATTCAGTAACGGTCACCACCTGTATACGTGGCGTCAGTTTGCATGTGAAATTAGATCAGTTTTTGCAATTTTACCTAATTATTTTGTTTTTGTGAAGTATATGGTTAAAGTGCTCTGGACAAAAATAAGTCTAATAATAGAATAAATGAATTGTTAAACTCATGGCGATTACAAGAATTGTGAGATATCTTTGTAGGTAAGGAAATAAATGACTATTATATTCAAGTAGGTAGAAGTAACAAGCAAGAGAAATATACCTCAAACATACACATTTATCAATTAAACCTGTCAGATCTAGTCCAAGAACTCCAAAACACTATCATGGGGGAAGCATTAATGAGCACAGACAAGCACAGATCATGTAGGTATGTTTAATTTTAACAATGTATGGTTTCCATTTTATAAATGTATAGTATCTATTTTAAAAATGTATAGTTTTCTTTTTAATAGATCAAAATATTCAGCAGCAAGTTTTTTATTCCTATCCTGCTTTCCTACTAAACAGTTTTATGCATAAATAGAGACCATTAATTTTTATTAGATTCAAGCATGTTTGTCATAAAAATACTGTAATTTTAATCCGTGTCCAGACTAACCATCGACCAATTCGATCGACTAGTCCACACATACACAACGGAAATCAACTTTGTTGTTCGACATAGTCTGGAAACGGCTTAGACAAATACTGCTACTGAAATCAGAAGACGGCCTAAAATATATATAGCAAGTAATTGATATTTTGGAAAGTACGTGGATATGTCTTTTTTCGACAAATTTCGGTAAACAAAGTGGACAATTGTGTATATTTTAAAGAAAATAGGTGGCTCGTAGGTACGAACGGCACTGTAGCAGAATAGCGTCAATCAAAATAGCGCTAGGTTAAAATAGCGGCGGACAAAGTAGCGATGGACAAAAACAGCGCAGGACAAAATAGCGCTGGACAAAATAGCGCCGCACAAAAATAGTGCAGAACAAAAACAGCGTCGTACAAAATAGCGCTCGACAAAATAACGCCGGTTGGAATATCCTATTAAATTATGGAATCTATAGTAACTAACTCTATCTAGTGTTAATGTAAATGATAATATTATAATGATAATTTTTTACTGAATATAGTAATCAATCAAATTACTTAATTTCAAGTCATGTGCTGCTCAAAGATAATAGCCCCCGGCCTGCGGCCTTGGGCTATTATAAAGCAACACGCTTTCAGCATTCTCTATGACAAAATTATATCGGTATTATCAAGACCCTAGGGGTATTACTACTGAAAATATATTGAAGATGAACATTGCATGAATCCGCCTTTTAATGATATTCTAGTTTTCTACACTTTGATTTGTTTCAGTTGGTCGGGAAGCGATGTTGAATTGACTAATGAAAACTATTGTTATGACTATTATTTATAAAAAGAGTTTAATTCTCAATCATGCTAATTCGGCACTATAGTCTATTCTCTTGAATGAGATGGTAGTTAATAATGAAGCATAGTTATTTTTTTTGCGGAGCTATTTTGTCGAGCGCTATTTTGTCCGACGCTGTTTTTGTTCAACGTTATTTTGTCTGCCGCTGTTTTTGTCCAGCGCTATTTTGTCTGACGCTATTCTGCTACAGAGCCGTACGAATAGGGGTGGAGCAAGGACCAATATGTCATTTTCAAATTGATAATTGCTCTGTAGCATGTGAGATTTTTCATAACCAAATAAAATTGTGAGCTGAAAATTTCACAGAAAACGTTTGCTCCTAATAATCCTGCCATCCTCTCCCTATCTGGACACTTCCTTAAGTAAAATGATGGTATACTATTACTAGCGCCATCTATCTCGAACTATTCTTTTCGCATTGTTTTATGTTGAAAACTCAGAAATTCGCACAGAAAACGTGCGTTCCTGAGAATTTCACACGAAGTTATGAAAAAAGATTATCTACTTAAAAGGTATATGGATTCGACACTGTCCTATCTGATTATTTCCAGTTAGACTGTAACTATAAACACTATTTTTCAATTTAGTTTAACACACTAATATTTTATGAAGTTATACTGGTGATTGAAGAGATATACGATACAAAAGATTTAGTGCCTCTTGTGTGAACAATAATATGGCATTGTTTCTTATTATTGATGACATGCAATTTATCACGAGCATGGGGAATGGGGATAACTTAAATAGAACGGAATTTATGTAAAATAATCTCATCAAGAGATAATAAGTTATTAGTTGTGGAAAACATGTCTCAAGTTAATAGTTTGTGCATCCAATCTATTAATTGACCACTCTATAAGTTCGAACAATTTAACAGTATTAGGTACTTACCAGTATGTGGCATTTCGAAAGTAGTAAAGGGTTGCTGTATATCTGAAACAAAAATATTTGGTTATAATTTCAGTGTTTCAGAGTATTTATAACAAAATTGATATTTCATAGTATGGCGTTTAGATGGTGCAAGTACTAACAGGTTTATCAGATTTTAAATTACTATCAGTACAAAGGTAGCTTATAATTTGCGAGCTATAATAATTGATGCTTCAAGAATATTAAAAAATGGTTAAATTACATGGGATTTTGCTACTTTTTACAAACTTTTTTTCTTTATGAGATCATTTTTCCGTATCAATGATAAACTCATATTGTACAGAATTGAAAGCTCTACAAAAACAATTCAAAGTTAACCTCTGGGTAAATTCCTAAATTTTTGCAACGTACACCCTAATATATATATTTTATAATTCCATTATTTGTAAGAAATCTAGCTCATAAATCTTTGTCGTAAATCTTTCAAAGTATTGTTTTTTTATTCAAAAAATCCACCGTCACAGCTTTAAGTATATCACCAAGTTATGATTTTCTCCTTGTTATCGGTATAAGATCTAATCTATCTAGACGCATGTATCAAACTACTAGTTACACAAGGATATTACCGCAAAA
>CAJUYG010000229.1:0-13444 GCA_910591675.1 Galerucella calmariensis | reverse complement strand
CTTCCCTGAAGTTCGTCATCATTCATTTCCAGAAATATCGTTATGTCCCGGTACCCACACTAATCTTACTTTAATATGGTCTGCCAGTTTATTTAGTCCTTTCTGGTATTCCTTTAATAGTCTGGATGTTACCTAGCTAGAGGATATTTTAAACCACCTGGCTGTCAGTTCATATGTTTATCCTGTGAGTATCAGTCCTGAATTTGTTAATTTTAACGTATTGGAGGATAACATAAATCTCCGCCTGAAATTCAGAGGTAGAATTTCCTATTATCGTGCTTTTCCCATTATCACCAGTTATTGTGGAGGAAGGACAATCCAACTAGCAAAATGGAATTCTAAGAGGACTCAATTGTTGTATAATAGTCGAATAGCGTTGTTTTAAAGACTTTTTATTTTTATTAAGCCTTTTGTTGCGATAATTTTGTTTTTTAAAGAAAATTGTTGTATTAAATGATTCTATAGTGACTTTTACAATATATGCTATAACGCATTATACGATCATTTCTTTTAAAATGATATAATACCTTATAAGCAAGTTTATACAATATCAAAAATATCATTTTATAAGACTTTTATACCTATTGTATAAGAGTTCTATAATATACTATATAACTAACATCTACAACATTATAAAATAGTTACTTAAGCTTGTCTTATTGAAGCTGTATAATGTTGTATAATAAATATTGTATAGCATTCAATTGAGTTGCATTATAAAAACACTTTTTAGTTGTATAGTGCCTAAATATTCTTCGTTATAAAACAGTTATCGTATACCGTTCCATTTGACAATAAAATATTGTTTAAGGTATTTCTTTGGGATAAAATTGTTGTATTATAAATCGCCATGTTTAAATAAGCAATTCTTGTACCGCTATCGCCGCCATTATGAGCAATTGAGTTGGAAACATGAAACTATATTGAAAAATGTGACTATCATTATTTAGAGAATTATATTGTGAAAGAATATCCATATGAAGTGGTAAACTATTAAAATCATAGAAGCAAAAGTATTTTAGGATATTCTATTTTATTATTTTTTTTAAGTATCTACTTGAAACTTAACCAGAATTGATGCGATTAATTTTCTTTGCAGCGCATCAAAATTTGTGCTATTAAACCATCCAAATGAAATTATAATTTTTACTATCGATGTCCGCCCAAGCGGCCCATGACAAAATGTTTCCATTGTGCTCGAAATAACAGCTTTATAAAAAAATATATTGCATTATACAAGCATTTTGTGAGACCTTCATAGTGCCGCTTCAATCCCATTTTATAGATGTTACTACATGACACACTATTAAATCATTTTATAGTAGCTGTATAAATGATTATAAAACAGTCGATTAAGAGTTGTATAAATGTGTATTAAACAGTCATATAAGAGTTGTATAAACTTTTAATAGAACTGTTATACAACCAAAGAGTTGTATAAAAATGGGCCCTTTTTAGTTGTATAAGGATCATTTAATTGTTTTGTAGAGCGTTATAAGAATTTTAGTATCCTATAGGACATATCTTGTAGCTGTTTATACAAACCTTATAGAATTTAAATTGCTAGTTGGGAAGAGACAAGCAAGTCCTTCCACCTTTCCTAGTCTCATGATACAGTATTTTTGTGTCCACCTCATTTAACTTCAAGACAAACAAAATGCGACACTTTCAATCCGCTTTAAGTTGCGCTTAGAAATATTGTTTGGTTGGATAAGTTAGGTTCATCCTACCAATATGGGCGACCCTGTATATTTGAAAATATTTTCAAAGCATGGACCTATATATGGCTTAACTTTTATCTAAATAAATTTTTTTACCTCTCCCAGGACAAGTACTTCCTCGCACTAATGCCGCACCCTGTATATTTTTCAAAATAATGTTCCAAAGAAAATTTAGAATTCATTGCTACTGGTTAATAATTGATACATATTTTCAAAGAAAAACAAAAAATTAGTATTCATATTTGCATTGTTAATGAAATTATACCTCTTCATTTTGTCGATTAAAGTTCAAATTTGCAATAGGTACCTATAATTTTTTTATTCTTACGGTGTGTTAAACAAGGTTGAACAGGTGATAGTCGAATGGAAATTAAAATAACTCGGTTAAAAGATACCACCAGAAGTTAAACGACGACTTAGCGATTTTGTATCGTACTTAACATCTTGAATTTATTAATACGGAATTTATATTACCATAAACATGCATATATTTATTATGATTGAAAAGGGATTTAGGCAGATTTGTTTACTTTTCGTTTGAGATTATAAACAAACAGAAAACACATTTTCTTTGGGATTTAATTGTAACGTTAATAAAATACTTGAATAAAATAGGGCTGTACATTTGTACATGTCTTTCGGATCGCTGTAGGACAAAGATTTCGAGTGAGGAATTGACATCCCATCTACACGTTTTATTTTTAATACCTCTCAAAAATACTTCACCTAGTTTCAGTTCTAACCGAAATAAAATTGATAGAAAACTTCCTTCTAGCAGGGTTTCAGGTGCGTATTTTAATTCTAAAAACTGGATTTTTACTTCTGTGTTTTCTACGTCTATGTCTGTCCGGGTGAAACTTTATCTTGATCTTAAACTTACTATTTTAAATGAAACTAACTCCTTCTAGTTAATTCCACTTTAATAAAAAATATATGGAAATTCCTAACTGATAATTATTTCGATATTCAAAATATCATCATCATAATGACAGAAGTTACATTTGATGTGATGCTTACTGGGTGTTTAATATTTTCAGTTTCTTGTAGGAGACACTTAAGGGACCCACAATATGAACAGATAAATCTAGAGGGTACTCTCCACTATTAGATTGTCTTCTAAAGTAACAATTATTGTACAGCAGAAAAAATAGCTTTCCTTGGTTTCCTATATCAGTGCACAGTTATACTGATCTTAAATGGGAAACACGCACAGTTACATATTGAGGTAAGCAGTAAAAAAGGAAGAAAAGTGTACTCTTTGTAGATTTCCAAGCTTTCGAAAATATTTATTTACATCTTCAGAGAACTACAAAAATGAGAAAAATACATAATTTAGAAAACAGATCGCTACCAAAGATTACATAATTTTTATTCTGTAATCTTTGCCGCTATAACAGTTTTCTAGCTTACTCTAATCGAGAATGTATCCTTGTTCTTATCATTGGGAAAAGCGTTAAGCACTTAATTTCAATAAAAAAATAAATCGAAATAGTATTAATAGCCCTAGCTACGCAGAAACATTTTTTTAAATAATTAAAAAGTTAAATTATAAACATTCATTGAAATTAAGTGAGAATCCTCACAAACACGTGTAGTGGCTCAGTTGTGGAAAAAAACCTGTGAATTTTCAAATAAAAAAAATTGACTTATATAATCTTGTAAATATCAATTTGAATTGTTCGACAAGTTCATGTTAAGTATTTATAACGATTTACCGCGTATTTATATTATTTATATTTCGAATATACTCAAATATAATAACTCAAAATACTAAAAAAGCAGATAATAAATGAAATGAAAAATAATTTCAATATAGGTTCCACGTTTTTAAAACGAAATTAAAAGTGAAAAATAAAATTTGCAATTAAAAACGTGGGACATGCCACACTCTATAAAAATGTAGAATGAAGAAAGTAGCTATCATTAAATAATATATTACTTAATCCATTCACATAATAAGTACAGCAGATTCCAATTTATAAACAAACAGGTTATTGATTCAACTAAACTCAGCAAGTGTTCAATATGAACTAAAGTTGTTTTTGACATTGACCTTTAAAAGGTACCTTCCACAGTAAAAAGTTTACAAAGAAATACAAAATAGGTACAAAATTTTGAAAATAAACGTTTTATTCCAGAGCATTCCAATTTTTTTTAAATTTGAATCTCAAAAAAAGTTGGAGGGTAGAAAGGATGCTGAACCCCCATTGAAAATCCATAATAAATAAAAATAAATAGATGGTATAACTTACAGCTTATGGGTTATCGTATACTAGTGTTGCATATGAGTTTTCATAAATTCACGTCACACCGTTTTAGAGCAGCGTTCAGAATGTTATTTTTTTTAAAATATATAACCCTGTAACTTTTTTTGTATAAGTGAGTGATTAAACAACCTATTTTCGATCTCAAAATATGTGGTATAATTTATTACCAATCTTATCGGAATAGCCTGTATAAGATATAACTCTTATGTCATTGCATTTGCATTGCATAAGCAGCTAGAAAACTTTACAGAAAAACAACATACCTACCTACATGCGGATTTGGAAAAATTGTGAATTTATTTTTTTTAAATATATTTTATGCCCAAAGGTTGGGTTCTTTAATACGGCCAAAATTGTATAAAAAATGAAAAGGGACTATAATATATATATAATAATATATATAATATATATATATATAACGACATCGAATAAATGAAATGAAAGAAGCTCACATCATTATTGAAAATATAATTGACGAAGCTTTTGAAACGATGTCAATAAATTGTACTTATATTAAACTGAGATTATTGAGTTAGCACATTGAAAAAATGACAGAATTCCTTCAAGAAATGTCTTATTTTACAATTTAATGCATTCGTTGAGAGGAAGTACCAATGTACATAATTTTTCGAACGTTTCAGAATTAAGAGTTTTTAACAACAAATATTTCTAGTACGGCATCGAAAAATGGTAGAAAAACAAATTTATTTATTGTCATTTTCGATAGAATTCAATATTCAAAACTATTATAGATAGCCTGACAGTTGGCTCTGCCAAAAAAGAATGAATAAAAATTTTTTTGTACAACTGTCATTAAAAGTGACACTTTTAATGATAGCAAACAATGTTAAAAACGATTGTTTACATAGCAGCGTGTTAAAAATACTTTTAACACTAGTGTTAAAAATATTTTTAGCACGCTGCTATGTAAACGTCTGCCATTCACAACAATCTTTTGATTATTTGAATACTAAAATGCATTTTGAATTTATTGTCATTGCAAATTCGCTCGTTTCATTATCAAAATAGGGAAGTTGTACAAAAAACATTGTATGGTATTTGTGTTAAAAGTGATTTTATTTTGTTCGTGAAATTGTTCAATTCGCTCCGCTCATTTCACAAACGTTTTCACTCACAAAATAAAACCTCACTTTTAACACTCATATCATAAATAACTATTTCCAACAATCTACACTAAAAAAATATTTTCCAGTTATATATTTCAAATTTGTATTTGAACATCTTGTATATGATTATATTGATACGTACGCATTTGGTTAAACAAAAATAATAGCTTACCTTAAACGATCCCACCAAATCACTAGAACAAGAACTCTCGCGTTGGCAGGATCCTTCAACCTCGACACCAGGATCAGGATATAGAGCAGTGTAGGAGCAGGACATGCACTTGTGTCGTCTATGCGCGACGGTAAGCGGAAGACCGGCGGTCGCTGTGACGTCCACGGTATATTCTAAACGGCCTTCTTCGGATTCGGAACAACCGTGTCCGGGAAGCGTGTGCGTTCCGAGGGTCGTGCCATTTGCCCGCCCCTTTTTGATAGGCCAGCCCTATAAACCGGCGGAATATCGGCGAAGCAACACCGATGCGGATGATGGTCCCACTGCATTGTCGAAGAATTGATAAAAAGTTGAAATGTTGATTGGCGGGTCTAAGGGTAGGGTTCGTAACGGAAAGCTGTTTTTTTTAAATATTGTTTATATTAAATGAGATAATTTCACAGAATTTACATTTATGACACAGGAAATTGTAGTGACAGATGACATATTATTTTTTAGCTCTAATCTAACCTAAGCTAACCATCGAGACTATGGGTAAGTTCGGCATGCCAACTCTAGAGTAGAGAGAGTAGAGCTGGAGAATTTGTCACGTGATCAAAGAGCAAATAGAGTGTTACTTTACCGAACGCGATTGTATTTGCGGGAAAATTAGAGGTTAAAATAAATTCAAAAGCAAACAGACTTCATAAATAAATCCATTTTTAAATTAATAAAAGTGGCGTACTATATAATGGAATAAAGATTACAAAAAGTTGTCATGCATGTTATTATTGACCAAGCTAGAAATACTATTATGGATTCCAATTCTGAGGATGAAACCAATATATTGGAAAAAGTTGATAACTTTGCTGAAGTTACAGTTCCACGAATGAATGACAATCAATTTAGGATCCATTTTAGGTTGAAAGCAGACACTTTTGAAGACTTACACAACAAAACACGAATAGTGGAATCTGAATATTTTCCATTTATACTATTTATATTTGAACCACTAAAGTTGAGAGAAATATGACAACATAACCTATCAAATACAGAAAACACTATTTGCTCTAGAAATAATCTAGGAGCATTGAGAGTGTGCACTTTTTACTCTGTATCACTGTTACCGAACAGGTAGGAGTTGGAGCTTTTTAAATATCTTCTGTAAGTTCCTGGATTTTTTTACTCTAAATGCTGTGCCCGAACTGAGAAGAGAACATCGAGCAAACGCCGCAGTCTACCTGCCGAACTCACCATATATAAGAAGATGGAAAACCATATATTCCAATTTCTGGTCATGGTAGAGGGCGCCAGCTTCCGTACATGTAACATCTGACGGCAGAACAATAACGTCCAATCATAAACTCGGAGTTTTATTATGTTATTTTCGCCTACCTTACCTTAAGTATTGTTTAGCAGCCCATGGGCGAAAAATTCATAACGTCACGATTTTTGAAGATTTTTATCATCTGTAACTTGATGACTTTGACGTTTCACTTGAATATTTTAAATAAACGTCAGTGTAAGTCAAAGTTTTTTTATACGTTCTTATTTTTTGGTTTATTTGGTAGGTGAAAAACAGTTGGTTGTTACACATGCAGGTAACGCTTTAGCAGCCCTTAACTATCAGCTGCACTCGCTTCGCTACGCTCTCTCATTTTCTGCCCTTGTGACACAATAATCTGCAAGCGCCAACGTGATGGTGAGTGATCACGCGCAGGTATAGTCTCTCCCAACTAAATTACTATTTGATTACGATAAGCCCCTGCCGGTCAGTGTCGCATAAAAATTATTCAGAAAATGCCAAATCCCAACATAATTGGAGGACTACTAATGTACAGAGCATTTATATGTCTTGCAAGAGCTGTAGTGGAAGGTAACATTGAAAATGAGTTTGTGCGCATAGGGGCGGGCTCGTCATCACGTTTGGTGCTTGCAGTACTATATTGGTTGCTAGCCCCTTTTACAGTTCGCGACTTACGTGTGAGGTTAGTGTGGTTAGGAAATAGAAATTGAGCCTCTCTGCATATCCACAAGAAATGGCTCTATAAATGTAAACGACTTTGTGAAATGATAGACGTATACTGATTACTGATACAGACTAAATATTTCTATTGAGCTCTTACCGGCTCATGTTCCGTGGACGAGAGATACGGGGGTTCGACACAAAGTTGAAGCATTTTCTTATACCAGTGAAGGATAGGCTATGTTGTTGATTGATAATATTTAATTCTCGCCGGATTCGAATTTTTTACTATGTTAAAAGTTACACTTATTCAAATCTCGTACACATACTTGGCTGATTGATGGATTTGGAGACTTGTGCAGCTGAATAGCTGAATTCCATGAAATAGTCGATTTTCTGAAACGATGTTCGGTATATTCTGATAAATAAACGCTCAGAGACTTTCCGTTCTACAGGTTACTTGTATTTTAAGTGATACAAGCGAATAGAGACGGAAGAATCAGATCTGATAAAAGTTCAACGAAATGTATAATAATAGCATATAATATAATAATAGTAGATATTCAACCGAAAAATATAAATTTATTTATTTGAAAAAAATACAAATAGGGTGGTATAGAGAGTTGAAGAAAAACATTTATATAAATAATAATTATTTATACAATTAACAGTTTCATGCAAATAAACGATGTGATGAAATGAAACAATTTGATTTGTTTAAATCTACATTATATTTAAATAAATTGTTTATATTTTGGCGAAAGAGATTGTTTACATTTTGGGCGAATGCGCTAGATAATTGGGTGTATATAACATTTAAAAAAAAGTTTTTTTACAAGAAATATGAGCTCCTGTTAGTATTCGATAATTTGAGGAAATATTTAGATTATTCTATAGGTTTGCATTATAGATTATGTTTTATTACTTACTCTCTCATACATAAAAATAAACTATAAAACTTATTATATTCTTAACTTTACTAGGTGATATATTTTTATATATCTTTTATATCCAGTTACATCATATAATCATACTGCTTCAGAACAATTTTGATTATAACTATTTTTTACTTTGATGAATTAACTCCAATGTTGAAATTTCATATACCTGGAAATGTTATTGTCACTTTGACATCGATAAAAAAGGGCATCCTTTTTTATCGGATAAAAACTTCTCTTCCTCAATATCTAGTAAGCGGACGTCACTCTTAAGTATACAATGACAATGAGTCGCAATTTTGGTTACTTATAATTTCAATATTCTGTCGTTAATTTATCTTGCCAAAAAACACTCGAGCTTTTCTTTTATCAGATAAATTTCTCTTCAACTCAAAGTTTTGCCAATCACTAAATTTGCTCGAAAAACTGACATTAGATAAAATTAGTGATTGGCAAAACTGTTTCGTTGCAAAGAGAAATTTATCCGATAAAAAAAAGCTCTTATGTTTTTACTGTTGATAAATTAACTCCAATGTTAAAATGTCATATACCTGGAATTGTTATTGTCACTTTGACATCGATAAAAAAGTGCATCCTTTTTTATCGGATAAAAACTTCTCTTCCTCAATATCTAGTAAGCGGACGTCACTTTTACACAATGACAACGAGTCGCAATTTTGGTTAGGTACTTATAATTTCACAGCAATTAAGTGTTGGCAAAACTGCAAAAACTGTTATTTAGTCTGTCAGATTTTTGAATTTTAAACATATAGTGCTTTTATTTTGAATCGGTGTGGTAATTATTCAACTTTGTTGTATTAAAAAAAGATAATAATTGTTGTTGTTCATCCATATATTCTGTCGTTAATTTATCTTGCCAAAAAACACTCGAGCTTTTCTTTTATCATATAAATTTCTCTTTAACTCGAAAAGCTGACATTAGATAAAATCGCTCCACCTTCGGTGTCGTGATTTTATCATGTCAGTTTTTCTCGTAAAATTAGTGATTGGAAAAACTGTTTCGTTGCAAAGAGAAATTTATCCGATAATCCGATCTTGTTTTTTAACTGTTGAAACAAAAACTATCTCAATAGCCTTCACTAAAAAAGAAAACTTAACCTCAAAATCATTAAACTTGATGGAAGACAAGAAGTCAAGTACATACTGCAAGCGCCAAACGTGATGGCGAGCGATCGCGCAGGTATAGACTCTCCCACCTAAACTACTATTGGATTACGATAAGCCCCTTGCCGGTCAGTGTCGTACCTATAATTAGTTTTATTGGCAAACGCCAACAGAATTGGAGGACAACTAATGATACGCCTCTGTACTGAGCATTTATATGTCTTGTAAGAGCTGAAGTTGGAGGCAACATTGAAAATGAGTTTGTGCGCATGGAGGCAAGCTCGCCATCACGTTTGGCGCTTGCTATATCTAGGTTTGACTCTAAACAGTAAACTCCTGTGAAATAAACACGAAAAGAAGTGCTGAGTATGTGCTGGAACCTAGAAGGGAGAAATTGGGCTGTAGCCTGGAAATCCTGACTATAGTGAGACCCATTGTTACTCATAGTGAGTCGTTGCGTGGAGTAGTAGAACTAGCCTATTCACGACGAGAGAAAACCAATCCAATAACAAAAAGTAGCCTGTCTATATGTGCATTACAGGAGCAGTGAGAACATGCCCAATGGCAGCCATGGAAGTGATTCTCAACCTCACACTACTACCTATGGTGGTGGAAAGTCTTGCAGAAAGAACAAGATACAGACTTAGTAGTATATAGTGAGGGAATCATTAAAAAAACCGCTTCTTGGAAATCAGGAGTTCTGTCCCAAAAATAGCTTAGGTAGTGCCTTAAAGATTTCAAGGCCAAAGCGAAAGAAAATTGTTCAGGTACAAAATAACACGTTAAAATACAGGTTTTGTTAGGAACATTTTTAATCTTCTGTTCAAAATTGAGTTATTATTATTACAGTTACAAACAACCTCATAATTATAAAAAGTATGAGTATGTAGTAGGAATAAAAGTTTCGAAGATAATCTTTGCTTTTTTTATTAGCCATAATTCCAAGTATTTTATCGGGAAAAACATTGATGTTCTAGTGTACCCATTCAGCGCACAGCCAGGGAATTTAGCCTTTCGTGTGACATTTCATTTCTTAGAAAGGTTTTTACCCTTTTAAGCGTAGAAAAAGATCTCTTAACACTGGCTGTAGTCACAGGTGAAGTAGAAAGAGTAACCAGAAAATGATGAAGAGCAGGGACAAATTTTTGTTACAGTGTTCCAAAACCTGTAAGGTTCGGTTTTTCTGTATAAATCTTTACACACTTGATTGCACCATAAGTAGGATTCACATCCCGAAGAGCACACAGTGAGTACCTAATTATCTCCAATATACGTGAAAAGCTGCTTTAGCTGAATTCCTTTGTATTTGAGGCAAAGCCTGGTTGTAAGCTTCGAAAAGCTATTAGTTTGGTTGAGTTTGTCTCAAAACGATAAAATGAGATAAGATTTCCAAAACTGCATGCCGTTCAATATGTTTACACATGTTTGCTTTACTGCTGAATCTAAATACAAATGATGAAATCATTGTTTTTATTGTATGTGTTTGTAAAATTCCACGTGGGGGTATTTTTTAGCAAAATAATGTTGCGGACAATGATTGGATCTTGTTGGATCCACCTTTGTATAGAAACATCTCCACCTAAAGTTTGTGAAGTTTATAATTTTTTTTCTACTACTATTTGACTTTATAATACCTATCATTGGCAAAAACTTTGAACATTGAGCTGTTACCTAGAATAAATAAATTACTGTGTCTAAAGTGGGTACAGAAAAAAACTTAATACTGATCCCTCGAAAGGGCTTTAACCATGTCCATACATAAGCAATTGTTCACCCCTTCGGGTTACGCCCTACTAGTGTCCTTCCTTCCTCTCCCTCTAGCAGACAAAATAACATCCAAAAGAAACAAGAAGCGTCTGCGTCCTAAACCGAAGAGTCATTAAGACGGTGGCCCGGAAACGAACTGTTAGGCGATGAAACGGCGTCATCGGCCCCCCGACTGCCAAAGGGTGTTTCGCGCGTGCCACCAACGGCTCATGATTGGTGTTTCGAAGAGTCGCGCGCGCCTTATTGGCGGCGCGTGCCCTTTATGTTAATCTGTCGGCCTTGCAGATGCCTGTGGATGAATTATTTTGTATAATACTTGAGGTCGAGTAGCGAGAGTCGAAGGAATGTTTTAAATTGTGTAAGAAGCACGCTTTTAAGGAAATCGTTGAATTTTTGTTTATTAGAATGTTTGATAGCGAAAGTTGACGCTCTGTCAAAATATGACACTATTGACGCTCTAGAGCAGCCAAGTTATTTTGCCATTATTATCATTATTTTAGCAACAAAAAATTATCTTGTGTGAGAAAATTTAAGTCACTGATGCGCCCATGAATTAGTGCTATTTATCACTCTAACGGCCGGTGTCCAAAAGCTTAACCGTTTGGATTTTAACCGGCTTGAAAAGGTTGGGTGTCCTCAGACATCCGATCTTTTGCTTAAAATTATAGACTCCAATGCCCGTTTGCACCATTTACTTTAAGGCAGTTTTAAAATAAAGTAATCTTGAAAAATCGTGGTTGACTGATTCAAATTTTCTAATCGCATGAAGTTTTCGGAGTTAATTTCTTCGAAAATTTTTTGACAGTTCCAAGAACCAATTAAATTTCCTCATTTTTTATCATATGAACAATTTCACCCAATCATGTCAACATTACTCTTAGACCATGGGAAATTTTCACGTTGCTATGAACACATATAAGTTTCAAATATTCAATATTTCGTAATGTCACATTTAACTTCTCCAATTTGTCCTTTGTTAATTGCATCTTTAAATAAATTGTTTGGGCTCCGTATGTTTTCTATAATTAGCATAACATTTTCTATCCGAATAACCCTTGGGCATTGATAAATGCTCAAAAATTTCATGACAACCTTCTCAAGCTTGTTGTTTGTAAGCCAAAAGCTTTCGAAATCTGTACCATCAAATTTTTTCGCACAATTATCAATGTCCTTGGGTTATTACTACTGAAAATTTTTTGACAGCTCCAACAACCAATAAAATTTCCTTATTTTTTATCATATGAACAATTTCACCCAATCATGTCAACATTACACTGATGATAACAGACCATGGGCTGTTTTCACGTTGCTATGGACACATACCTATTGATTTATTTCGATTTTGAAGTTTCAAATATTCAATATTTGGAAATGTCACGATTTGGTTGTAATTCTATAGGTAACTGGTAAAAAATTTTCTATCCGAATAACCCTCGGACATTGATAAATGCTCAAAAATTTTATGACAACTTTCTCAAGCTTGTTGCTTGTAGGCAACAGACCTCCGCCTACGGCGGCTATATATATATATATAGCCAAGCCAAAGACAAGAATCTTACTACAGGCAGAAGTTGCAGAAAGCTAAAGCTACAAAGGCAAGAGTTTGCGAAAAAGACCGGCGCCATATAATCTGGCAGCCAAGCGGCTCTAAACGCAAACAGTTCCATGTAGATAAATTCCAAACTCGTTTGGAGCTGCTTGGAGGCTCTACAATAGCTGGGAAATTATAATAGATTATAGATTGTCCTTAGCCTAGGTACCAGGCAACTGAGATCACAAAAAACCCTCAACAAGATTCTGGGAGTATCTATTGAGCCAGAATAGGATCCTGGTTATGGGCTCTTGAAAGGGAATTGTAGACTTAACATATATATGAACAGCATCGGATTCGCATATGATGGTTTTACCAAGAAGATGACCGAACCTAAGCACACGCATATTGATACTGCGAATGCCTGACCAGGCTGATGTGTTCGACCACAGAGGAAGAAAAACCACAACCCTCCTTATATACGGAGGACCTGAGGTTTATCATTCGAAGTCTAGTGATAAGGATAGACCTAGACTAGGAACTAGTAGCATAACAGGAGGTCTAGCACCATATATCTGCAGAGGTCATAGTAGAGAGGCTCTTAAAAGCACATAAGCTTCATAATATGTATCTTATCAAATTGCTTCCAGTTTGTTCAAATGATGGCTATCAGATTTACACGAAGATGTGAAGGAAGTGACATTCTGGTCAGACAAAAAATTGCGCTGGTCAGAATAGAAACATAAACATATCCAGATACCACAAACACGTCAAAGACGTTTGTTCACGACGTTCATGTCGTTTCGAAGATGTCCGCTAATATCCAAAAATGGTTTTGAAGACATTGTTAC
>CAJUYG010000228.1:482340-532655 GCA_910591675.1 Galerucella calmariensis | reverse complement strand
CTTTCCTAAAGCAAATAATTACATGAAGTACATGCCTACCTGTTTAAATTTTAAATTATAGCTCTCGAAATTGTAAGTAACTATTACTTAGATACTTACCTTTGAAAGTATACCCTTTAATGTATTTTAACAAAACTCTTTAAATTTACACAACAATTTAATTCGCAGTTTGTCATGGAATTGAACAAATTAAGTGAACGTATTTTTTTGTTCTCATGTCTGTTCAGTATCTGATGACAAACAAACTTGAGACGTTGACGTGTTCAATTATACAATTAAAATTTCGTTCCAAGAACCGTAAAAATGAACTGTCCTTGCATAATGGATGTTTTCAGAGCAAAATATATTTGTGTATTTTTCCAAATAGTTTTTTCGAAGTTGGAACATAACAAAAAAAATTGGAGTTTGCAGAAGGAATGTACAAATAAATTATTGAATTTTCCAAATTCTAAAAGCTGTTAACTATTGCCCGTGAACTTAACTGTTTATCAATGTAGGCATAAGTCAAAACGAATTATGTTGGAGCAAAGTTTAATAATTTGTGAATGTTGGCCTATCTTTAATATGTCATTGAACGAGCTTTTTCGGCAGTATCTGGACGAAAAACAGAATCTGCTGATACTGACTAGAACTTATAATGATTTCCTCAGATTTCCATCAGGATTTTAAAGTGAGGAATGGACATGAAAAATATATGAATAGAGATATATCGGCAAATTAAGATACATATACCCTATAAGTTTCTAAGGAACTTTGATAACAGTAAACGTCCATTAGAATAGACGAGACACTGGAAATATGGAATTATACTATTTTTTTTCATACTATGAAATAATAGTGAGAAAAAATATCTTATTGGCAGACAAAAAGCAGAAAGTGAGAGGAGTACTTCAAAGCATGAGATACATCGTCAACTGGAACTCAGTGAATATACAGAGAGCATTCGATCATTGAACAGAATAGATCAGTGATACACAGAGTCTTAGCTATACCATTGTATAAAGTTATATTTATACAATGGCTATACATACACACATTTGAAGCGAACATCTCAATATCTAATTTTTTCAGTAACAGTGGAGTTTTTTTGTATTTCATTTGTATCATTATACCGAGTGCATTCAATAAGGGACTGATGACTAAGCGAAGGTTCAGGCTTGGTTTAACCCAAAAATCTAGTTTTGACAGCATCTGCCGAATGATCAATTTTCGACGAATTCGTAACTGTGACAGTCAGAACTCAGTTTGGTACCTGTTAGTGGTTTTCTCAGTAGTAATACCCCTAGGGTCTTGATAATACCGAGATAATTTTGTCACAGAGAATGCTGAAAGCGTGTTATTATCTTTGAGCAACACGCTTGAAGGATTCTCTACGACAAAATTTTGAGTATTTATCAAGACCCGAGGAGTATTCGATAAGATAATTTTTTACTTTGTAGCTTTCAAAAAATTGATTGCCAATCTCATGTTTAATAATTTTCAATACAAACTTTATCAATTTTAATCGAATAGCTAGTCTTCATTTTTATTTAAAACTACAGTTGTGAAAAGTACAATTGGTAAATTAATTGAATCGTTAGATGCAATACCTAATCTTGGCGACATTTTTAATCCAGTTGTCAGTTTGACGTTCAATCAATTTTTAATAAAAAGTGAACACCAAACTGAAAACACCACATGTAGGGTAATATCGCTGTAATACAGCGGTGATTGGATGAAATTCGACACATGAGTTTAAATTAGGTAATTTGATTGCTCAAAGATAATAGCCCTCGGCCTGCGGCTTTGGGTATTATCAAGCAGCACGCTTTCAGCATTCTCTATGACAAAATTATCTCGGTATTATCAAGACCCTAGGGGTATTACTACTGATAATGCACTGTGACAATACTGACTATTATACTTCAATCCCTCTAAGTTCAATCCTCCCAAAGAATCTGTCTATCTACATCATCCAATACCTACCCATTCAACAGCTACAGAATATACTCCACCGACTCATTCCAATCTAGACGAAGATGACACTCGATGTTTTCGACCAGCCCTAGTCTGCTCAGATAATAAATTCCAGATTCCAGAAAGCGTTTCAGCAAGAGGCCCGATCTTCTCCTTATACATGTCCAGCAACACGTTTGTTTTTAGTTTTGAGTGTCATGTCGAGGGCCCATTAGCGATATATGAAATACTAATACTATTCGAAATTTGAAAATTTATATACAGGAGCATGTCAATAAGTATTTCCCACTTCGGGTTCTTTCGGGAGTAGCTGTCAACTTCGTTATTCTAATTGTAAAATACAATTTTTTCTCAATTTTTGGGATCACCCCAAAGTCTTACATAAAAGACCATTAACATACTCTGGCTATCAATTTAACCGTTTTTGAATTTTTTTCTGAAAACCATGCATTCACAAACTCTGTCTTGTTTATTTATCGACCTATGAAATTCAAATTTCGAACAGGAATCACAATTCTTCTAGCACTAACGAAACGTCAAATGCGATTATTTATACGGGGCGTGGAGCATAGATAAAAAAATACTCATCAATGGGAAAATGACCCGTGGCGCCATCTATTTGTACGGGTGGCACCCTTGTCAGTACCTCTAACACGAATCAGATGGTTGTGAACTTCGCTAACATCCGAAAAAGAAGATTCGTGTAATTTTACAGTTTTTGGCGGCATATTTCAATGACAAACATGAAGAAAAATAGATTTTCAACAACAATGCTGGGAAGTTTAAAGCTGTAAGGAAGAATAACTACTTCTGTCACCATTCATTTGATGAAACATGTTTTTTATAAAGATAGAGCTTACCGGGTGCACCTCAGTCTTCCACAATACATATTCTCGACATTGGATCTTAAAATAAAAGTCCCACTATAAACAGTAAAAACCAACTACGAATAGTCAACACACACACACACACAAATGAGCGAAATAGTTTTTAAAAACGAAAACTGAACAAACTCACGATACACGTTGTAAAACGTTGGTCTGCAGTTGTCAGGCTAGAATCATAGATAACACGTAAAGCCGCGTCCACATTATGTCGAATGGTGTCGATCCAGTGTGGATGGTCGCCCGAAATTGTCGATCCATAATGTGGACGCAGCTTACAATAGAGGGCATTGTCGATCGACACCATTCGACATAATGTGGACGTGACTTTAGGATATCAGCGCTGATATATGTGGAAGAATCTGCAGCTACCACTAACGGCGTTACAATTCTCACTAAATTAGAAATTTTAGTACTGGCGGGACTCCCTATGTGGCAGCACCCTCGCGCCTTCAGAGATTCCCTACCCTGGTGTAGAGCCGTGCCCCAAATATTCACATACTCAATTTTCAAAAAGTAGATAGTTTTATGAGAAAAACTCTGTATTTTATCATTATATCTAATCCAGATTTTATTCTCGTTGGATCCGCATTAGCATTTCCTATAACTAAAACTGCTAAGTAATTTACAGATTTATTATAGTTTTAACACTGAAAACAGTCTAAAACTATTGAAAACACGATGCGATATTATTTCATCAAATAACGCTTCATTTCACGTTATTACAGTCCGAAACGGTCAACGGAGTTCGGAATCAGTCAAAAACCATTAATTCCACCCAAAAAGCACACAAGATGACCAAATAATGCACAAAACCTCTGTAAATGTCTGTGAAGGTTTGGTTAAACAATAATCAAGCAAGCCACCAAAAATTGAAAATGATAGCTCAATGACATATTAGTGAGACGTTCTTCTTAGGCTTTGACCTATATTGATGTTCAGATATTGTTATGTGCAGCTTCTTCGCGCATACGACTGCAACTTCTAGTCTCTTCTAGACTTCTAGTGGGTTTTTCTGATGTGAAACAGAGTCTACTGTGACACAAAACCAACACAACAATATGTGTTTGTATATCTTGACTTATTTTCAACATTATTCTTGCTCATTATCACTTTATTTTGCAAATAACTGGCACCTACGACTATACTATACTATACTATACTATACTACACTATAAATAATTCATATATTCAGGGTGTATCTGCATATCAGGCCGAGATATATGCTATCTTGGAATGTGCGCAGATGAACCTAGACAGAGGTTATGTGGATCGACGCATAACCATATACTCCGACAGTCAGAGAAGAACGTTTTATGCCACTGGATTTGGTTCCAACACCCACTAGGACGCTGGGACCAAATCGCAGTGCAAGGGTCCACCTACCTTTCGGCATAAGACATGTGACTACACGCCATCCAGCCAATCCACTGACAAGTTGAACACCATCCCATCACCTCACTCCAAAAATTAGCAGGGTCGGAATTTTGTTTCTTTATTCATTTAATTCTAGATTAGTATTTTACAGTAAGGTTAGTACAATTAACAAAATATATATCAGAATAAGGTTAATAAAGTAACTCGTAAATCGTGTTCTAATGCAAAGCATATAAAATAAAAATAACAAAATAAATATATATATAAAATGTTGTGTTGTGGTGTATGTTTGTATTAGATGTCTTCGTCATCGTCAAGTATCGTGTCGTCCCCCCATTGGTTGATCCAACTGACGACCTCTCGGTCGTTCAGATCGATATCTTCTGGGGGGTATGTCATTTGTTTCGTAATTAGTCTGTTCGTTAGTAGTTGTCTGGCGTTGTATCTTTGAGTTAGTGTGCAGTCGAGTATTATGTGTTTTTGGTAGTTTAATACTCATGTCATTGTTAGCGAGGCGAGTCTTTGTTGTGGTTTTCTTTGTTTTGTGTTTGTGTTGTAGTTAGGTGTAGTGTGGTGTTGTGTTGTTGTGTGTGTGTGCTGTTGTTGTTTATTGGCTGTAGTTTGTTTGCCTTCTCAGCTCTTCTAGTTTCCTCTGGTACAGTGGGCATCTAGTATCTTTTGCTTGGTGTCCTCTGGGCTGGAGTCTCAACATTTCGCAATTTATGCAGTTGAATTGTTCATTCATGCATTTGCTACCATCGTGCCTCTGTCCACATTTATAGCAGGTTGGTCTTTCCTCTTTGCAAAATTTATTGACATGTCCATATCTACAACACCTGTAGCATAGCGCCACCGACATGTGTTCTTCCACATATATTCTTGCCAGATCATAATATATGTATCCTTGTTTCATTATCTCCTTGGTTAAGTTGATGGGAGCTTGTAGGATCATATTAATTTTGTAGGGATTCCTACATGCCCTGGTAGTTAGGATTTTAATCTGCTCCATTTTTCTGCCATATTTATCCTCTAGCTCTTCGTTCTCATACTTGAGCCCTTCTATGAGCTCCTCCAGTTTTGTATCTTGACTCCGACAGTCAGGCAGCAATTAAAGCCCTGAGTGGGTATACCGGCAACTCAGGACTTGCTAACGAATGTCGAGAACTACTTGCTAATCTTGCAAGGCGGAACGTGGTGCGGCTAGAATGGATTCCAGCCCACTCTGGTTTTGAAGGCAACGAGATAGCGGATGCACTGGCTGCGGAAGGGGCGGCAGCTCCTTTCTACGGCCCGGGCCCAACCCTGGGCCTAACAAAACAAAGAATACGCAAGGAGACGAAGAAGTGGCTGAGAAATCAGCACCTTGCTCATTGGAATGCTCTGCAGGGTCCTAGACAATCCAAACTTCTACTGAAGGGATGGACTGATGGACACGCCAGGGCAGCCACTGAACTACCAAGGAGTAGGCTAAGGAAGATAGCAGGATAGCAGGGCACTGCTGTATGAGAAAGCACCTCTACAATCTAGGAGTAGAGGAAAGTTCCCTATGTAGGGGTTGCGGCATGACTGATGAAACGTCAGTTCTTTTAGAGTGTCCACACTGGGCTGTATTACGCAGGCGAATCTTCGGAGTCACTGTCATGGCTCCTGGAGACACAAGCAGGCATCCACTGAAAAAGGTTGCGGCCTTTATTGAAGGGCTCGGCTTCATGGATGACTAGGTAGCAGGATTGGCACAATGGGCCCGCCAGTGGCTTCAGTGTCGGAACCTTGGCTTGAGTTGTCCAGGAGAAGGCTCGCCTGCACATTTAGTAGTAGTAGTAGTACATACGATATTGTCAATAAATTAATCAGATAAAAAGATGCAACTATCAAGGATATGGCATTAGATGAAATTACTCCAGCAGAATGTTATGCGAGTGAAAAGTCTCCATCGAGATTTATGTAATCTTTCAATCCAACACAATGTGACTGCAAATTAAATAATAGATAATATTGTTGTTGATGTTCGAATTATTTCTAAGGAGATCCAGCAATTGGAAAATTACAAAAATTCATTTTTTCATGCAGAGGAAAGTCATCTTGCAGTGATGAGTATAGATATTCTTTCTTTATCTTCTGTAAGTTCCTTGTGGCAATATTTATTATTTTTTCTCTTATTTTTTGGGAATCAAACCACAATAATGTTTTTTATTTTTTTATTTCGAAACGTCAATAAAATCAATAATATATTAATATCATATGAATTTCACTTGAAAGTTAATGTATGTAAGCTTTGTATTCGTAAAATAATAATTATACAATATTACAAAAAAGTATGTTCACTCTGCATTCCGCCTAAGAAAACATTGCAATTTTTTTGGAGCAAAAAGGGCAAAATGTCTCCAAAGTTTTTCAGAGAATCTTTGGTAATTATTAGCAAGCAGTTCAAAAACTATAAAACAGCTTGAAAATGTTCGGATCTCAACAAGCGGCAAATCAGTAAGAAACTCTATTTCAGATGAGACGCTTAATTAACCGACAGATGCAGAAACAGAGGGTAAATTGGTAAAAATTACAACTTCTCAATCATAAATTATTATATACTTAGTAAAAAAAGTTTTGCTAGGATGAATAAATAAACCTATCATAAAAATACATGTCTCAACGAGTGATTTCAGATCCGCAAAGTTCGAAATGCTTTGGTAGAAGGTAAGAAATTATTTTTGAAAATCACGATTCTGACTGATTTTTTATCAATAAATTAAACGTAGCATTCTAAAAAAAATTGACAAGAGTTGAAAAGTGTTTATTTTCCCCCAAAATATATAAGAGATGGGTTCCTGGTATAATTACTTGTTAGCTTCTTGTTATTTTCCAATTCATTTGTTAATAACAAATTACTGACTACTCGAATGTGAAAAAGTCGCTGAGGTTTTTTGGTTGCAATAACTCGATGCACCCACCGCAATAGGTTTGACTCTGACACCTCTTCGTGTTCGGTTACCTCGATTTTTTATGCGTTATTCAACCACCTTTAAGTGTTCCAAGTTTGAAAAAAAAAATCAATTAATTTGGATAATGGTAGCTGGAACGCTTCTTCAACGTAGAAATGGAGGCATAAAAAAGGTGTGGTTCGATTTTTCCAAAAATTAACAAAATGAATAAGGAGAGTACATAACAAAAGATATTCAACTGGCAAGCTATAATCACCACCTTCAATGTTTAAAATGGGTGGTGGGACTTTGTGACATTTCTCATTAGAGGTCCTTTTATTCTTATTATTATTCTTAAACCCACTGCAAAAGTCGGGAAAACAATGCAGAAGATGGGAAAAAATATATAACTTCCGTAATCTCCTACAGCAATCTCAAAATAATACGGTTGAGTTACTAATACTGTCAAGAAAAATGTCAATGGAATAGATGTTCGAAATGTTCGCATTGAACGTCTTGGTAACATCCTGAAATTAAACAAAAATATCTTCACATTATCAAACATTGACCTACCTAATCGCAAGCGTTATTCGTCTTCCTGAGTAGTGAGTAGGTACCGTTTTATGGTTTCTTCATTGATAAATAGCATTCGAGAACACCGACATGGTTTTCGCTTACTTTCTCAGTATCTACATCCAAGCCGGAAACCACTTTTTCATGTGAATTTTTGTAATAAATTTAAAAAAAAGAATACCTCCGAGTAGATTATTGAAATATTTTTTTTTGTGATATATCACCAACGCCCACTTCTCATTTTACAAAATTGGTGGTTGTAAATATCTCTCGAAGGATGTTGAGTGCAGGAATGAAATTTTGTGGTTGAGGGATGTCAAGTCATTGTCAAAAATCGACATGTTCCAGGAAAGAAGCTGTAATTGGAAGTCTAATTATTCAATTAGATTGTTCTCATTAGATTAAAACAAATTAACTCGATCGATCATCAGGACTGAATATGTATTCTTTCGTGTTATATTTCTTAATAAATTCAAATGTTATATCGTATCAAACGTTCATTATAAATGAGGCAATCCACGAATTTATTTTTAAAAAGTGTCGAGATGATTCTCCTCTGTATATGAGGGATCTAAATCAGTTAGTTGATGAAAATACTCCAAGTAGAAGTCAAACTAACATACAGTTGATTCGCACCATGTAATCACACCTTGCTTCCTTAATAAGAGACAAGCTATATATGTAAGCATATCAAGATATCACTAGTGAAAATTATAGGTTTGAGGGTAATGTTTTAGACCTTGGTTGATAACGATATCAATTATCATTGTTATTTTTTTTCTTTTTTCGTTTCGAAGAATTGTATAATTATAGGTTAAACCGATTTAATTTACATTCTTAATGAGACATTACGTAATTTTGTGAATATTACCTCAATTCCTTTAGGTGATGTTATAATAAACAGAAGTGAAACGTTTTCGTGTGCTAACCAATCATTAAACTATAAATATGGTAACAATAAAAGTGATTGTCTTGAAGATTCATATTTTAATTTATACTATTCTGTTTTTCACCACTGAAAACATCGCTAGTAGAACCTAATGGAGAAACATTTGAATATTATATGAGCGCTTAAATTCCACAAACAGATCACAAGAATTATTTTGTTGTTGAAGATGTGGTTGAACTTTCATTCAATAATAAAAAACAATGAAACTTTTAAAATCAAAACTAGAAACTGATTAAACACTTATATACTTCAACAAGAATAATACATCATAAGAATACCTAGATAGATAAGCATGATACTATCCTTCTAACGCAGGTAGTTGGATATTGGAAATTTCTCTTCCAGTGTTCACCAAATATGACTGAAATACTAGCTACACACCCACCCGCATTTGGTTATAGAATAACTTTCTATGATTTTTTGTCTTTAACTATTGGGCTCTTTCAATATTGTGCACAGTTTGCGAATACCTGACTTAACGTACTCCTTATCTATAATAAACCTTTTGTGCTAATTTATCAGGATTTTCAATGGTTTAAATGTTTTACCTAAATAGTGATCCTTGGTCTTCGGCCTCTTCACCATGTGATCGAGGCTGAGGCGGGGAGTGCTTTCCTGCGCATGAAGCGTCTGGGATACGTGCGAATAGGGGAAGAGTGCAGACACGTTGTTAAAGCGGGAAATATGAAAAAAAAATGTTCGTGGACTGTATCTATAATATTGGTTTTATAAATAAAATGTAACACATCATCAACGCAAAAAAAGAGAAAAAAAAATACCTGAAGGCTCCTACCTGGTGAAGCTATATTATTCGCTGTCCGTATCCAGGCGCCTGGGATGGTTGAGGATATGTTCTGGCACACCTTTAATCACTCGATTTCTTTATTTTTAATATTTCACCGAAAGCGTTTGTTTACCGTGTGTGGCTTCTTGCTATACTGGCCATTGGGCATGTCGGCGTTTTCCTCAAACATGCGCCAATGATGTGTGTTACGCGGCAAAAATTTAAAAACTTAAAGTTTCCTTAACACACGTCAAGAGGCTCCGGCTCCGGCTCCTGGAAGATATTCCAGTTCTGACTCGAGCGTCTGACGAATGCTTGCGCAAGTACTACTTCGCAACCCCATACAGGGCTATGATCCGGAACAGAGAATCCTGGGATAAAGAGACGAATACACAGCCTCATGGGACTGTCTGGTTCACAGATGGCTCATGCTCTGGTGACAGAGCAGGGGCTGGAATTTACTCTAGGAACCCAAGGACACAAATCTGTATACCATTGGGTGATGGTGTATCTGCATATCAGGCCGAGATATACGCTATCTTGGAATGTGCGCTGATAAACCTAGACAGAGGTTATGTGGATCGACGCATAACCATATACACCGACAGTCAGGCAGCAATTAAAGCCCTGAGTGGATATACCATCAACTCGGGACTTGTTGACGAATGTCGAGAACGACTTGCTGATCTTGCAAGTCAGAACGCAGTGCGGCTAGAATGGATTTCGGCCCACTCTGGTTTTGAAGGCAACGAAATGGCGGATGCACTGGCTGCGGAAGGGGCGGCAGCTCCTTTCTGCGGCCCGGGCCCGACCCTCGGCCTAACAAAACAAACGATACGCAAGGAGACGAGGGAGTGGCTGAGGAACCAGCACCTCGCTCATTGGAATGCCCTGCAGGGTCCTAGACAATCCAAACTCCTACTGAAGGGATGGACTGATGGACACGCTGAGGCAGCTATTGAACTACCAAGGACTAGGTTGAGGAAGATAGCAGGACTCCTAACAGGGCACTGCTGTATGAGGAAGCACCTCTACAATCTACGGGTAGAGGAAAGTTCCCTATGTAGGGGTTGCGGCATGACTGATGAAACGTCAGTTCATGTTCTCTTAGAGTGTCCACACTGGTCTGTATTACGCAGGCGAATCTTCGGAGTCACTGTCATGGCTCCTGGGGACACAAGCAGGCATCCACTGAAAAAGGTTGTGGCCTTTATTGAAGGGCTCGGCTTAATGGATGACTAGGTAGCAGGAATGGCACAATTGGCCCGCCAGTGGCCTCAGTGCCGGAACCGTGACTTTAGTTTGGCTAGGTCAAGGCTCGCCTGCACATTCTGTAGTAGTAGTAGTAGTACCTAAATAGAATTTGGCGCATTCCCAGGATATCATCTATATGCAGTTTTTTGGAGATTGATCTTCATTTTTTGGTTAAGTTTTTGTTAGTATAGATATTAACGTATTGTTAGATTTGAACCTGGTTCGAATATTAAATTGATTACAAGTTTTCTCAATTATTTCCGATACATTCGATAGATTTTTCTTCCTTATATTTGTTTGAAAATCATTTAGAGATACATATTGATATCAAAAATATTTCTATTTTATTTTAACCTTATAAAGTTGATATTCCCTTCAATGCAAAATAGGTTCTTAAAACTCATGTGAGTAAATGATTACAAATTAAAAAAAATCTCTGAGACTTGTTTTTGTAAACACCGTATTTACTAAGTTTAGCCGAACCTTATTTTTTCTTATTTATTTAGAGTATTAAAATATTGTTAAGATATCAAGATTCCATAAAAATTATATTTATTACGATAAATCCCTACTAATGGATAAACATACTCAAAATTGAAAACATAGATTAAACGACAATCCAAGAGATTTGAAAGTTATTAAATGAGTAAGTGGATGCATTATTGCTCTTTGTTGAGTGTTATTAATACTAAATAGTAATAAAAAAAATTGATAATATGGAGGCCCAGAGAGGATAGTCAACTCCATCGCTGGTACTTGCCCGTAATTTCTATTTTAGTTTTCAATTGAATGCACGTTTATTACTGATATCGGATATACCCCTGTGTGCAAAAAAGTTATTTTTATTAAGATTGATGTTGTATTAGATATTTTACGATTCAGATCCCTGGGGCGCCCCAAAAACAATTATTACCCATAACTTAATTACATTTCGAATACATTTTCGATAATAATACAACAAGTGTGTTAATGATTATCGAAATACAAATTTCTTCGATTTTGAGAAACAGATTGTTGTTTGGAAACAGCACGAGCGCGTAAGCGCGAGTGTGGTTTCCTAAAACAACAATTTGTTTCGAAAAAGAGGAGAAATTTTCGATAATCATTAATTACACGAGTTGTATTTGTCAAGATTATTTCTTGATACAATTATTCTGACATTTCTTTAATAATTTGACATTTTCTATCAGTCACTAGATTTTTAATAATAAAGCAACTAATGACAACGCGAAATACACAGATAGGAAAATTGCATGTATCCAATCAGGTGCCGAAATACAAAATCGAAAACATGGTGTTTTCAGATATCAATCCTCATATTTAAACCAATCGAAGGCACGTATTTTGTATTGAGTGAAATAATCAGTAGTATCTAATCTGAACTTCCATTATCGGTTTGGATCATTTTTGGGAGAAAAATTCTCCCAATTTCAGTAAGACCAAGCCAAACATGATGGTTATATAGAACTAAACCCTACAATACCAAGTGCTGCGAAGGAATATTCCGAGTATAAAGCACATGTATGCTTCCCAAGATATACGTATCGACATGCTGCCATTAAAAATAACTGAGGAAATAATATACTTGAACTCTGACTATTTAATTCAATTAATATTCGCAAAATCATTATTGTTTTCAAATTCAAATGATCATTGAAAATATTATGCTTATAGTAAGGTGGTTACGCACTACAGCAAAGCGCTAAAGTATGCCAATGTATTGAAGGATATTTGGTCAAGGTTCCATAGAGATACGTACAGTCAGAAGTCATATGCTTTTATCCAGAACTTACACATCTACCATAAAGGAGGCACTCAAACTTCTTATTGAGAACCACTTCCCACAGATCCATATAGCTGATGCAAACGACAATTGCACTTTCTCGATGGCCCACGACTTATTTTGTGGTTCAATTCGGCCAAAAGGTACTTCCAACCGTGATAATCACCTGTCCAATTTTTAATATCATTACAAGAATAATAATAAAAGTTCCAAAATTCTAGTACAATGTAATTATTCTTCTCGTTATTTTCTTGGGTAATACAACCACAATTTTTGGAACTTTAGTTCTTTACGCTAGGTTATGTTTGAGCGACCAGGGGTCGCGACGCAAAAGATCTGACCGTTACGCGTTACGTTACGCTACGTTATGTTACGTTGCTTCGTTATGTGCCTTGCTTGCGTGCTTGTGCCTGCTAAGTCTCTCTCTCTCGTTTACGAAGCAGCGATTCATAATAATATACTCCTGCCGGGATTCGAACCCGGGCCGCCCGCGTGCAATGCGAGCATTCTACCACTGAACCACCGATGCTATATTTAAATTTTATGCAAAGCTGGTATTCGCAGTGCCGGTGATCTACTTGAATTTGTTCGGATCAATTTTTACTATTATTTCCATATTTTTTTTGCGAGATTAAGTGGTCTAGCACATTTACTTTTCGAAATACAGGGTGTTGAAATTTTGAAAACTTGGATGTTTTAATTCGAACTTTAAAATGGATGGATAAATTGATTCGACATTTGGCAGGTTGTTTTTAAATGTAAAAGGGCATATTTTGAAAGAAATTGTAGTTTGTGCAACTAGTGTGGATATGATGGCCATATCGCACGAGGACGAAGTTTGAGCACGACGCCGTATGCGGAGTACTCAATCGTTCAAGTGCGATATGGACAATCCACACGAGTCGAGCAGCATATTTTTTCTACGACCCACTTAGGAAAGAATCTAAAAAATAAAAATTTCTATAAACTGTAATACTTATAACTTCAAATTAAACATTTTACAATTCAATTTTATGTTTCCACTAATTTTGTGGTAAACGTACAGTTCTTGAATGTCCAATTTGTATAATGCTACGGTTTCAATTTTTAAATATACGATGCTGTTATAAGTAGATGTTGCCAGTCGGACTCCCTCATGAAGGGTACCGTACCATTATCTATAATAATGAATATTCTGCAAAATATTTCAAACGTCTGCCTGTTGTTGTTATTATTATCAAGCAAAATTTCCTCACGGGGAATCGAACCCGGGTCTACCGCGTGAGAGTCTGGTATGCTTACTACTCATCCACCAAAGAATATGAAAATCGTTTATCTATAACGTCAAATGTATTACATATTTTTTTCTTAAAAGGAACTGAAGTTCCTACGTGTGTCCCGCGACACGTTCTACCTTTTTTTTAAATTTTCAGTCCAACGTTTTGGTAGTATCCAGCTACCGTTATCAAGAATAATTAAGTTGCTTGAACCCCTACCTGACACGATAAATTCGGAAACTAGGCTAGTTTATAGCACAAAAAAATTGAACATCCAAAAGATACAATGTAGGTAGCTCATCGACAAAATCCTGTTTTGCGAAAACTGTCTTGGAATTCATTAACAAATTGAATCCGGAAATACCTCTTCGTCATACCTATTTCATATGCAGAAGTTAATCTACAATCAGTTCAAATGTAACCACCGAATAGTAATCAACTATTGGGTGATATTACTAAGATATCATTTTAGTATTGTCATGATTTTGTGTTTGTTTTATATTTTTGTAAATTAAAAAATCACTAGGATGAATAAATTCAATCGAACAATGTCATTTAAATAATAAGTTTATTTATTGATAAAGTTTTTATACCACAGTAACGCTATTGGCGAATTAAATGTTGTGTCTAGTGTCTATTTCATTCCATAACCAACGCACAGGCCTAGTCTACTGAACTGTAAATACAATAAATCGTATAAATCCCTAATATGTTTGTTCATATATTCCTTTATCTATTTTCACATCAGTTAAGTGATACGACACTGGAGTATTTATTTAAAAACATTATTCGTAATTTTCCACAGCAACAGCATTTTAGACTGCGTGACTCCAGTAAACTCTACCTACTCCACAATTATTTATCAGTCAGTAAAATATTTATATATTTTATCTAATCGCACAGTGTGCACATTTTGTATATTTTTCCTTATTAACTGCTGTTTAATAGCAGCTTATAAGATACGTAATAAAACAATCTAGTTTTTCGAAGATAATTTTATTTATATTGCTCACCAATATTTTTTTCTTAAAAATTGACCTAATATTCTTAGTCTAATTTATACAAGAGTCCTATTATGTTGCAAAGATTTGTCGATTTAATGACGATACTACACCACATGGAAGAAAATAAAATAGATATTATAACCTTGATTGTTACGCTCAAGTTCTGGCGTAATCTCATAGACTACTTAATTCAAAGTCAAAAACATACAAATATGCAAATAAAGCTAATATTGTATTCAGTATGGATAGTTACTATAAACATTATGAAACTAGGTAATGTAGGAATGGACTTAATTGAAACATAACATAAAAGGATACTTTTTATTATATTTATTTGAAAATTTTTTGACAATTCCAAAAACCAATCAAATTTCCTCATTTTATATCATATGTACAATCTCAGCCAATCATGTCAACATTACACTGAAAACAGACCATGGGCAATTTTCACACGTTGCTATGGATATATATTGATTTATTTCGATTTTGAAGTTTCGAATATTTAATATTTCGAAATGTCACGATTTGGTTGTAATACTGAAACAAAAAATTTTCTATCCGAATAACCCTCGGACATTGATAAATGCTCAAAAATTTAATGACAACTTTCTCAAGCTTGTTGCTTGTAGGCAACAGACCTCCGCCTACGGCGTCGGTCTGTTTCCAAGCAACAAGCTTTCGAAATCTGTCATAAAATTTTTTCGAACAATTATCAATGTCCTTGGGTTATTACTACTGAGAACAGCCTGTGTTCATCTGTTTTCAAGACGTAAAGGTGACATTTTCAGAACAGCACACGGAAACTTTTTCCCGGTCTCCGATTTTTTTTGCGTGCGCTGAAAATAAACTAGAAAAATATATCATCGCCCGTGGATTGGGCTATCTATCGGGCGCGTCCCCAGGTGGCGGATAGGGGAACGGCCAAGGGACTGAGTCCTGACTGGGTCCCTTGGTCAGTGGCAGAAATAAGTAGGGTGAGGGGAGCTAAACCTCCCCAAAAGCTTTTGCGAAACATGCCACCGCGGACCAGCCTACCCAAGCTAAGGTGTAAGGAATCGTGCTGACAGCTGAATGGCCGCAGGGTGATATGCGGTCACGAACGATCCCCTTGGGGAACCGGGCGGAACCCCATTGTAATTAGCCTTCCTCTGGTAATGCGGGGCTCTGCCAGAGGTGACCAACCCTTCCCTTGCTACTCGTGGGAACACACATGAAAAAAATACACACACAAAAAACAAATCTCGAGGCTGGACAGAAGTGCTCACCTCAATCAAAAGCAGTAGCTGGGGATGAACAGAAATGTCCACCCCAAAATACTGCACAGAATGAGGCTGGACATGGAAGATCACCTCGTGATGCAACACAAAGGCCTAGGCGAAAGCGCATTTGCGGCGCCGAGGCCAAAAGGAGGAAGAGAGCGAAGGAATCAGGGGTGGCAGCAACTACAAATGCACCCCCCTCTTCCCCCACTCCACCTCCAACAGCAAAGGCACTTCCTGCGGCCGGCGCCAAGAGCTCCGCTTTGAATAAAGGCATGAAACCGGCTGCCCCTGCAGGAAAGCGCCCTCACTTAAGCACCTCCACGGAGGGGACTCCAAGAATGCTGAAGAAGCCGCGCAGCGACAGAAATGTCGCCGCGCCTTCCAAAACCTTTGCGGATGCCGCCTTGAGACACCTCAAGGTTGCTATCATAGATGAGACCAACCCGTACGGTAAGGTTACCGCAGAACGGGAAAGAATCATCAAAAATCAACTGCTAGAGGAACTGGACAAGCTCATCTTCTCCGCCTCCAGCAGCAATAGCAAAGCGCCCACGTTTAAGTCGTGGACATACTCCAGTGAAATCATCAGAGTGGTCTGCGATGACGACGGGACGCTAGAGTGGCTGAAAAAAGCCACAAAAAACCTCAAGCCGTGGGAGGAGGCATCACTGGCGGTCGTTAGTGTGGATAGGCTCCCTAAGCTGACCAAGGCCTCGCTCTGGATCCCGGAGGACGTCCACAAGACGACATCCGGTGAAAAAGAGAGGGTGCTTGGTCGGCTTAGGGTGCAGAACCCTGATCTGACGGTGGCAAGGTGGTGCACTTTCCATCATGAGGTGAAGGTGAACCCAGAAGGACACCTCTTCGTCTTTGGAATCGGAGACGAGGATCTGGCTGTCCTCAAGAAGAAGTCGATGAGGATGAGCTATGCGTTCACCTCATTGACTATCCGGGTAACGAGAAAGGAAGCAGGGGGTACCTCTGAAGACCCGAGGTCCTTGGTAGTCGAGCCACCTAGAGTGGATATTGACCCCAAGGCCACCATGGGTCCCGAAAAGGACGTCGAAGCATTCGATGACCTGACGGAGGAGGCACCCGAATACAGCGAGGTCGTCTCTCCCCTAGCGGAGGAGCAGATGGACCTCTAAAGTGAACCCAACTCCAGGCAACCTACTCATGGGCAAGGACGTTGTAGAAAAGGTAAATATCATACAATGCAACCTCCAACACAAAAAGGCGGCAACGGCAACACTATGTCGCCACCTTGATGTATTGGAGGATGCAATAGCTTTGATCCAGGAGCCCTGGATAATAAAGACCAAAATTACTGGTTTCAGTAGTCTAACGGGTCAAATTTTTAGCCTACCAAGCAATCAACAACCTAGGACAGCTGTTTACGTCCCAAGGAAATACAGAGTCTCTCAGATGGCACAATTCTGCACCTCAGACCTTACTGCGGTTAAAGTGGAATGTCCAGATGGAAGAGGCAAATATACGGCGTTGGTACTCGCATCGGTGTACTTACCTTCGGATGCAGCCACCCTACCACCGACTAAAGAGATGGAGGTACTAGTGGATCACTGCCTCAACCAGAGAGTGGAGCTGATATTGGGTTGCGACTCAAACTCACACCACTTGAGCTGGGGCAGCAAGGATATCAACGCCCGAGGTAAGTCTCTTTATGAATATATAATTAAGAAAGATCTAACAATCTTAAACAGAGGTACGGAGCCGACATTCATTAACGCCCGTAGCCAAACATTAATAGATATTACGCTGGCGACAGCCAAAATATCAATCAAAATTCAGGACTGGCAGGTGTCGGATCATATTTCTATGTCAGACCACCGCTGGCTGACCTATACGGTAAGCCAGGATCTCAGGACCACTGTAAAATCCCGTGACCCGAAGAGGACGGATGTAGCTCTCTACAATCGACTCTTAATAGGTGCTCTGCGGGAAACAGAGGTCCTGACTCCCAGCAATAATGAAGAACTGGAAAGGTACACAGTATCTATCCAAAACAAAATAGACATTGCCTATAAGGAATCCTGTCCGATGAGGATGGTTCAGACAGGCGGCACGACCAATACCTGGTGGTGCCCTGAACTGGAACACCTCAGAAAGACAGCGAGAACGACCTTTAACAAGGCAAAACGAACAAAACTCAAAGAGGACTGGGGAGTATATAAAGCCAACCTCAAAGAGTTCAAAAAAGTCTGCAGACAAAAGCAAAGAGAAGCCTGGAGAGCCTATTGTGAGGCAGTCGAAGACTTCCCACAAATTTCTAGGCTACAGAAGGCACTCTCAAACGACCACCATAAGAGTATCGGCATCCTGACAAGGGAAAATGGCGACAAGGCCGCCAACCTTCAAGAGAGCGCTGAGATTCTTATGGAAACTCACTTCCCAGGTTCTGTCTTTCCTGGAACGTCAAACTGGACGGAAGTATCAACAACACCCTCACAATATGACTGGCAATATGCTAGTGCACTAATTGATGAGGACAAGATAAGATGGGCCATATCGGGCTTTTCCCCCTACAAGTCACCAGTACCTGACGGAATAAGACCAGCCCTACTTCAATGGGGAATGGATACTCTTATGCCGCACCTGGTTGGAATTTTCAGAGCCTCTTTAGCTCTGAGGTATATTCCCAGTAAGTGGAGAGAAGTACGAGTGGTATTTATACCCAAACCAGGTAGGATGGACTACACCTTACCAAAAGCATTCCGACCAATTAGTCTCACATCGTTCTTTTTAAAAACAATGGAGAGGCTATGCGAGCGGTATATAAGAGATGAAGTGCTAGTTCACAACCCACTTCATCCAAATCAGCATGCATATACTCCGGGAAGGTCCACTGATTCGGCCCTTCACCAAGTGGTTGGCAGAATCGAAAGATCATTGGACAACAAAGAATCCACCCTGGGTATATTCATAGATATCGAGGGAGCGTTTGATAAAACAACCTTTCCAACAATTACCCAACAACTCAACTCCAGGAATGTACCTCTGGTAGTAGGAGAATGGATACTCAAGATGCTCTCTAGTAGAGCAATAAGTATCAATGTAGAAGACATCACAGTAAGAGGACTGGTCATGAGGGGATGTCCACAAGGAGGAGTCTTATCACCCCTTCTGTGGAACATAGTCCTAGACACCCTGATTAATCACCTCAACAACAATGGATTCTACACAATTGCATACGCAGATGACATAGTTATCTTGCAGACTGGCAAATTTGTGAACACACTGTGCGATAGAGCGCAGGATGGGCTTGAATTAATTGAAAAATGGTGTGAGGAACACTCATTGTCGATCAATCCCAGAAAGACTGAGATGGTCCTTTTCACCAGGAAAAGAAGTTTATCGGGTTTGAAACCTCCCGAAATCTTCAAAAGCAAACTAAACTTTTCGGAAGAGGTGAAATACCTTGGTATTACCCTCGACAGGAAACTAACATGGAACTCTCATCTACACAGCAGAGCAAAAAGAGCATATGTGGCATATGAGCAGTGTCGGAGGACAGTGGGACGCACATGGGGTCTGTCGCCCCGTGTGGTCACCTGGATCTACACTGCAATAATAAGACCCATGTTAACGTATGGAGCAATTGCATGGGGACCGAAGGTTCTACAAGCAACGGCCATCCAAAAATTATATCAAATACAGCGAATGGCTTGTTTGAACATCACAGGAGCCATGAGAACAACACCAACTGCAGCAATGGAACTAATTACTGGTCTGACCCCTCTGGACCTACACGTCAAGGAGGTTGCGTTAATGGCAATGGTACGATTGCGCACGGCTGGTGTAAACCCCGAAGTAGGAATGGGCCAATTGAGGTTGAGCCTATGGAAGGAAGCGCTCACTGCGCTACCTCTCCTGCAGGCAGCCAACGATGCAATTGAACCCAGGTTTTTGTTTAACAAACCCTACAAAATTCAAATAAAACAGAACACAGAGCCAGATGCTGCAAATGCAATACGCATATATACAGATGGTTCAAAAATGAAAGAAGGCTCAGGCTGTGGAGTTTACTCGAGAGCACTGAGCCTCAAGATTAAGTGGGGAATGGGAAACAATACCAGCGTGGTTCAAACAGAACTGGCTGGTATCTCAATTGCCACAAAAGAACTAACCAGAAGAGGAATTTCTGGCAAAACCATAATAATCTGCACTGATAGTAGACAAGCCCTATTAGCCTTGAACAGACAACGTGTTATATCGAGGCTAGTACTAGAGTGCCACCAAGATTTAGCTGACGTCTCGGCAGATAACAACATTATCCTGAGGTGGGTTAAAGGGCACGACAGGAGTAAAGGAAATCGCATTGCTGATTCTTTAGCCAGGGAAGCCGCTGGACTGAAAATTCTAGGACACCTACGGCCTAACGACTTCGACAATTGCGGAACTAACCAAACGTTACACCCATGCTCAATCCCTTGAGAGATGGGATGGAATCAAAGGATGCAGTTTTGCCAGGATCACCCTGGGCGACCCTCGGAAGCTGGCGCCGAAGAAATATTTGGCGATGACCAGGAAAAACCTACGTTTAACAGTAGGATTTCTGACTGGTCACTGTCAACTAAGTAAACACCTCCATACTATGGGGCTAGTGGACACACCTCTATGCAGGATGTGTGAACAGGAAGATGAAACTGTCAGGCATGTCTTATGCGAGTGTCCGGAGTTATCGTCAATAAGAGAGTGTGTGTTCGGTGAGTCTTGGCCTACACCTGCCGATATAAAGGAGATGTCTCCCAGTGACCTGTCCACCTTCCTGAGAAGGACAGGATGGACAATGACCTAGGAGGACAACTCCTCGGGAGGATGTACAATGGGTCACATGTGGCCTAAGTGCTGTGAGCCTACACACTCACCCTCCCTACTCTACAGATACAGATACAGAGATATATCATCACATACAGTTTTAACTTTTTTGAGGTCTTTCCATTCCATGAAAAGTTGATACTCATGTTCTTATCTCGACCTGGATTTTGCTGGTAACAAAACAGCACTGGCTCGTGCCGCTAGCTCTTATTATGTTCATACGAATATCTGGATTTTCTTCCAAGTACATTTTTTAAAACAAACATGAGTTAAACTGACAAAAAATGAAACAATGCCGACAATAATCATATCGTTGCTATGGCAATGTTAATTAAAAGTTTGTTACTATTACGATGTAGGTACTATGAATCGTTTGGAGAAAAAAAATGTTTCAATTTCACTTCTCATCCTTTTTTGCGTTGTTTTCAGATGAGTATAATAATAAAAAGTATCGTTCATTACACGTCCGGAAATGGATTTTACTGTGCGCGCGTGAGGCGAAGCCAAAAACTGTAAGTTATGCAAGCTCTAACTATCAGTGCCGTCGGTTGCGAATAATCGGTCCATATTATCTTGTCTGAAATTGACATTGCCGTATACATTGGAACGTTCGAAAAACTCTTTTGCTCAATTACCTATATCAATTTCTCTCACATGTCTGGATTGAACAGAATACCTCACAGGAATTGCATTTAGCTTATTCGTGTACTGCATAACATGTTGTAGTATCTTATTATTTTCAAGCAAATTCCAGATTGGTGATGAATTTGCACCTTCGCCAAGATCACTTGCTACAGATCCAATTTGATTGATGAGATTTTTGTTTTTATGTTTTCGGGAAATCATTGAAGAACATGCTAAGACCTGAAAGAATTATTGTGCCCCTTACTTCTACTTAGTTCCTGAGGAAAGTCTAAGAGACTAGCAGCTCTTTTAGACTTATTCCCTGTAGGATTTTAGGTCTGCAGGCTTTAGTTTAGGAAAACTATTTTATCCCGAGGTTTCCTAGGTGTTGTGTCCTAGGATTCTGAAATGCCGTGCAGTTCACAAGTATATGGATGGAGGTTTCTTCTTAAATTCCAGATCTTCCCAATAGTCAGATCTTTTCTTTTTTTTTTGGCATTGACTATTTCTTCAATATTACATTGTAGCTGAAACCGCAAAAGGGTTCCAAACCCCAAAAGGTTGTTTTAGTTTCCCTCTGCTAGTTCATCTGCTATATCATTTCCTTCTATTCCACTTTGTCCTGGAATCCACAGTAAGGTTACTATATTGTTCTTGCCTAGTTCATTGAGTGGGCACACTTTTCTAGGGCGTGAATTTTCGCTTTTGGTTTTTCTTAGGCTTTGGGCATGTTCTTATTGCTTCTGTGTTGGATATATAGACTGGTCTTGGTATTTTGCAAAAGTTGTCTCTAATTATCAATAGGCTAGTTCTACTACTCCATGCAATGGCTGCATAAGCGATGATTGGTATCACTATGGCGATATACATCAAGGATGAGTATTTTTGGGCTACAACGCCAATTGTTCCCTTCCAGATTTTTCCACACCACTGAAACCATTTTTGCTTCGTAGATAATCTCCTTTTCGTATTCGTTCCTGAGAAGTTCAGTGTCTAGATACTCGACTTCTTGTCTCCATCCAACCCAGCCCCCATCAAGTTAATTGATCTTGAAGTTGAGTTTCCTTTTCTCAGTGAAGACTATCAAGATGGTTTTGGGGTTGATGTTGAGTCCCTGAAATTTTCAGTCTGTCTGACTTTCTGAGAGTACAAGGATCCCCTTTCGATATTCAATTGCAAAAACGTGTCAATAGCGTAGATTTCTGCCCGGAATACAGATGCAAACTTGCTCAACGACACGTGGATATTGCACCATGGACTCCAGCTCCTCTGCCTGTGTCAGTCTTGGATCAGCCTGTGTACTTTTACGGCATGTTGAACTCGTTATAGTATTTTTTATGCCAGTCGTTCTCATGCAATATTTTTTATGATGTAAAGCACATTTTTGCTAATCAAAATTGCAGTCAAGTTTCCCATTAAGAAGCACCCTGTATATAGAGTTCAAGCTGTTCACAAAATATAAATGAATCTTACTTAAAATGATTTTTGGCGGAAGACGTACAATGAAGAATAATCTACAGAAATTCTAGTCGATAGAGACGCCTCAAAAGACTTAATCGATCTTAAAAGGGTTGGTAGAGGAGAATCACAGAACTGCAAAAATATCCCAATACCATCGTGTTTTGTTTAAAATAAAACTGGAACTGGAACTGGAATATTCCATTAAATAATAATTGTTAATCTATACTAATCAATCAAAGGCTGCCACCAGTCGGAATATGAAGCAAACTTTCAGTTTGACATTCTAAATATTGGCTTAAAGTCGCAAATAAAATCGTTTTCGCGTCTTGGAATAGTTAAGGTCAGATTTTCATAAATATCTTATTTCTTATGCCTTGCATATAGTATTTGCGTTAATTACAAAGGTTGTGGAATCTGATATCCCTACAATCAATATTCAATACATTCATTTTTTAGGTAATGCGCGAAGAGTCTGAATCGCCGAGCTGTAGAAGATTTGACATTGAAGATCTCTAGAAGATAGTTTGGTGGTTTTTGGGCAAACATTTAGTGTGTCAAAATAAAGGTTCATGACGATTGTCCATGGTCAACTGCGAAAACCTTAACACGTGATCATCGCCCTTGCCGACTTTTTCCTGGTCTAAAGAATAAGTCAACGAAACGAACAAGTATCGGAGATATTAGATTTAAAACTATTAAAACACTGAAGTTCAACTATGAAGAAACAACTACTTCTCAGGCTATATGACCCGACAGTTTATAGATTCCTACATCTCACGTTAATTCGTTCACAACGCAATTATAGAATAAGTACATTCCTTGTATATCTTGTATATCAGGTATTTTCATCATTAATACACTGACTAATTCCTCTTGGGATATTTCGTCTTCGAGGACAGACGAATGCAATTTTTATTAAACCAACACAATTTATTAACGTAAAATAGAAAAGATATAAAATTCCAGTTACGTGTAACAGCTATTACTCATTCGGATAAATTACGACAGCCGCCTGCGGCTTCTTCGTGTTCCTCTATGGCTATTAAATAATATACCATTTTACATTACTATTACGGAAATGACTTTAACTATATATATATTTAATACCAAATAATAAAATAACTTATACAATAATTAAATTCAATAAATGGGGAACATATTATTTTCTATCGATGATATATTACACACTTACAGAGTTGTAGGAAATAAGTGTCACATTATATATGTTTCATAAGTACGGAGTTTAACAGCTTGAATTGAAAATATTTTATCCCCTTGTTCTGGGACAAATTCATACTGACAATGATTAGAGATACTAGAGGGGGAAAACTGACTTCGATAGCTCAAGAATGATTTGGTAGGATGCGGCGGAAAATGGAAAATACACATACAAACTGTTTGTTCCAACCCACAAGTTTTGTACGATCACGAAACGGTTTCAGAACTGCTAGGATCGATTATATGCGCAGGCGTTAACTTCACACGGTTACATGTCTATATGAAATCACTGCCGAGCTGGAACGGTTTTGATATTGCATTTCGTACGATCAGATCAGTAGGATTAATTAGAATATAATAATATATGGACCTATTTTGTGAAATAATATTTTTAAAAGATGTATCGGACCAATTCACAACATTATTAACTAATTAAGTTGGTATCTACTTCAAATTAAGTTCTCACCTAAATAATTTCCATCCTCAACTCTTTTGTTGGAAATTAATTCCAAATCATCTTCACTGCTTGTACTATCTATCAAATTCTGAAAAATCGCCAAATCCATCGTCACTCATTCATCGTCAAAATGGATCAAAACGCTTGAAGGAATGCAAGAAACATAACCAAGCTAAATGACAGATAAAACAACTGTTTAATTCAATACAGTATCAATTCCAGTCCAAACAGTATTCAATTTGAGCCGTGTATCAAAATTACCGTTCTGAAACCGTTACATAAATGATCCAAAGGCAGGTTGGAACGCAAATAGGATCGTCCTATAAACCATCACGTCTCGGTTGGAACGCATTTCAATCGTTGCGCATGAGCGTGATCGTCATGTTATGGTTTTTCGACGGGTTGGAACAAACCTATTCAATTGGGCACAAAATACTTAAATACAAACGAACAAACTTATCAGCCAGATTCTGGTTATTGATGTAATTATCGCGAACAGGAAAGTACGACTTCAGATTAATGCACAATCTCCAAAAATGGAGATAAATATACTTTTTAATTACTCCAATTTGAGAATTTAATTGTTGATCCATTGCAAAGAGAAGTAACTGTGAAATACTTAATAAAGCTTAAAAAATATCAACAAGTAATATTAATAATGCAATTCGTGAATTGTGATGGAGTTTGCAATTAAGGTGTTTTATTTCCCTGAGGTCAAGGTCAACATAATCACGCCACATACACATCAATTTCAAGGTCTGGGCTGATATTCTACTTTCCAATTATAAAGTAATATTATTAATAAACACTTTCTGTGTCCTATGGAGCAAAGGACCACAGAGATTGAGGATGAAAAACCAATGTATAAATATAGAAAGTAATATGAAAAATAATGACGGATGAGCAATAATGAATTCAACCCTCGTTGGGCTTCTCAAGCTGATTGTTTAAGCTCGGGCATGGCTCCCACAAAATGGGCTGGGACATGGCCAGGGCCCGGACATGGACCACTATTTGTTTATGTCCATTAGTGGACATAGGAGAAGTAGGAGCAGTTAATAGAACTATTGTGAATACTGTGAATTCAGGGAAAATGAAAATGCGATTAAACGGCACGACGCTTTGCTCGAAATTCCAGTTCCATATGGAGTGGACTTAGAGCTTGGCTGGACCCAAAATCTCTACTTTCGACGTTTTGGAATCAACTTATCAACAATAGGTAATTGCATCTGCAAATGCCACTCCTCTGTCACACTACACACTACAACTTCTATAAAGACATGGTACCATGCATCCTTTGTTGATCAGCTTTGCCGATTGGTGAAGCTGATCCGCATAGTGCGAGTGAGCCTTTACACGTGGTTGCAAAAAGGGGAGGTCGTCATGAACGATCTGGGGACTAGCTCGTGTCAACATCTGCTTTTTGGTGACATATTCACTACTCCAAGTTGAGTTTTTGAAGAAGGGTACGGAATATTATTGCTGGACTATTCAATCAAATAAATATTGAGTCGTACAGAAATATACTAGCATTGAGCTTGATCTTTTTACCCGGACCGTTTAGGTGTGTTCATGGAAGTAGGGTGCAAACAATGATAATTATAATGTTCAGCCAAACTGAGAATCTAGAAAAGGAACGTCTTCAAGAAGTAAATCCAATGATTGTTGAAAAATGGTGTTACGCAGAGGAATGTTTCTACCATTCTCCTTCCATTTTTGTTTTGTTTATTGCCTTAGGCACGAAAATTTGAAAGCAAACTATAGAATCAAATGCACGAGTGAAGGCACCAAGTTAATTTATGCATTCATAATTTATACCTCCAAAAAACTACGTCTATTAGAGTAATAACAAAAGATAAACATAAATATCTCAATATCGGAATATCTGAATATCTCAACGCATAACGACTATCTCAAAATTACAAACAATAAATAGATAACTTTAAAGGAACTTATGTACAAAAAATCATTACATCCATGGAATGTCGTTGCTATAAGTAACCGAATGAAAGTTTAAAAAACAAAATACGAAATTGACAGTTTATTAGAAAATATTAGTTGTTATTGTCGGCAATTTTGTAAACATGCTTACAAAAGATGAAAAGGTTGAAATAATTTTAATTCATGGCGAAGACCGTACAAATAGAACTACTGCCGAAATTTTTAATACCAGACATCCTGAAAGACATATTTTCCAAGCGACGGTCGGCAAAATTATGTCAAAATTCAAGGACAGCGGTTCAGTGAATAATATTTTTTAAAAACAGCATGTTGCATGGAAAATTGCTGACAAAAAAGGAGAAGAAATATTGCTAGATGTTGTAGAGCAAAAGGTTACCTCTGTAGCTGGAATATCGGAGAGGACAAATGTAGCAAAATAAATACAACTGTAAGGAGAATTTTAAACAAACACCATTATCACCCATATAAGCCTCAATTTATTAATACCTACATTGAAAGAAAGAGACTTTGACTCAAGATTAGAATTTTGTGCACGAATACAAGGTGAGGTTGAAGACAGCCTACATTTTTCATTTCATTATGTTTACGGACGAAGCCACTTTTATCTCCAATGGAACGGTATCCTCTCAGAATTGTCGATGGTGGGCTGATGTAAATCCTAATTTCATAATAGAGTGTAAAGATCAGTATTCTTTTAAAACTAATGTGTGGTGTGGCATTTTTAACGGAAGGTTAATTGGACCTTATTTTTTTAGACAAAATTTAAATGCTAGACGATACTTAAACTTGTTACAACAAGAAATTGCATCATTTGTAGATGAAATGCCGTTGAATGAAAGGTCGCGTTTGGTTTTTCAACAAGATGGAGCATCAATTCACAGTACTGTTGCAGTCAGGGAATTTTTAAACATTTTGTTCAGAGGGAAATGGATCGGGGAGTTTTCTGAATTTCTTTGGCCGGCGCGATCCCCCGATTTGACCATAATGGACTTTTCCCCTGGGGATATTTAAAAGAAAAAGTATACAAAAGAAGGCCTTTTCAAAATGTGTTTGTAATTTTTAAGTAGTCGTTATGCGTTATAATTAAAACCATTTTTGTACTATCCAACTAAAATTTATTAAAGAAAAAGTTGAAAAACAATTTCTGATTTTTTTGAAATTTGGAAAATAATCCAGAGACTACCTCTTTTTTAGTTGAAAATATCAATAATCTTCAAAACCAGCTTACGTACGGATATTATGATCACAATATGCAATGAAATGGTAGCTTTTATACTACTTTAAAGAGTTTCAAATGATTTTAAAGTAGCCAGATACGGGGGTGAATAAAAAATACGAAAATATGAAATTTATTGAACATCAAAATTTCTCTCTTAAAATCGGCACATAAGCATAAAATGTGATTAGAATCATAATTTCCAAGTAGCATTTGTCGAAATTTTAACAAATTGACCCGTTTTTAGGACATTTTTTCCAAAACTACGAACTTGGCAATTGACAGATGTTACCTGTCAACTTTGACTTGGCGCATTTTGAGTTATTCCAGAAGCAGAAGTGATTGCTATCCAAAGTTGTTATTTAACTACAATAATAAAAAAAATTCCCATATGGTTCCAACTTTATGGCGGACATTGTATAATGGCCCCCGCGGATGATCAGGACTGACCATCAGACCCATGGCTCTTAAATCCGTCAGTGAATATTTTATAAGAAGATTACCTCATTTGGAGTTTTTCTCTCACAATAAGGCTGCACAGGAGATGCACTAGAGGCTTAAGTATTGTAGTTTGTATTGAAAAAGGGTATACCATTATCTGCCTCACAGTAACCGGAAATGTTAGCGGTAGCCTATACTGGGGATCGCTTATTTTTCCACCATTTATTTGTTAGATTTTGCACCGATAGTAAAAAATTTTCACGTAATAAAGAGTTTTTGTTGTTTGCCTAAAATTTGATTACAAATTTTTCTGCTAGGTATACTCGTCTAAGGTGTGGAAGCGGTACATTTTATTCAGCAAAAAGAGTGGCAGTTGGAGCAGCTTCCAACACTAATCGCAGCGCTATATATTGTAATGTATTTGTAAATTGTAACTTGTAATCAAATCAAAATCGAAAAGATTTGGTATCAGATAGTAACTTCCGTATTCTAAAATAAATCTTTTAAATGCTCTATAAAATTGAAAATTTATTTTTGGATCTGCTCCCCGTTTTCCAATTCTATAACCAAAATTATCGCGAATTTTTTCGAATGGATTTCTTCGGATTCTGTTCTAAAAACGAACTATCGCCAATAATCTACTAGAAATGGACACTTTTTAGGATAAAACTTCAACATCCCAATACATCCAGTGAACACGCTTCATAACAAGAGTAGAACCGGTACATAACATTACATTTTATTGAAAATGCAATAATATGTATAATAAAATTTAGTACTCTCCATTCGTTATTATTGCAGATTGGGTGCATCCACATTCCTTTCTTTGCTTCACGGTCACTTTTATGTTACAATAGCTAATAATTCCTCAATCAGGAGAGATATTTTTTGGCTACAAATTTTGAGGAATAGTGGATAATTTTATTCAGGAAGAATTTATTAATACCAACTGTGAATTGTGATTTTCAACAGATTGAAGAATGTGAACAAGACTCAACCAAACCGAGATCACCATTATAGTGTGCACTGACCCTAATAAGTTAAACTGATTTTTTATTGATGAAGGTATTCTAGTATTAACTATTTCCTATATTGATTTGTCGGTATATTTAGATACATACATCAAACAAAAAAGTTTTCCTACGACTGCTATGGAAAATAGTTCTTTTCCCACAATTTACGAAACTACAAAGTGTCACTTTGCCTAAGCAGTGGGAAAGATTTTTTTCCACGCCGCATATTATATTTATATGGAGAATCAAATAAAATCGACAAAAACTTAGTATGCTACTGTCATCTTCAAATACCTACTTAGTTGTCACAAAACTGTCAGATTATATTGGAAGCTATTAAATTCGAAAAGGTAGTTTCAAATAATAGAGAATTTAATGAAAAGAAATGACGTTCCGGGTGTGATAAACTAACTTCTCTTTAATTAGACTTTAATAATTTAAACACATTTTGTTATAAAACCTAATTTTATTTACTTCTACACTAGTTGAATGCACCAATTATAATAATCTACAATAATCCATTTAACCTAAAACATTATATCAAAATCGATCTATCAGCGTAAAGTACTTCAGGTAGCAACAGTCTTATTGCTGATTAAACAGTATACACAGGTCAATAATACTACACCTGAAGTCGATGCACTTGATAGAGGAAATTGTGAAATATATATTACTAAATATCTAAAATAATGAATATCATTACACCTCCAAAGGGCGAGAAAAAAAATGTTTAGACGTCTTCTAAAATAGACGACAAAAATTCTGTGCCCTTGTCTGTTACAATTTCATCAGGAACCCCATATCGCAAAATATAATTTTCAACAAATGTTTTTGCTACTGTATAAGATTCCTTATTTGTAATAGCGTAGCATTCAACAAATTTACTCAATTCGCATTGTAAAGTTAAAATGTATTTGTTATTATCGATATCCTGCTCTAAAGGACCTACCAAATCGAGATATATTTTTTGTAGAGCTGATTTAGCAGTGGTAGTGATTTTCAGTGGCTCAATGTTTCGCTGTGAATGCTTGTGTCGTTGACAATCATCACATTTTTTCACGAAACTTTCTACATCATTCCGCAGGCCTGGCCAGAAATATGTTTTCTTTATATTATTAAACATACGATTTATTCCAGCATGACCTCCGGTAGGTAACAAATGATAGTCGTTTAATATTATTTGTCTTTTTTCTAATTCTAAAACTTCTTCGTTAGATTTTACAATTGATATTTTTAAATCAAACTTCTTTATTTTTTCAGGGAATTTTATAAGTTCATTTAATAAGTACATGCACTTTTCATCTTTTACAATAATTAATTCCGGAATATTAAATTTATTACACATTATTTTCAGATCTCTCAACGTAGTACCTAAGTCTAACGATGATAGAGTATTCTGATTTATGTAAATTATTCGCGAATTTTCAATTAAAATTAATTTCCCTATTTTATAATCATATTTTTTATTTCTTACTATTTTCTCAAAATCTTTCTGTAACATAGGACAAAGTTGAAAAGAATACTTTGGTCGCCTTAATAATTCTATGAGTCCAGGGTGATCAGTCCTTTTCTCTAGATTAGAATCAAGACTACCAACAATATTTTCATTTGCTAGCTTTGCCTGTGCTCTAGTTACCATATAAGTAGTTTCTTTCATATTTGGCTTCATCTCCTTCAAATCATCCGACGATAATTCGACACGGGACAAAGCGTCTGCTACTACATTATTTTTACCTTTAACGTATTTTATTGTAAAGTCGTATTCCTCAAGCAATAACCTAAATTTAGTAAGTCTGCTTGAAGGGTTTGTCATTCCAAAAAGATACAAAAGCGGACGATGGTCACTATATATAACGAAGCGTCTAGAATACAGGTACGGTCTGAAGTGATTTACTGCCCAACATATACTTAAAAGTTCCTTTTCAATTGTACTATAATTTTTCTCACTTTTGTTTAAGACTCTACTGGCATATGCAATAGGTTTATCATTTCCATTAGACAAAACGGCACCAATGGCATAACCTGAGGCATCGGTATTTAAGATAAAACAATTATTTTCTGAAAAATTCGGAAACTGTAAAATAGGTGGATTTTGTAAGGCTTGTTTCAAAATTTCGAAGGATTTTTGGCATTCTGGGGTCCATTCAAACTGTACCCCTTTTCTTGTTAATTCATTTAAAGGTCTAGCAATATCTCCAAAATTTTTGACAAATTTTCTATAATAATTAGCAAATGCTACAAATCTCTTAGTTTCATTGGAGTCTTTGGGAACAGGATAATTTTTTATGATTTCGGTTTTTCTAGGGTCTGGTGAGACACCTTCTGCCGAAATAGTGTGTCCCAAATATAAAATTTCTTTTTTCAGAAATTCACATTTATTTGGATTAAGTTTTAAATTTACGTCTCTTAATCGTTGGAAAACTTTAGATAAATTTTTGTTGTGATTTATTAAGTTATTACCGAATACTATAAGGTCATCTAAATATATGAAACAAGAATCGTAATTTAATCCCGACATTGCAATGGTCATAGCTCGTGAAAATGAAGAAGGGCTAATTTTTAATCCTTGAGGTAATCTGGTCATTTGGTACTGCCCTCGGTCTGTGCTAAAGGCTGTACAGGGTCGACTGAGTTGGTCTAATTCTATTTGATAATATCCTTGGGAAAGGTCAAGATGGGAAAAATAAATAGCACCGGACAAGGAGTCTAAAATATCCGTAATTGAAGGTAACGGAAATTTATCATCTTCTATTTGTTTGTTCAATAATCGGTAATCTAAAACTAATCTCCATCTTTTATTCTCATTCAACGATGACTTTGGAACAAGTAATATAGGCGACGAAAATTTTGATCTCGTCTCCTCTATAATACCGTCTTTTAACATTTTGTCTACTTGACGATGAATTTCATCTTTTTGGGCAAAGGGTAACCGATACGGTTTAACAAAAACCGATTGAGCTGGGTTTTTTAGAGGTATATCTGATTTATAAATATTTGTAACAGTTAGAGGATCATTTTCTAAATGAAAAATATCGGAATATTTGACACAAAGCTTTTCAATTGCACTTTTTTCCTCGTTATGTAAATAATTCAATTTTAAACAGTTTAACAATGAATCAGCACGACTTACCGATAAATTATCTCCGTTTTTAATTTTCCCTAAATTGTAATTTTCTAATTTGTCTAATTTTGGTCTAAAATTTTTAATATTTACCGGTTCATTTCTAACATTTAAAATCTTAACGGGAATTCTATTACAATTATCAGGCTTAACTAAAATTCCGGCTACAAAAACGCCTTCGCATAATTGTTCTGGTAATACGATACTCTCATTCTTAATGTCAGTATGAAAAAATTTAATTATTTCGCATCTTGGCGGAATTAGTATATTAGATAATTGTTTAGAGTGCATTGGAAGTGAAATTTTGAAACCGTCTATCCAGAAAGTAAATAAAAATGTTTCATAGTCTATACATGCAGCATATTTATTAAAGAAATCTGAACCTATAATACCATGCATAGAGTTGTCAAATTCATTCATCAACAAAAATGTATGAGATATTTTTTTTTCATTGTTTACATGTAAAGTAATATTAGCTGAGCCATGTGACACCGTTGATCCAGTGACTCCCTGAATTTGAACCTTCTTTGTAAAATCTATAATTTCATGTTCATGTAAATATTTTGAGAATATTAAACTTACTGAGGAACCTGTGTCTAATAGAAAATTTAGTTTCAATCCGTTGTAATTAAATTCAACAAAATTTAGTCCATTAGCATTATAAACTGAAACATTTTTAGCATATTTAGGCACGAAAAAACGTTTGTGACGTAGAAGGTTCATTTACATCTCGTATGCAATAATTTCTATGACTATTATTTCCACGATAATTATTAAAATTAGGCCGAGTGTTAGAATTGCCTCTTTTATTACCATTGTAATTTGTGAAATTACCTCGTCCCCTGCGAAACTGATTGTAATTTGAATTTTTTCTTTTACCCCAACTTGAGGAATTATGACTTTTCATAAAAAACATGTTTTGTTTGGGTATTTCTTCGTCTTGTGCAACCTGAATGGCATCGCTAAGTTTAGTATAATTTCTAGATTTAACTATGGTTTTCAAATCGTTATTTTGTAGACCATTCGCAAATGCATGGATTGCAATTTTTTCATTAACTACTCTTAAAGTTTCCATTGCATCTACATTGCCATCGCCTTCACTAATCGTTAAATTAACTAATAATTCTTCAACGTATCTACCGAAACTATCAATTGATTTCCCATTTTGTTTTGCATTATGTAATTGATTTGATAAAGTTGAAACTGATTTTTTAGTAATGAAGTGCGATCTCAAATCGGAAATTAAATCCTTATTTGTATCATAATTTTGTTTTAATCTAATTTTAGCATTTTCTGAAAGACGTGTCTTTAAAACAAAAATAGTTAAAAGTTTTTTACCGTTCGCATCTAGTAATGAGTCGTATAATTCAATGTTATCAATGAGACTTTTTGTTACATTTTCATTTCCGTTCATAACAGGAATTAAACCTGTGGCAGTTTTCAAATCAAATTTTTCTGACATGTTTTCTACTTTAGCACTTAAATCTGAATTTGAATTATTACCCTCAGTTGCATTTGCTAATCTATCTTGTAAAATTTCATCAATACTTTTTAGATACTTTTGAATTGAATCTGCCAAAGCTAGAATGCCTTGTTTATCTTTATCCTCAAAAGTTGCATTATTGACTAACAGTTTTAAATCATTGAAATTATCTTTAAGCTTATCTAGTTTAATAAACTTACGTTGTACTTTTTCTAAATTTGTCCTTCTATCTACGGGGTCTTTATTTAAGTTCCTATAAAATACTCTCAATTCTTCGAGCAAGTATTTAAGTTCGTTGCAAACCGGCATCACACTTTCACGCACATTTTGTAAATTTTCTCACTTTAACCATCACTTTTATACCAATTCTTGACTAGCCGTAATTTCTCTTCGGATCTTCCTTTCAAGCCGCTTCTTACACTTTCCATATAAATAACAGATGACAACTGCAACTGCTATAATAACAACTCCAATTTCCAATATATCTTTGATGGAAACACCTCCATTTTGTTTTGGACTATTTGACTGTCCTCCGCTATTTCCTGACTGGGCTATAACAATTTCTTCTTTCTCTTCCTTTGAATAAGTATTTCCGCCCATTTTCTCACAACTTCATATTCTCATTTTATTTATTTATTATTTTTTCGGCTGGCAGGATCGCCATGTGATAAACTAACTTCTCTTTAATTAGACTTTAATAATTTAAACACATTTTGTTATAAAACCTAATTTTATTTACTTCTACACTAGTTGAATGCACCAATTATAATAATCTACAATAATCCATTTAACCTAAAACATTATATCAAAATCGATCTATCAGCGTAAAGTACTTCAGGTAGCAACAGTCTTATTGCTGATTAAACAGTATACACAGGTCAATAATACTACACCTGAAGTCGATGCACTTGATAGAGGAAATTGTGAAATATATATTACTAAATATCTAAAATAATGAATATCATTACACGGGTTTGGTCATACAAAATTGTACAAATTCCACCATCAACTATAATTTTGAATAAAATTTAAATTTGCGCAGTTGTAGAAAAAGTATAGTGTGCAACATGTGGGGAAGGTACTTTTCTCACTCGTGTGTTTGCGTCCCTCGCCCTTCGGGTTCGTGCCACAAACTTCCACACTCGTGAGAGAAGTTGAACTTTCCCCACTTGTTGCACAATATACTTTTGTGATGAGAGATACGTTGACGCTTAAGGTCTCACAAAGGTTCTCTGTCCCCTAACTCATTTGTTAGAAAACATTCGGATAATGCATCTTCGAAAGTCTGTTGTCATCACGTAATCTTATCAATATTTTTGAATGTACTTGCACAAGGAAATAGGATCATCAAACCACCAAGGCCATCGCACCTAAGGTTATCAGTTTTTTTGTTATCTAAAAAATGTCGTATATAAAACACACCTTGACGGCCCAGGAAAAAAGATCAATCTGCTTAGAAGTGGATACCTATACTTTACTCAACATTTCTCTGTAAAAAGAGTCGTTTCTTTTCGAGGTTACATATAAAGGTATTTGAGAAATATAGTTTGTTCATCTTAGTAGAAGTTTTATTGCCATGCTAGTTTTATCCCTTACATTATTTTGAATTAAGAGGTAGGTATGGAATAAAATAGAAACTGTAAAATTCAGATATTTATTCAAAAAAATGTGTTTCATTTTGTTTAACCCACTCTGTGCGAACTCAAGAAAATGAATTATTAGCTATGAATGCCATGATTTAAATTGAAGCCAACAACCGGTAAAATATATTTCTGGAAAAGTTTTGCGCATAACATAGAATGTATTTTATTTCCTCCTAAGTAATTCTTGAAACTTTCATCGCAATTCTGACATGTATCAAATTGAAAATTAGAAAGGTAATTGAATCAAATGGTACAAAAAATGGTTATGAGTAAAATCGAAATACGCTGGTCACGCCAATTATGGAATAAAATATTTTTGCTCCTAGAGGAGGAAGAATTTTTCTGAGAACTACACAGTGAACAAACTTAATTACGAGGAATAGCAACTGAATTTTTTTTGAATGAAAAAGGTTGTCACCACTGCAATTTAAAAAAAAACTTTTTTCCATATTCATAGTATAATATTTTTGGGTAAAACTTTGGACCTTGTGGTTGTAATTTATATAAGTGAGTACCACTTTTTGAGCTCCAGTATATTACTTACCCAACTACTTGAAAGTAATTTGATAAGTCAGTTGGTGAATCCCTTCTTGTCCAATTATCTATTCCAAACTCACCAATAAATAGTTTGTCTCAAAGTATATCGTCTTCGCTTTCGCGGGCAATCATAAAATTTATGAGCCAATTTTAATAAATCATATGGACAATAGCTGCTGTAGAAGAGATCGCCAGTGGCGTACTATCAAAAATTATTTCAAAAAGGATCAAATTCACAAATATCTATATTTTTGTATTTTTGTCATACATCCTTTGTTTTTCATTTGATATGTTTTTTCTTTTCACTCTCAAATGAGAGATTCCTTAATACTAATAAACTATAACCATGCTCGCCCTTGCCTTGTCACTCGACTGTTGGGAATTATTACAGGTAAAATTACCCTAAGAAGGTCGTAAATTGTAGTTTTTAGATTATTGCCGTCAAAGTGAAGACGATATACTTTGAGACAAACCATATATTATTATTCAAGTGTGTTTTTAATGAAGATATTTTTTTATTACATAATAAACATTTCAATAGGCGAAAAAACAATTACGGTAAACTAAGGAATATAATAGAAGTGTTACTTAAATATTAAATTTCAAATGATTTCACACGTTTAACATCTGCGGATGCATCCTCAATAGAACAACATGTGATACGACACGAAATTATCAGAAAGTTCCAATATAAATTTTTTGCTGATAACAGCGCAATTGTATCAAGGACAAACAAAGGTTACCTTGTGTTATCTTTTATTGTGGTTGCAAATGTACATACTATATTTAGTTCAGTCTATGAGCGGAGATGATTTTATTTTTCATTTAAATGCTTGTGAAATAGAGAAAATAAATAACAATATTCAAATTTAAATCAACTATTTCCATACACGTGGTATTTAATCTAAATAATGATGTATAATTAAAAAAATATATATGAAAAAATCTTTCTGCACACTTCATTCACGAGGAAGTCAAAAAACAATCGCTTCCATGCTCAATATTACAATATTGCAACAAAGGCAACCAGGCAAAAATTTTTCGATTTTATTGAAAATTATTAAACATAATTTGTAAGTGGGGTTACATCACATTGACTTTAATAATATAGCGATCCTAGATGTTGAAAATAATTATTGCTAACATGAATTTTTAGAAATGTACCACATTAATAATACCAAGAACCCAATGAACAAAAACTCTGAGGATGAATCACTCAGTAGAACTTACACATATTTAATACATTACAAAAATGTCATATCAGATAATGAAGGAGATTGAACTTTTGATTTTGAGTTTGGAAATAGCAAATAGAGAGAGATTTGTTGTTTTCCGATAAGATGAACATAATTTTCATAGTTAGAAAATTTTACAAATAAGCAATAACAGCTTAGATTAGATTAGATTAAAATTGAAGTGGCTCTTTGTCCTATCCCACTGCGACCTTTGCAGATCTATTGTGGTCCTCCCCATATTTAGAGCTCAATATCTAGCTTTATTCTTTTCATTAGACTTAATAGCCTGGATACCGCCTCCTTTGCGTAGCTCTCTGCCCTCGGTTTTTCTTCTCCGAGTAAGTGAAACCGCACCCTTGCTAGGCCTTCGCACTCACAGAGTATGTGCTCCGCGGTTTCGTCTTCTTCCTGGCAGAACCTGCATAGGCTGACATCTGCAAGGCCAATTGTGTGCAGATGTTTCCTCAGCCTACAATGTCCGATCAGCATTCCCACCATCATCCTCGTCGTTTCCCGACTTTGACATAGTGGGTCGTGTGACAGTTTTATCGAAGGGCTTTTAAGGGATAATTTTGCGTGTCTTTGTCCTGGGGTTTCATACCACCAGCGCAACGCCTGGTGGATTTAAGGATGCTCTATTTACTTAGGCGTTTTGCAATTCCACAGGAAGGTTCTGGCCTTATCATGACTCCCGTTGCTACCTGCTTGGCTAATTCATCAGCATTTTCATTGCCTTTTATTCCTTGGTGGCCTGGTACCCAGGCTATGGTCACTCTATTATGACTGCCTAGTCTGTTTAGGGCCTTCCGACACTCCCACACCAGATTTGATGTTATCTTATATGAGCGTATCGCCTTAAGTGCCGCTTGGCTGTCGGAGTAGATGACGATTCTTTGGTTATTGACCTCCTGTCTCATCAACTCTTCTGCACAGCATTGCACCGCCACCTGCCTGAAAGACAGTAGCATGTTTCCCTAGGCTTAGAGACATCGTGATCTTCTCTTGTACCCCATATATTCCGGCTCCTACACCGGAGTCTGTTTTCGAGCCATCAGTGTACCAGTTGAGATTCGCTGTTATAGGAGGCCCTGCTTCCCAGTGTCCTCTCCCTCCGGAATGTAAACTGTATAGTCGTTTTTAAAACTATATTGTGGGGCAATCTGATCCGTTGACATTCCCAGTATTGGATCTGCCTTTATTTCTTCATTTAGCTCTTTGTAGACCTTACCGTGTTCTTGGCTTATCGGAGAAGGTCCCTGTAATAATCTGTGATTAACAGATCTTGCATTTCCTTGAATGAGGATATGCAGTGGTGGTAGGTTTACTATTACCTCCAGGGCTGCAGTCGGAGTCATTTTCATGGCCCCTGTGATACTTAAAAGGGCGATTCTGGCCTTGTGTGTGGTTTTTTCAATGTGGGAATTCCATGTGAGCTTTTGGTCAAATATCACCCCTAGGTATTTAACTTCTTTCGCAAATGGAATTTCCACTCCGTTAATTTGCGGCTTTTGTAGACCTTGCAAAAACAGCTTAGTGGGGATGCAAATGATTTGCATCCAGTCGGGTCTCAATGTGAGAGGTTGAAGTCCATTACAATTGTTCGTACTCTTTTTTTGATGAATATTTTCTTTATAAAGCTACAAAAATAAATCAGACATGAGTGGAAATCCTTTGAATCACTACGGGACTTTTCTTGTTTTCGTCTCAATAAAAAAATGCTGGAAATGATTGTTAGTTTGGTAATGACGTGAGAGGTTTTGGAGTGTTCTCTGACTACTGATTTACTCCGTCATCACATTAATAAATTTGAATGACAGGTGGCGGCTGTCAACAATGTAGTATTTACTTTGTATAATTTTTTAGAATTTGCAACAAAAATAACAGTTTCACTCATAATAGATATTAATGGTAATTTTTCAACACCCCTCGTAAACAAATCATGTTTCAAGACCTTCAGTCGAAATACCACAAGTTGGTATTTTGAAAAGCGGAATGTTAGCTTTTACAATTATTACTGATTAAAATTAGAACCTCACTTCGAAATAAAAGAGATTTATGAATTAGTTATAATAATAAATTCATAGCACTAATAGATATTGGAGAATAATATAGTATACTAAGTATTAAGAACGGTAAGGGTTGTTTACCGGTCGGCAGCAATGTTTGCTGGAAACCGGTATTATCCTTAACTCTCGAGATGCTTATAACATTTTTTGCGCGATCGTATTGAAATATTCTAATTTCGAAAAAAATAATTCAAATTTCTTCGAAATGAACGAAATGTCAAAAGTGACATTTATACTTCTTGATCAGTTTAAAATATAATTTGCATTTTGGTGAAATAGTTATTATGCTATCCATTACTTTTTATATTGTTCTGTTCATTAAAAAATATAAATCTTCCTATTTTTTGTTGTACCTTTTGTGTAATGAATGAAGTAATATATTATTTAGGACCACTTAAATGTATGTAGGGCTAGGACGTAGTTTACTTACCGACGTGCTAGACTTAGACGCCCTAAACACAACCTACCGTCCTGACAGCCGATGCTGTAAATAAACAAAAAAGATCGATCGCGTAATAGTATATTATTCAATAAGCGTATAATGATGGCTATTACCCACGAAGATGAAATTGCAACATGAGCCGGAGGCGAGTGTTGTAACATCTGAGTGGGTAATAGCCATTATGCGCGTGATGAATACTATACTTTATCCACAACTATATGTATATATATATGTTTATTAAAAAAATCCAAAATATATTTTAAATGAACATTATTTTTCATTAATGGTAACGTTATTAATACACAATAAATTTATGGTTATTTACTTACATAACAATTATTAATAGTTACATTACAATTGTTAAAATTCATGCCAGGGATAACTTTGTCAGTCATCTGAGTCTGATTGAAAATCGTGGGACTTGTACTGGCACTAGAGCTAGTACAAGGTTTTTCATTGTAATTAGAGCTAGTATAATGTTTGTTAATTTCGTTTGAAATATGATTTCCTCTTTTTATTTTATTGGTTATGTTGTCATCTATATATCCTTCTGCAACTGTGGTTGATTTCCATACCCCTAACTGTTTTACTGCTGTAATGTTACCTCCTGCGCTAACGCAAATGGTTGCAGATGATCTTCGGAACAAATGTCCTGTGTACAATTCGAGATTTTTTAATTTTAAAAACATAGCAATGTGCTTACCCATAGAAGATAATTTGTCCATAAAACTTTTGTACACCGCATCATTTTCACCTTTTGACTTGTTAGGTAGGAGATTTTCTGTAGCGCTAGCCGCTAATTTTAAAATGTCTGGCGGTGTACAAGACATATCTTCTAAATCTGATTCACTACTATTGTAGACATTTCTCCAATGATACCAGAGATAAGAAGTAAATTTACAAATTGTCAAATTTGACGCAACGATTTAGTAATATATTCCATCGAACTGTCATTATTGTTCAATTCTATATGGTAATGCATGGCATTACTTGATAAAAATCGCATATTTAACAGATATAGTTGTGGATAAAAATTATTCTTACGCTTTATAAGATTTGAGAAATATTTTTCAAAAACGTTGACCGTTCAACAAAGAAGCAACAACTACTTCCTGGGCTATAGGCACCGACGGATGTTGAATTACACTTCAAAGTCAAACGGGGTTGGTATATCTACAAGATATTCAACACCAATCATTCTGGTTTGCAATTAGAAGCTTGTAGACGTTTAATGTTTATGTAAGAAATGTTCAAAATGATCACCACGAACGCCTTGGCAACATGTTCATCTGGTATAGAAATAACTTCCAACGTTACTGAACATCTCATCTTTTAAGTCATCAAAGGGGTTTAGTTGTGTATACAATATTTTTGACACATTCTTAGAAGTGTAATTTATTGTCTGTCGGAGTATATATCCCGAGAAGTAGATGTTGCTCCTCAGTGAACGGTCTACTTTTAGAAACGTGATTTTAAACATATATTCTAATGGCGTCAAATCAAAAAATCATGCTGGCCATTCCATAGATCAGAGCCTCCCTATCCACCGATTTGGAGAAATTCGGTTCAGGTACTGCCGGACATTGATTTGGTAATAGGGCGAAGCTCCACCTTGCTGAAACCATATTGTATTGGCAGGAGCTTGCTGGTTTTCTTGATCAGGATATAAGTTTGTCAAAGTTGGCACGAAAATATTTTGGAGCAGCTTCAGCCTACGATATGATTTCCAACAATTCCTGTCCAAACAATAACTTTTTCAGTATATTGCGTATGTTCTTCTCTCATCCAGTTAGTATTCTCGTTAGATCAATAGCGGTAATTTTGAGCGAGAAGTGTAATTGTGCTCTCAGTAGACAAAACATCCTCTAATTGGATCACATTGTAATCTAACGTTGCCATCATTTGTTCACAAAAATACGTTCTCCTATGGAAATTGTCTTTCCTGAGATTCTGAGTTGGCATCATTTCATGAGGATTACTTTCACTTTCCTTTACTATTCCAAAAAAAATGATGTGTGGCTTACGTTGAACAGTGCTGCTTTTCGATCAAAATTATGTGGGTATTCTTGAAACTCAAGCATAATATCCAATTTCGTATCATCACTTACTGCATTGGCAGCTACTTCCTTAATGTGCCTCACATGACCAAGCTCGCGAAACTGCTTTTCTATTTTGCATTGTTCCTTTGGATACAGGAAACTTCCATTTGTGTCTGTGTGTATCTCCATAACTAATCATTTGTAGATTGATTATTTTGTGTGCATTTCTGATTAATGAACCATTCTTCTGATATGATTACGAACAGTTTACGAAATTCAAACGACAATTTTATTCCATATCAGTAAAAAGGAAAGCAGGAATGGTTTTTGCTCACTTCCTCAATATCAAGAGTTTAATGGGAAACAGAAATTGAGTGTAATGGAGCAAATTTGTGAAATGATATAATTTTCTTTTTTTAATGTCAATTTTTGTAATAAATCTGAAAACATTCACTCAAAACAACAGTATTTCCGAAACAGTTGAAGATAGGTATGGGGACATTGTTCATTAATTATGTCTAGAATCCTTTGAAGGATATAGAACATAGATATAATACAGGGGGCTGAATTTAAAATAAGAGAGTTGGTATTGGCCACTGTCACATGACACACCCTATATGATTTTTTTAATCGGATTTAAAAATACAAATCGACGTGTAAAAGCGTTTTCCCCCAACATGCCCTCATTTATTCGCTATCGAATTTATTCCTTTTGGCTGTTTCGCACTATATAGTATTATTGCTTTGAATTTTTTCGCCAAAGACATATTTGGAACTTTCAGTAATCCAAAATCACTACGTTAATATCTAACGCCTATAAATACAAATGACTATTGATTGACTTTGTTTGTTTACTTGTTACTTGGAGAACTTATTATTGATATTGATATCTCCAAAGCTCAGGATTTCGAGAAGGAAAGATAAAAAGTACGATAAAAATCGTGTAAATATAGAATACGATATCACAACAACTTGTTATTCAAGAGTAACTGAGTTATAGCGTTGATTGATACTTATCACTTATCAATCAACGGTTATAGTGAGCAATGTTATGGAGTCAGAAAAATGTGAAACATGCTTTTTCTAGTCCGGTCAATGCTCCCGTGTGCAATAATAGGTCCAAGGATAAAAAAGGGATATTCTTATGTATTTTGAGCCGCTGAATCCGAATATGCTCGGCGTTTTTGCGAAAAAACGGTACGTTTCGTTTGAATTGCAATTGCTCAAGTAAATTAGGAACAAATAATTTTTTTCGGCTTGGACAATTTTTTTATACAAATACGGCCCATTTTAGGAAAAAAACGTTTGATGATGCCAGGTTTTTAAAAAAATATGGACTTTACTCAAGAGTAAAGTACCTTTAAATTTGACAATATCGATAAATGTTGGGAATAAAAGTTGATCAGAATTGGAAACTACGATCAAATATACAATTTCATCCATTTATATTGAAAAATTGTATTGTGTTTTTTTAATGTATTTTTAAATACAATAACAATGCAAATTTTACTGTAGTTACGTGTAATCTATGTGTGTATGTATGTGTGAGGTTGTGATATTGACTGCGGATCCTTGCGGTTCCATTAGCCTAACCAATTACGTGTAATCTAGGATGCGTCGACAAACTAATGATTGTTCGAGCTACAAATGTTTGACAGTAACTGTCAGAACGCGTAAAAACTTTACGCAAATATGGTAACGTTATAGTTAGGGAGGCGAGGTCGCTAAATGGCGACATTCTCGAGCGCCATGGAGACCTATCAAAATCGAAAGATAAAGTAATTTCGTAAAGAAAATCTCGTATGGTAAAAACCATTTTAGCGATGGGTGTGACCTGTACGGGTTTTCAAAAATGTTAAAAGAACAGTTACTTGGACATTCTCGAGCGCTTCAGATATTCATATCACGTATGCCTCTGATAACAACGGTATACTAATCTGCCGTTTTGCGTGGTGGGGGTATGCATAAGAAATAGTCAAAAATCCGAAAAAAAAATATATTCGAGCGCGTCAAATTTTCGGAAGGGGTGTTAAGTAGGCTCCAAGGAAGCTCCCAAAAAAAAACTGACGATTTCAGCGTGACGATAAGCTATGACAAATTTTTGAAAATGCAAAAAAAAGTTCTTTTGAAATACTCGAGCGCGTCAGACTTTCATAGGGGAGGTTTATCTCGGTATCCTGAAAGCATATTTTCTTAACCTGACAAACATATTGGTGGGTCTTAATCTGACCGAAAAAGGTTTTTCTGTTTTTTTTTTCCTTTTTTTCTTCCCGATAAAACGGGAAATTTAATAATGACATTAAAGCCATAGATACAACCAACATAAATGTAGATGAAATGTAGTACCAATTGTATTATTTATTGTATGAAAAATGAAATGATATGAAAATTGTATTAAATTGTATTTTTATGTATGACCTTTACATTTTCCCTCAATATAATTCATTTTCTTCTTCTTCACTGGAACTTTCATATTGTGGCTCCTGGACGACATATTTCTGTGAGGCGCTCAGTCTGTATTACATATGTTTATGGCACATTCCTCTTTTTTGCTTCAATTGTTCACTTCGTTTTGCTTATGGTACGTCCAAAAACAATTTGAGGATCAACAGGCTATTGAATAATATAAATAAATGAAACTGTAAATGTTAATAATACTTTTGTATACAGATACGCGTAACACGCGAGTCCACGAAAATTGTGGAGAAGCTTCAGGAAAAAAAAATTTGGGATATAATAAAAGTTACATAATTTTTCCATCGTTGTTTCATATCAATTTTTTTTAACACCCTCCGCTTTCGAGATATAGTCATAAAACAGGGAGTTTGAGTTATCATGATGCTTCAAGTCCAAAAGTTTTCACTTTGGACAAAAATGGCTCCTCCACACTTCCGGTCATGCGGAAGCCGGCAGATTTTGTATTTTTAGTGGGTTTTAGATTATATTCTTAAAAAAAATTGAGCTCGAGAATGCCGGATTAACGTTTTTTCACAAGTTCGCGACCCTATAACTCGGCGGCGTCAAGGACTTATCGACAGATTAGTTAAATTCAGCCTTAAAACACTAAAATCAACCCCTAATATCTTAATTTGACGCGCTCGAGTATTTCAGACTATCGATTTTTTTTTACTAATCTGATCTATCTATCTATCCTAGGCGCGCGTCACTACATATAGAGCTAATACTTTCCAAAGTTGTTCTATTAGGTCTAAGGTATCTGTCATATATTCAACTGCCACGCTCGAGTATTTCCGAAAAATCCCCTATTCGCCTCCCTGACTATTATTAATCTCCTCACCTGATTCTTAGGGGTATTAAGTAGGAGAAGGCCGACCTTGACCTTGTGAGGCTTGGACTGGTTTATAATCCTCCATTTTTGTGTTCTGGTGCTTTTAAGATGTCACTTGATATGAGCTCATTTGAAATATTTACTGATTAAGCCCAGCTACAATCGTAACCCGTTGGAATTAATTAATTGATACCTCAAATGGTTATTCAAACGCAGCTAGCGGATTTCTTTTTAACATGAGAAAAAATAGAAATTTGAAGTCACACTACATCCAGGGTAAGTACCCACTCCTCTCTCTCATGGACCTGACCATCACGGGAGTTTTATATTCCAGATCTCTCCTTCGCAGTCTTCTTCCAAGTACTATTCATATTTCATTCAGTTTTTCAAATCATTTCCCATCGTCTTCATCATAGTGTTGTTTTCAACATACTAGTATCAGTTAACAAATAAAACTACGAATGAGAACTCACCAGTAGAGGGCCAACCCACTTCGTCCAGCTTCCTCGACCAATCGGATACACACTACCTGATTCCCTACAAGTAAGACCATACGTATCACTAACTGTGTTGTGCCTGCTGCTTGTTGAAACAGCGTGGTGCCTGTTTTTAGACAATACTCTCGGGGATTATTGTTTATACTCCATCGCACAATTCGGTAGGAAGTTGAAACTTCCTACACATATCTAAAATTAGGTCGATGTAACACTTTTGTGACTACAGCTCTTATAAATTTCATAGTGGAAACTTGAAAATAATACCAATCCCTCAGTGTAATCTAGAAGTATACTCTTGGAATCGATTTTACCATCTATTATTTGTAAATTTTTCTCATTTCAAGCTAGACTACTTGTATATTGAAGTTTTACTGACATTATTATTTTATATTTTATTGGGTTAATTTAAGATTTAACAGCGTACTCTCGATTGTCAATTGACAGCGACAGCTAAAAGTAGGTCAACTGCGTGAGCCAACTACCATTAGGGTACATAATCATTAAATTCTTATATTGGTGGGAATACCTATGGCTCAACAACAGCAGCTTCTACGAACCTTATCAAATTAGAATGTTTTTTTTTTTAAATTTTATTATTCATGAACCTAAAATGGGAATCAATATCCATATTTTTTGTCACAATGTGCAATAATTGGATTCTAATTCACGCTATATAGTATATTAAGTAATACGAACGGTGAGAGTTGTTTACCGGTCGACAGCAATCTTTGGAGGCTGAGCGTAGCGAAGCCTCCAATTTTGCTGGAGACTCAACATTCGAGATGCTTATACCATTTTTTGCGCGATCGTATGGAAATAAATTTCGAATAAAATAATTTTTTTAATTTTGACATATAAAGTAGCACTTTTTAAAACTGATTGACATTATGAAACGTCTTACTTTTTGTAACTAGTTGCATAAAGTAAAATTTTATGCAATTGGTGACGAAAAATGTATTTCAAAATTAGTGACAATAAGAATTATTCTATTTATTAAACTGTTAAAATATAAGTTAAAAACATAAATTATAAATTAATTAATTATTATAAATATTGATAAAACAATTATTGCAATTATTCAAATTAATTCCCGACGACATATTTTTTTCATTGCTCGAACTTGCTGTTATTTGGGAAGCGGCGCACATTGCATTAGATATTTCACCAAATATTTCTTGCGCTATAAGTTTTTTATTATTCATGGACTTTTCAACATATCCCTCCGCAGCGGAGGTAGATTTACAACCTCCATGCCTCTTTAATTTTAAAATATCAGCGCCACTGTCTGCTAGGAAAGTGGCAGAGCTTCTTCTGAAGCAGTGGCCAGTATATAGAACAGGATTTGAACGACCAAGAAATTGTGCAATAACTTTTGGCAGACTGCTAAATGTGTTAATTCCCACAGGATTTCTGGTACATTTTCCATTCGGATATTTTACAAAAAAATCTGTTGTGTCTAAGAACCTTGGGACGCAACTTAATATTTTCCTGATATTTCAACAAGATTCGTATTTTCAATGTCTCCAGTGGTAATTGCAAAATGGCTTCCTCCGTCTATAACATTTTTAACTGGCAGAAATGTTAATTATGCTTTTCTGCATGCTCCTGTCATTCCAATTATCATTGCAACCTTAGCCATTAAGTATTCTTTGTCATCAGCTTCCACTGAAAATTTGGCAAAATCTTCTTTAATAAAAACTTTTGACTTTTTAGCACTGTACCCGTCCGCTTGCCTTTTAATATATGCTACCAAATTTGTATATTTTTTAATATCAATATTCCTTTTCAGATTTAGTTCAGACCTCAACATTGAGTAAAGTGTCCTAATGTGGAAACTTTTAGATCTTTCTTACACTCAAAATATGCAAGTAAAACTTTCTCATTAACATGTTTAATTTTCTTCTCATCAAACCACGTAACAAATTTTTCGTATGCCAAATCATAAACTGCCTTTGACTTTTTGGGAATTACTGATAATAGAGCATTACCTGCTGCCTCTTCAATATCACTTGGTAGCTCTTCAGAACTTGAATCACTCATTTTTAAAAATAAAACTGAAAATATATTAATCTCGCTAAAAACCTTCCGTCTGGACTTTTTTACAAAATGTCAAACTGACAACTAACATGAAGTAACAGCAACACCGAAACCCCGGTGGATACCTTGCAGCATCTACTGGAGACACACTTCCCCGGTTGTGAGGGAATCGAGCGGGAGTGTCCTGACATGGGATATGTAGGTATACAGCGACCATGTAAAAAGGACTATCTTCTAGCAGAAGAAATAGTCACACACGAGCGGAGTACTTGGGCGATACGGTCATTCAGACCATACAAGTCTCCGGGGAAAGACCAAATCTTCCCGGCTTTGCTTCAACAAGGCTGGGAGGCCGTTGGCACAATTCTGGTGCATATCTTTCGGGCCTGTTTGGCACGCAGGTATGTCCCTGAACAGTGGAGGCAGGTGAAAGTCGTCTTCATACCCAAGCCGGGTCGTACCACATATACGGTGGCTAAATCCTTTAGACCCATTAGCCTAACATCCTTTGTGCTGAAAACACTGGAGAGGGTGGCTGATCGATACATAAAGGAAAAGGTTGGGCTTAGGTATCCTTTGCACAACAACCAACATGCTTTTAGGTGTGACAAGTCAACTGAAAGTGCCTTACACCAACTGGTAACTCAGGTGGAGAAGGCGCTGGAAAATGGCATGATCGCCCTAGGAGCTTTCTTGGATATACAAGAGGCGTTTGACAGCACCCCTGTAGGATCCATGTGTAGGGCTGCGGCAAATCATGGAATAGAGCCAATGATCACTCACTGGCTTGGGGCCATGTTGTGCAACCGTACTGTAGAGGCCACATGGAAAGACCATGTGGCAAAAGTAATCGTCGCTAGGGGATGTCCGCAAGGGGGTGTTCTTTCGCCCACATTGTGGAACCTAGTCATTGACGAGCTAATAACCCTTTTAAACGGTGAGGGCTTTCTAAAGATTGGGTATGCCGATGATATCGTTGTCCTTGTTGTTGGAAGGCACATTACCGTTCTCAGGGACCTCATGCAAAGGGCTCTGAATAGGGTACATGGGTGGTGTCACGAACACGGACTTGCAGTTAATCCCGCCAAGGCTGAGATAGTTGCTTTCACCAAAAAGAGAGGCATAAGACCTGAGGGTCTAAATCTTGAAGGAGTACCACTGCCGGTGGTTGAACAGGTGGAGTATCTAGGAGTGATCCTTGATAAATCACTGACATGGAAGGCTCATCTTGATAGTCGCCTAAGCAAGGTGACAAACACGTATTGGGCCTGTAGGAGAGCCATTGGTCCGAGGTGGGGACTGACCCCCAAAACGATCATATGGTTCTATAGAGTGATTATGCTGCCTATGCTCACATATGCGGCTCTGGTCTGATGGCCGAGGGTAACCTTGGTCACGGCTAGATCGCAACTGGCACGCTTTCAAAGGGTGGTCAGTTTGGGGGCAACTGGCTGCATGAGAACTACACCAACTGTTGCGATGGAGGTGATCCTTGGTCTTCGGCCTCTTCACCATGTGATCGAGGCTGAGGCGGGGAGGGCTTTCCTGCGCTTGAAACGGCTGGGATACGTGCGAAGAGGGGAAGAGTGCAGGCACGTCAAGAAGCTCCGGCTCCTGGAAGATATTCCAGTTCTGGCTCGAGCGGCTGATGAATGCCTGCGTAAATACTACTTCGCTACCCCATATAGGGCCATGATACGGGATAGAGAGTCCTGGGAAAAAGAGAGGAATACACAGCCTAATGGGACCGTCTGGTACACAGATGGCTCATGCTCCGGTGATAGAGCAGGGGCTGGAATTTACTCCATGAATCCAAGAGCACAGGTTTGTGTACCATTGGGTGAGGGTGTATCTGCATATCAGGCCGAGATATATGCTATCTTGGAATGTGCGCAGATAAACCTAGACAGAGGTTATGTGGATCGACGCATAACCATATACTCCGACAGGCAGGCAGCAATTAAAGCCCTGAGTGGGTATACCGGCAACTCAGGACTTGCTTACGAATGTCGAGAACTACTTGCTAATCTTGCAAGGCGGAACGTGGTGCGGCTAGAATGGATTCCAGCCCACTCTGGTTTTGAAGGCAACGAGATGGCGGATGCACTGGCTGCGGAAGGGGCGGCAGCTCCTTTCTGCGGCCCGGGCCCGACCCTGGGCCTAACAAAACAAAGAATACGCAAGGAGACGAAGAAGTGGCTGAGGAATCAGCACCTCGCTCATTGGAATGCTCTGCAGGGTCCTAGACAATCCAAACTTCTACTGAAGGGATGGACTGATGGACACGCCAGGGCAGCCACTGAACTACCAAGGAGTAGGCTAAGGAAGATAGCAGGATAGCAGGGCACTGCTGTATGAGGAAGCACCTCTACAATCTAGGAGTAGAGGAAAGTTCCCTATGTAGGGGTTGCGGCATGACTGATGAAACGTCAGTTCATGTTCTCATGTCCATGTACACTGGGCTGTATTATGCAGGCGAATCTTCGGAGTCACTGGAGACACAAGCAGGCATCCACTGAAAAAGGTTGCGGTCTTTATTGAAGGGCTCGGCTTCATGGATGACTAGGTAGCAGGATTGGCACAATGGGCCCGCCAGTGGCCTCAGTGTCGGAACCTTGGCTTGAGTTGTCCAGGACAAGGCTCGCCTGCACATTTAGTAGTAGTAGTAGTAGTAGTAGTAGTAGTAGTAGTAGTAGTAGTA
>CAJUYG010000228.1:436295-482330 GCA_910591675.1 Galerucella calmariensis | reverse complement strand
TAGTAGTAGTAGTAGTAGTAGTAGTAGTAGTAGTAGTAGTAGTAGTAGTAACAGCAACAAACTAAATTTATGTTTTCCAAATTTTTATCAATTATATTGAATTTTATTTTTTTATTACTTTTTTCAAAATTAGAAAAAAATCTTGTATGCAATACGTTACAAAATGAAATTTTGTGTAACGGGTGAGATTTTTAGGGAGCGAACGAAGTGAGTTTCGCAAAAACTCACAAGCATAAATAGCTCTATTAAATTTCTTCGAAATGAACGAAATGTCAAAAGTGACATTTATACTTCTCGATCAGTTTAAAATATAATTTGCATCTTTTTGAAATTGTTTTCATGCTATTTATTACTTTTTATATTATTCTGTTCGGTTCTCTTCATTAAAAAAATATAAATCTTCTTATTGTTGTTTGTTTCTTTTGTTTAATGAATGAAGTAATATATTATTTAGGACCACTTACATGTATGTAGGGCTAAGACGTCGGTAAGTTATTTACTTACCGACGTCTGAACGGTAAGTAAATCACTTACCGACGTGTTAAACCAGTAAACACTACCTACCGTCCTGACAACCGATGCTGTAAATAAACAAAAAAGATCGATCGCACAAAAAGCATATAACCATGAAATAGGTATGAATAATTTTCAAGTTTCAAAATTCTTTTACTGGAACTATGGTATGGGAAACCACTGAAATTAGATAACTTTCATTTAGATTCAGGAATTCGAATGAAAATTTGAAAAAAATCTTAAAAATTTAGTTAAGTATCATAGTGCTTATGATAATACTTCACATTTGCCATAGTATTTGCATAGAGGTATGCCTGTTTTACAATTGAAAACAAAACTTGAAAGAGAAGCTCCAGTTGAAGAATGTTCCCGAAATTCTCCTGATACCCCCGATTTTTTCTCTTAGTGCGAAGAAGTTACGTTTTCTCACAATACATTTACATATAAGAGAGAATAAATGCAGATGTGTTGTTAGACTTCCAGGAAGTTCTACCTATTATAATTTTATTTTGTACCAAAATTTCAATGAAATTGTTAGTTATTGTGGTAGTCTTAAGCACTACGCATAGCCTCACCTTTTTCTTCCACAAAAATAAATATATTTCTTATAGCTCTAGCTGTTGATAGGAAATAATTAGGTACAAGATCGTAATCTTGTTTATTATGAATAATTGTTTCCATAAAATGAAGAGTGTTTTTAGATAAAATAGATCAACTAAACGCTGCAGTACCTAGACATATAAACATTCGATATTTTCTTCACAACATTAATATCAGTTAATTTGTTTCATTACACTTAGTCATTCGGAATGTTCACATAAAGTATTTAGCTTAATTCTAATCATACCTATCTTATACTTGAAGGGCTTCAAATCAGAATCTAATTTCAAAAGTTACAGCTGTTAGTTTTAGTTAGTCACTATAATAGCCAACATTCCACAATTACAAAAATATGTTCTTTGAAGTGGTTGCGTGTTAGTAATGCATACGTATCGATGGTCAAAAAATTTCTCTACGGTATATTAGGTGACGACAAGGTACATTTTTTGACAATTAGGGCACAATTCCTAACGCTTGAATAAGGTACTTTGAGTTTGCACGCGAAAATGTAGTCACATTCTAATTATGTGTTATTACGAAATTAGCAGTGATTTTTATACATATTTTTTTTGTTATTTCCACTGTGCCGCATGCATTCCAACACGTACGTATCATGTATCACGTATATTGAAGGCTTAAATATTATTTTGGTTTTAAGTTAATAAAAAATTTTATTTCAGGTATTGTTTTTATTTGAATGACAGCTTTGTGGACTGCAAATTCCATCGTAATAATATAAAAATTCACAATAAATACGAAAATATTTACAGTAGTAGATCCATGAAGTAACACAAATTCATTATTAGCTAATAAACAGAAATATGGAATAGTTATTTTCCTAACTAGTGCGGAAAGTGATACTTTCCCGCACGCGACTGCAGTTGACCCGAACGACGCGAAGCGGAGTTCGGGCAAGCGGTCAAGGGCGGGAAAGACACTTTACGCATGAGTTAGGAACATTATTTTTTCTACGACCGTATATACAAAAAAGTATATCAACCCATTTTTCAAAATTTATTTTATTTCAACACACATATAAAAAACTTAGACCAAAAACTATTATTATTATTATCAATTATTATTATGAATATTAATATTAGAAACACAATTTGTTGCATTCTGTGAATTACTTAAAATTGCCGGTCCAGTGGAGTTATTTGGTGTTAACTGGTGAGTGAATAACGTTGATGAGGATGGCATCGTTTGCAGGTCACATAAAGATGACGATGAGGGTGACGGCAACAATTTTAAGTCATTTGTAGATGAAAGAATTTCATTTGATATATTTTTCTTATATCAAACCCGGGTGGTTTGATAGTTGTTTTGTGACACTACTTTAAAGAATTTACAAGGCTATATCAAATTATTTTCATTATTTTATATTTTCAGAAAATTAAAAACGCAACAAAAAGCTGGAAAACATGTTGATTTTATTTGATGGACTATTTATTCACCTGGTGTAAGAATAGCTATAACTTCCAAAGTAAAAAACTATCTAATAAGGTCAAAATTTGCATAATTTTACTTTCCCGCACTAGTGCGGGAAAGTGACACTTTCAAAGCTAAAATGCGTGCGGGAAAGTGGGTTAAAGCGCACGGTAGTAGAAAAAAACCTTATCGACTTTTTATTTTAATATACCTACAATTCTTCAAAATAATTGTGATAATTGTACATGCTCAATAACCGATCACGTCAGCACAAGATTTCTCACAATGAAACAGCTCCTTTTTTTAATTTGCGGATCTCCCTCGATTAAACTGATTCCAAAAATGTATCAAATTAAATCAAATCGGTGGAGGATAGACAAAAATGCAGTAATTGTTCATGATAATAGATTGAGGATATAATATAGACTAGACACTCTAAAGTAAACAAGCCAAAGAAAATTTACTGTAAATATTCAAACTGTTCTTGACTACTCAACAATAACTGAAGCTAGTGATAAATTGGTCTTCAACATAAAGTAACATAGCATAGTGTAGCATAGCATAGCATAGCGTTCCTGGGTCACGGATTTTTACCGATATGCTGTGTATATTCCAGATTTTGTAAAAAGTATAATCGGCATCAGATCGGGTGATTCCCAACCCTCCAATCCATCAATCTAGAGATGTTATGTCTATGGTGATGCATAATACCATTTTGTTAAAACCATATTCTGCGAACAATTCTAATAACAGGGAAAATCTGGGCCAAATCAGGAATTATTGTATTAAGCAAAGACATAATTCCCATTCTCCTTCTCCTGTTCATTCTCCTCTGGTACCTATGCCTGGCATTCTTGCATCCCATTTGGTTCCATATATCACACAATCTTCAAACTCGATTTTTACCCACTGTAAACGCTCAGATTGATTCGAAAAAATATTTTGCACACTTCTCAAGGACCTATGACAATACAAGATAGTAGAAAAATAGAGGGTGCTTCATTTATAACGCAAACTTTAAACTAGATTTAGCTCAGATTAATTCGATTATTCTCGTATCTCACCCTTAAATACCTGTGATAAACTATAAACTGGAAGTAACTTGTTTCTAAATCAATTGGCGACTCCAACTAGATCTACAATTTTCAGTATTTCATATACAGTATCTCGTTTCACTTTTAAATGATCTTGCATTTTCAATATACTCCATAAACCTTTGTAACCCAAATTGTAGCCGCACAAATGAACCTCTTACAGCAAAAAAATTGTCTTACAGATACAACTCTTTGAAATTCTTCCTTTTGAGAAGCAACGAAGTTGTTCAGTACAAAGCCGAATAGATCACGCGTGGTTTTTGTTTACATGCGGTTTTTCTTCGGATCGGCAAGACTATAATACCCGCTTAATAGTGCTGATATACTTGGAAATTCCATAGTTTGTGAACAGCAGCTCTCGTATGTGCACGTTTAGTCCGGGGAAGTGAGGATATGAAATGGAAAATTCTTCCACCAGAGATCTTACTTTTTCAAACGAAAGTATAGGTATGTAATATGTAGTAGGGGCCAAGATGTCGGCTTCTAGCCTCCGACTCAGGGGACTAACAGAGGAGGACTCGCAAACCTTCGAGGATGATTTTTCCAAGACCGTCTGTGTACCTACACGTGGTGGCCCTGTTTTATGCAGAACACAGCGAATCTAACCAACCCAAATCCAAGGTGTCAGATACCGTGCTGAGGGATGAATGACACCAGGGTCAAATAGTGTCACGAACGGATCCTCTAGGGCACCGGGAAGAATCCTAGTAGTAACCCAGCCTTAACCCTGTGCAGGGGGCACCGCAGTGCTGGACACACCCCTTCCCCCTTACTCGTGAGACCAAAATGGTACCAAAAAATAAGGAAAATAAATCATAAGACCTCGGCGGGAAGTCTGAATCACAGATTACGCTCTCAAAGGAAGACAGGACGATGGTGAGAAGCGAAAGTGACTTATCAGTGGGAACAACCGGAGCCACTGAAACGATAACGAAGAAAATCGCTGGGCTTGGAAAAGTTCAACAGGAAAGAAAGACCTCGAGAGCATTCAAAACGAGGCAGACCAAGGCGAAGGAAATGGCGGAGGAAACATGGACGCATGAGAAGCCTAAAAAGGAGGCTCCTAAGGAACATGAGCCCAAGGCCATAATGACCCCCACAGACCGGCTCATATAGCGAGGTCGCCAAGGGAAAACGGATGACGATTATTGAAAAACGCCATCCAGAAATAACATTGAGTCAGGAACAGGCAGACTTGGTTCAAGATAAACTGGTAAACGCAATCGATGCCGCCCCCTCAGGAAGTGACACGAACTTGCAGTTCATCAGGACAACGTTCAGCGGAGGCGTCCTGTGGCTGACCTGCGAAAACTAGAAGACGGCTGACTGGCTAAGGGGTGGTGCAGAGGGCTTGGGGGGTCTATGGGAAGGGGCGGCTTCAACACCAGTTGAAGCCAAAGACCTCCCAAGACGACCCAGGGTCATTGTATTTATCCATGAACCAGCGGATCAGGATGAAAAAGTGCGAGAACCCTTGGGGAAGCAAAATGCTAACCTTAGGGTAAACGGCTGGCTCCTGAGTCGTGAAGTCGAATGAAAAGGCCAAATCCTGGCCTATTCCATCGACGAGGTCTCCCATGGGACCTTGGTGAGTAACCAGTTATAGGCTTATTATAAGCTCAACATGGTTACTTTCAGAGTCCTGGGGGGGGGCTAGTATTAGCCAGTATTACTCTTATAGATTTTTAAATTGACACACATTGACAGCAACAAATTCATTACATTTTTATATTTATCTATAATCATCCTAGTTATTTTAAAATTTTTGTATGATTTTTAAAGTCTTTTGTTCATTGTGGACATATATTTGTGTAGTGCAACGCTTATTTCTTTGTAAAATAGTCAAAAATCTAATTGTTTCCAGATTGAGGTTAGGTGTATGTAAACAGACGTCCGAATTTTTCCTGGAAAACGCTTAAGACCGTCTTGTTTTTACTGGAGATTGGTCATAGATATGACTGGAATATGTTACAAATGCAACAATGAATGCAAGGCTGACAAAGAAGCCGAATTATTTGGATATCCTTGCGATATATGCAGAAAGTTTGCTTGCAAAAAATGCACAAATTTGTTGGCACAGGAGGTTAGATGTGTACCTAGTTCTAACAGGGGTATGACCTTTCTGTGCCCCGAGTGTGTTGCCTTGGTTAAGAAACTGCATAAGCTTCCCGAGTTAATAAACAAGGTTGAGCAGTTCAAATCAGACACACAGAAGATGAAGAAAGAATTGCAAACCAAAGTCAATACATCCGAATTTCACGCCACCAAAAAGGAGTTGAATAAACATATGCAAGACCTTGAATCTACGTTGCAAAGAATGGAGGAAAAAGAGTTGCAGCATGACAAAGAACTCGAACAAAAACTTGAAGACTCTGTAAAAGGATTCACCGCAGAGGTTGAAGTGATAAAAACAAAACCAAGTTATGCAGAAGTCCTAAGCACCTTACATACAGATTCCAAATCAATCAAACAAGAATTAGGTAATCTCAAAACCATGGTAGACTCAACAAACTCGAATGCCACACAAAGTTTAAGTCGGGCACCTCTGCTGGAACCAACAATCATAGAAATGAATGAGAGAGAGCGCAGGTCACATAATGTTCTCATATTTGGCATAAAAGAACAACAGGGAACTCTAAGAGAAGAGAGAATCCAAAGAGACGTAGAGACAGCCAGACAGATTCTGCAAAAAATCAGTCCAGGTGGCTTGGAAAACATAAAAGTGTTTCGAGATGGAAAGTACGACCATGAAAAAAGTCGACCGATGAAGGTTATTTTGGCAACCAAGGAGCTGGCAAGAGAATATCTCATAAATAAAAGCAAGCTAAACCATGCAGAGATTTATATCAAATCTGACACGACTCTTGCCCAACGGAACTACTTAAAGGCTATTCAAAAACAGTTGGAAGACAGAAAGAGTACAGGTGAAACAGATATAACCATCAAATATCAAAATGGGGTACCAAAAATTATTAAAAAGACAGTGCCAAAAAACTTATCAGCTCAGTAAGTGACCTATGTCATGAAATTAGTTTCTTATACACAAATGCATGCTCAATTGTCAACAAAATTGATGAGCTACAAGTATCGGTTAAAAACTACACACCAACATTTATTGTTATAACTGGAACATTTTTAAATAGTTTGGTTCCTGACACTGTCATTGACATTCCTGGATATGTCTTGCACCGCAGTGATCGCCCAAACAGAAAAGGAGGTGGGACTTTTTAAAAAAGGAGCTATGTGGAAATTCTGTAACAACTGTTGAGCTAAAACATTATGACAGTCCAGAGCACGTAAATATTCTTTGGCTCCGAGTGCATATTGGAACAGTTACCCTTCAGGTACTTGGTATCTACAGACCCGAGTATATAACATAAGACTCAAACAGCAAGCTCATACAAATTGTAAAGGAAGCTATTGAAACTGATGTACCAACTTATATATGTGGTGATTTCAACTACAGTGAAATCAATTGGGATAACCTAACTTTGTCAACAAATAAACAGACGGCTGCTGAGTTTCTAGAAGCCTACAAAAATATCAATGCCCATCAAGCAGTTAATTTTGTAACAAGAAAAAGAAATCAAGAGCAGTCTCTACTTGATCTGGTGTTGGTTAACGACAAAAAACTAGTTTTTGACATAGTATCTGCACCTCCTTTAGGTAAGGGTGACCATGTAGTAATTATGTTAAAGTCACAACTGTCCATTAGAGAAAAGCCTACCAAATAGATTTTGAAGAGAAATTTCTGGAAAGCCAATTACACGCAAATAAACAAACACCTTACTGAGAAATTAAGTGAGCTAGACAACCCTTCACTAACAAATTGTTCTAAGGTGATACAGACTGTCATAGAAGAAAATGTGCCAATGGAAACTAGACGAGTGAATATGGAGAAGCCATGGATAAGTGAGGCTATTCTCAAAGGCGTTCAAAAAAAGAGGAACTTATGGGACAGATATGTCACACAAGACACTGAGGAAAACTACCTAGCATACAGGGCCCAGAATAATAGCTTGAAAGCGACAATTAGAACAGCTCGTGAAAACTATGAAAAAGACATAGCAGGTAGGAGCGACAAGCAATTTCACAAATATGCAGGGCGCCTTCTTAAATCCAATGTCACAGAAACTGTCTTCCAAGATGCAGCAGGAAACAATATGACCTCAGCACAAGCAGCAGAGAAATTTGCTACCTGCATTCAAAGTATTTTTACCAAAGAATGTGACGGAAACCTTCCAGTGATGGATCATAACAGCAGAACAGAGAACTCCTTAACCATGGTCCTATTTACCCCAGAAAATGTACAAGAAGCCATTGAGGCTCTAAAGGCTGAATCCAGTGCAGGGCCTGATAACATTCCATCATTTCTTCTCCAGAAGTGTAAGGAGTCCTTGAAGGTGCCACTGTCGCAAGCAATGAACAACAGCATTGATACCTGCTCAGTCCCAGATGAGTGGAAGAAGTCATTTATTATCCCGATTTATAAAAAGGGAAATAAAAACCTACCAGAAAACTACAGACCGATTAGCCTCACTTGCAATTTTTGTAAGGTCATGGAAAAAATCCTCACCAAAGAGATAACTGCATTTGCATTGCAAAATAAAATTATTCCTGACACACAACATGGCTTTCTACCTCATAGATCAGTAGAAACAAATCTTTTGCAGTGCATGAATGTTTAGACAAAAAGCCATGATCAAGGAGAACCAACCGACGTTCTGTATCTGGATTTTGAGAAAGCTTTTGACAAAGTACCCCATTTAAGACTTCTCTATAAACTAGAACACTTTGGCATCCGAGGAAAGTTGCATCAGTAGGTTGAGAAATTTTTGACCGAGCGGACCTATACAGTACGTTTAAACAGATCAATGTCAAATGAGCACCCCATCATAAGTGGCGTAATTCAAGGTTCAGTATTGGGTTCTCTACTTTTTCTTTTGTACATAGCAGACTTAGGGTTGAAAATGTCAATGAATGGAGCGTTTTTTGCAGATGATGCAAAATTCTATGGTAACCCACGATACCAAGCTCAAGAACTCCAGCAAGATCTAGTTGCAGTAGAAAAATGGATATAAGACTAATATACATATTTAATGTGTCAATTTATATCTACAAAAATAAAAATAATTTAAAACAAATGAAACATAAATATGACAACAGAAATAAAACTCATAGGAATGTACAAACTAGTTTGGTTAACAAATCTATTGGACAGAAAAATTTTGTGTACTTATCAACTAAAATATTTAACTTTATGACTGAAGAATATAAAATTTATTTAACCACAATTAATTCGATTAATTTAATTAAAGCGTTGCTAAAGAAATATTTATTACTCGCAGATAGATTAGCCTTGCATAAATTAATAGAAGGTAATTAACCTTGCTACAAAATATTGAAAAATTTATTTATTTTATTGTTCTTTGATTTGTACAGATCTATATCATGCATCATTGTACTCTTACTCAAAATATAAATGAATTAATGTATAATCAATGAAAATGTTAAACTAATTTAATTTGAAAAATGAACCGGAAAATAATGCTCATGCGCAACCTTAAGGGTCATAAATGAGCTCGTCTTCTTGTTTATTCCTTCAATTAAAATTGGAAATTATTTAATCATATGTGAACATGTTATATGGTTTTGAATGAATAAACCTTATTATTATAAAAAAAAAATGCAGATAAGTGTATTGTACTCCACCTAGGACCGAACAATCCAAACGAGACATACTACCTTAATGGAAATACTGATCTTACCGTTGCAACTCAAAAAGATCTTGGAGTAACGGTATCTGGCGATTTGAAGTGGGAAAAACATATTTCGAACATTGTGAAGAAAGCCAACTTTATCATTTATCCTATTAAGACAGCTTTCAGAGACCATTCAGCAAGCACTATACTTAAACTCTACAAGTCAAAAATACGTCCGATGTTAGAACATGCAGTTAGCATGTGGAGTCCGTATTACATCAAGGACATTGGATTTATAGAAAAAGTACAGAGAAGGGTGACTAAAATACCACCAGAACTGAAACAGCTGCCTTATGAAGAAAGACTGAGACAGTTAAGGCTAACTTCCCTGTCAGAAAGAAAAACTAGAGGTGATCTTATCCAAACACACAAAATATTGTCAGGGTATTACAGCATCCCACTTAACATTTTTGAATATAGTCAGAATACTAACTCAAGGGGACATAGCCAGAAGCTGCAAAAAGAAAAATGTGCCAAGTTACCAAGAAGAAACTTTCTTACAAATAAAGTGGTCTACAGCTGGAATGCTATGAGAGAGGAGACAGTAAACTCTACTTCAGTGAACCAGTTTGAAAATCGAGTAGACATCGACCTACTTGACTCCAGACAAAGACTTGTACACTTCCCGAATTAGAAATAGGATTATATCTGTGATAAAACTTTTTTTAGCATGTTGTGCTGTGACTTTTTTAAACTCTGTTGTGACGTTTAACTGTTTTTTTAACCTACTGTCAAACTGGATTTTTGTTCCTATTTCATTGACATTTAAATAACAGTTACATCGGCCTAGCCGCTTACTGTTGATACAATAATAATAATAATAATAATGTGAAAATAAATGAAGTATATTTATTTTTGTGAAGCTTCAAAGCGTCTGACAAAAGTTTTGGTCCATGGAAAGTGTCTGACACTTATGATACTACATCAGAATATTATTTTACAAAAAATATAAAAAATCAGGAATACAAATTAAAGTGAAGTAACCCTTATTTTCAGCTACCTTTCTCACCTGATACCTGCCCAGGTGCCCACAAACACACAGGTATTCAAAGCACACGAGATGCTACTGAGAACCTATCATTTCATCTATTTAAAAGTATGTTATGTCTTATCGCTCTGGGATCTTGGACTATATTCAATATTATCATCTTAACTAATTGTTTACTAGACTAGTTGAGATGATCAATTGTTGTTACTCAATATAATGTCTGATTTTCGCACAAATAAAATACTTCAAAAACTAATATAATTCCATTTTAAAAATAAAGTGAAATATAAAACTTCGTGTCAGGTCAGTCCGCTTAATAGTGGAACATATAAAATGTTTGCACATGAATATGGTTTCAAAGTCCCTTCCAGCAGCCCATACTATCTCAAAAATAATATTTCAGCTGAAAAAGTAGTTCACATCGTGAAGACCATGTTCAAAAAAGCGACAATTGAAAGAAATGACTTTTACTCAAAAATATCAGAATTCCGTAGCACGCCACTAAAGGACTTGAACTTTGACCGGCTCAATTAGTATCTTCCCATCGATTGCTTACAGAAATACCGATGTCATCCATTGCCAAAATTACAAGTAGGTCAGTTTATCAGTGTTCTCAATCATAGAAAATGGAGGGAGGTGACAGCGTTCGGCTCCACAAACTTGAGCATGTGGAGGTGGATATGGTGAGGAATATGTTGGCGTAGGTGAGAGGTGAGGAGACGATGGTAACAAGTTGTATAGATAGGAAGGAAAAAAAGGAAGACAGGGCAAAAGTGGTGATCCTGGAGAATATCGGGGAAATCAATCAGAAGGGGATTGTAAGGGGTGAGAAAGAAAATAGACGAATTGATTGGAAAAGGGACAAAAGTGATTAAGGTGGTAAGGGAGAGGAACAGGATGAAAATGGCGGTTGTGAGGGCGGAATGATTTAATGCGCAAACCTTACTAGAAATAGCAAGATTATAGAATGATGAGGAATAGAGTAACTATTATAGAGGGGAGAGAGGAGGGCAGAAGCTTTAGATGTGGAGTATAGGAACACAAGGTAGCGGGGTGTGGGGTGAAGGGGGTTGAGACTGCCAGAGACTGTCGTTAGGCCTTCGTTTTTAGGGTATGTGGGGAAATGGAACATAAGTCAGGGAATATTGTTACGAACTCACTGATTTCGAAGCCGGTCCTGTCGCAAACTATGAATGCGACCTTTCTAGAAAGTTTCTCGAAGCGTACCAAGGCCAATGGTTTAACTCGAATGTTCCCGAATTATGAAGTATACGCAAAGGTGGTATTTTCAAGATTTTTCTAGAGATTCGAAGGAGTATATATACACGGGTTTTCGAGTGAACGGGAGTTGTTCAGTATATCGGTGAACAGTTTCAGTATACAGTGAGTGAACAGAAGTGAATATAAATAGTGTTGAAGATAAATTAGGACAATTATTATACCGAGTGTAGATAAATTAAAAGACATTAAGTAGTGTGTATATAAATTAAGTTTATTATAGTGTGTAAGTGTTTCTTTAATAAATCAGTAGTAATTAGCCATAGTGAGTGTATAATTTAATCCCACGGTAAAAACTGTTTAAATGAATGAGAAAAACATTACATTGGTGTCAGGTGTGGGGTAATATAATAAATAATTTCGTAAAAATGGCTAAGAGACTATGTGACCTGAAAGTGACGGAACTAAAAGCAGAATTAGAAAATCGCGAGCTGGAAACGTCCGGAAAGAAGAGTGAATTAGTTGAAAGACTGAAAATAGCACTGGAAAGTGAAGACTTGGACCCAGAAACATTCTTATTCAATGTCGAGTCCTCCACCCTGATCTCGTCAATTTCTGTTAATATGGACGAGAAGATTTCCAGCATGAAAAATGATATTTCTGCTAACATTTCCTCCATGGACGAGAAGATTTCTACTATGAAGGACGATATTTCTGCTAATATGGACGAGAAGATTTCCAGTATGAAGGACGATATTTCTGCTAATATGGACGAGAAGATTTCTACCATGAAGAACGACATTTCTGCTAACATTTCATCCATGGACGAGAAGATTTCTACCATGAAAAATGATATTTCTACTATGAAAGACGATATTTCTGCTGATATGTTGTCAATGAAAAAGGACATTGCCGCTGAAGTCGAAAATAAAATTTCCCCTCTGAAATCAAATATTGAGAAAATGGAGAGTGAGATCACAAAAATGGATGAGAGAATCCAGGAGTTAGAGAGGAAATTGGCAGACTCAAGAACACAAGATGCCAGCAGATGAAAAAAAGATCGAGCAAATAAAACCCTGCAAGCTAGAAACACTCCCCAAGATAGAAGATATTGGCAGTTTTGCACGAGTCAAGGCCCCAACGTTCGACGGAAAGATGTCGTGGACCAACTATGTAAAACAATTTGAAGCAGCCGCTAGAGCGAATAATTGGTCAGACAGGGGGAAGGCAGTGAACTTGACCATCGCGCTTCGGGGAGATGCCTTGGATGTGCTTCAGACGATACCTCTTGAAGAAACGGAGGACTTCGAGCAGCTAAAGAAGAGGTTGGACATGCGATATGGTCACGAACATCTAGAACAGTTGTACCAATCTCAGATGAAAAATCGGAGGCAGAGACGTGATGAAACCCTTCAAGAGTATGAAGTGGATATCGCCCGACTAGTCCGATCTGCTTATCCATCATCACCAGAAAACATGATGGAATGTCTAGGCATCCAGGCCTTCATTGATGGCTTACGTGACCCTGATATGCAGAGGACGCTTCGTTTAGCCCATCCTAAGACATTGGTCGATGCATTGACTGCTGCCCTTGAATATGAAGCAGCCACGAAGGCGTCAGAATATAACAAAGGTAGGACCGTTCAAGAAGATTGTGACGAAAATAAATTTGACCAGTTAGTCAACTTGATAAAAAGCATGGTAGAACGAAAGCCGAGGAAGATTAGATGCTGGAATTGTGGCGAGCTAGGGCATGTACGCAGTTCGTGTAAGCGCCCTAGGACTCCAGCAAACCAAGAACTCTTACGAGCTGGTGTGAGTCGCCAAAAAGCCGACTACCTGTCTAGACGACCATGCCAACCAGACTATTCCCGCTGCAACAAGGTGGAATCTGAGGAAGCTGTAGTTTCAAGAACTTCAGTAAGCTCTGAAGAATGGTCACCCACCAGGATTAGAGAAGATCAAGATAATGATCCACACCTGAAGATGATCCGGCAATGGAAGCAAGAAAATCGGCGACCTACCTGGCAAGAAGTGTCAAGATTTTCACCAACACTGAAGGCATATTGGGCTCAGTGGGACTCCCTTGTCCTGGAAGAAGGCCTGTTGAAACGAATTCTTGAAAACGATGATGGTTTCGAAAATAGACGACAAATAGTTATCCCGAGATCGAGAGTAGCTGAGGTACTAAGGAAGTTACACGACAGTCCATCAGGACGTCATCTGGGAGTGAAGAAAACCATCCAGCTCCGACGATGTGAAGGACTGGTGTAAGAAGTGTACGAATTGTGTTACGAGTAATGGACCACATCGCAAGAGAAAGGTCCCCTATGAAACAATACAATGTTGGAAGCCCATTCGAAAGGATTGCATTAGATATCGCAGGACCATTTCCGACGACAGAAAATGGTGGTAAATACATTCTGGTTGTGATGGATTATTTTACCAAATGGGTAGAAGTTTACGCGATTCCGAACCAAGAGGCCACAACGGTCGCGGATGTATTGGTTAAAGAATTCATTAGCCGATATGGAGTGCCCTTGGAAGTTCACAGCGATCAGGGAAGGAATTTCGAAAGCCATGTATTCCAGGAAATTTGTGAGAAGCTGGGAATGAAGAAGACCAGGACAACGGCGTTGCATCCACAGTCAGACGGAATGGTCGAAAGAATGAACAGTAACATGGGAAAATACCTGTCCATAGTAGTTTCCAGCCACCAAAAAGATTGGGACCAGTACCTTTCCCTATTTGCATTGGCGTATAGATCTGCCATCAATGAGTCCACAGGTGAAACACCTGCGAAAATCCTATTTGGACGCGAAATGAGACTTCCTTGTGACCTGGAATTTGGTTGTCGTCCTGGAGAAGATCTAGCGAGAGAAGACTACGTGATCCAGTTGAGAAAAAGAATGGACGATGTACACGAACTGGTTCGAACGAATCTCCAAGTTGCCAGCGACAGAATGAAAAAACAGTACGACACGCAGGCTACAGAAGGCAGTTTCAAAGAAGGGGACAAAGTATGGTTACACAACCCGACGAGGAGAAAGGGCTTTGCTCCAAAACTACAAAAATCTTGGGAGGGTCCATAATTAATCAAGAAGAAGATCAACGACGTCATCTATCGCATAAGTAAGATTCCCAATGGAAAACCGAAAGTAGTCCACCAAAATCGACTAGCGCCATTCGAAGGAGATCATGACAAAGAAGAAGGAGTAAACCATATCCGGGAAGATTCTGACCCTGCCTTCGAAAAGTTTATGGGCGCATATGGAGGTACCGGTAAAGCTAGATTTGGAGTTACTACAGAGCAACGACAAGATTTGCTCACGCTCCCGGAAGACTATTCACTGGCACACAACATCCCAGCCAATACCAAAAATGCACGAGGTTTGGCATTCGTCTTTCGAAAGAAGTTTGGACAATCAGAAAAACTTTCAGAACAGATTCCAACCCCTGGCAAAACACTGAAACTCAAACACAATTCACGACACATCTTCTATCTCGTAACAAAGGACGAATTTCAAGATCGATCCACATACCGGAATGTGTGGAAAGCGCTACGAAGTCTTCGAGACCACGAGACCAGTTGGATTGGCGAGTCATTAGGAATATGGTGGAAGTAATCTTCGAAGATACCGATGTCCACATTTTAATCTGCAGCTATTCCCCACGTAATCAGTAACCGATGAAGATAGTACCCTGTTATTTCCATACGACCGGAAAGTGTAGGAATGGATCCAGTTGCCGATTTAAACATCCAGTCCCGGCTACACAAGAGTTCCAGGAGGAACTTACTATTAAGGAGGGGGCAAGGTTACGAACTCACTGATTTCGAAGCCGGTCCTGTCGCAAACTATGAATGCGACCTTTCTAGAAAGTTTCTCGAAGCGTACCAAGGCCAATGGTTTAACACTCGAATGTTCCCGAATTATGAAGTATAGGCAAAGGTGGTATATTCAAGATTTTTCTAGAGATTCGAAGGAGTATATAATATACACGGGTTTTCGAGTGAATGGGAGTTGTTCAGTATACAGTGAATCGGTAAACAGTTTCAGTATACAGTGAGTGAACAGAAGTGAATATAAATAGTGTTGAAGATAAATTAGGACAATTATTATACCGATTGTAGATAAATTAATAGACATTAAGTAGTGTGTATATAAATTAAGTTTATTATAGTGTGTAAGTGTTTCTTTAATAAATCAGTAGTAATTAGCCATAGTAAGTGTATAATTTTATCCCACGGTAAAAACTGTTTAAATAAATAAAAAAAACATTACAATATACAATGTGGTAGAGGAAGGGAGAAGGAGAGTAAAGAGAAGATGCTATATTCAGAATATTAATTATATATTCCTGAAAAAGCAGTTCTTTGAATAAGGTAACACATATTCAATAACAATATCGGAATATTGACAGAAATAAAATTAAAAATACGGCAATTATTCTGACTCACCTTGAAATTTTCAATGAACTCGTACGGCGATATTTTCATGCGTTACAGAGGGTCACTTTTCGCACTAAAACACAAATAACAATTTTGTAAGCCACGTCAAAGACATCATCATAAATACAAACCCCTGGTAAATTTGCAGAGTCCGCATTAATAAATCTTGTTTAAACTAAGCACGTCATAAATCTTCAAATACCAAAAACATTTTGGTAAAACACAATGATAACAAGAAGAGTGAGGAGTTTCATTTTCTGGCGAATTTTAACATCCAACCAATAAAAAAAAGTGAATCGTCACATTTTTCCGCATATTTTGAGAGCCAACATAAAAATTGAAAATTTCATGAATTTTCAAAAACTAGGTACAGTCGAAATTTGTTTACATTAAAATGAATCATAGTTTGGAAGACAAACAATTCTGAAGAAGGTAACGAAACTATGTTCATAAATTGAAAAATAGTGGATTGGTTATTACCATCCAGTATAAATCAAAAAGCGCGTTTTATAACCCTTCTAAGCATTCCAGAACTATGTGTTCCTTAGTTAAGGTAGCTCTGCAGTTTGTAGATTCAGAAAATGGGTTTTTATAAATTGGTTATTCATGTGCTTAATTACAGCCTCCTGTAACAATTGTCATATTTAACTAAAACATGTTATAATAGACGTAAAGATAATGGTGTCAGTCTCATTAGATGTAAATGATAAGGTTTTCTCATGCTGAGAGTAACAAAAATAACAACAAATTTGATATAATTATCACAGCTTTAATATTCAAAGTAAGGTCAGTACTAACATTTCCATCGTTTTTGAGATATTGATTCATTTTCACATTGTCGCCCCGGCTTCTGCATATTGGCACATAGCAAGAGTACCTACACCATATTGGTCTGGTTTACTTGAATCAGTTTAATAACGAAATACAACACAAAAATTGAGAATAAACTTAGTGCAACACTAATTCCAATAATAATGGGTTAGGTTGGGTGGTTCGACTCCATGTTAGTGTTGCACTAGGTATGTCAGAGAGTTGATAGAGTATAAGAAACTTTTGTGTACCACTACCTTTTTAGACGTCGACAAAAGAACGAAGATGAATTTTGATGGGATGGATACTAATTTGAAAAGGTAGAAACACCTTGTAAAATTCAATTCAGATAATATTGATTGAAATAAGTGAAAAGCTCTCGTTTGTCCGGACAAGATCCACTTCAGCTCTTAATTCGGAATCGAGTTCGGAAATGAATTGAGGAAAATTCAAGACATCAGGTTTATGCTGCCAATACGAAAAGACAAAAAAATTGAACCTGCTTTTTTAGGTACTCAGGTTAATTTATTATGGGCAGAAAAGTGAGCCTGGAGGTATCCCAGTGATGTTTTCGAGGTATTCATAAGGTATGTTGGAAGTATCTTCGAAGGTGTCTTATAGTAGGTATCACAGCGATATCCTAGTTGTATTGTTGAGGGTGGTATTATAGTGATGTTTTTGAGCTATCTTAGTTCACCCAAAAGTTCAAACATATTAGCGATATTTGGAAAACTTGAATGTAGTCTGGCACATAATGTTGTTTCAGCTTTTAAGGTTAAAAAAGAAGGCATTTGTTTGGAATTATTGAAATATTCAATTTACTGAAAGCTTTCCAACATATATGTCCCATATTGAGACAATGAAAAAATGGATGAATAAAGTTAACAATCTAGAGAAGAGAATATGCTTATAATCAAAAAAGTTAATTATAGCAAATCGTTGTTATTATATTGATGAATAAATAATTTCCTGAAAATGTAATGCTTACCTAATGATATGTGAGGCAAGATTGTACACGACTAGTTATATTTTATAGGTTAAAATTAATTCATTCTATGATGAAAATGATATCTATAGTTAAAAAATAGATATTCTGCAACAGATAACCATTACAAATGTTTGCACGAATATGAAACAGTGATTTATAACTCAAAAATATTTAGTTTGAAAATTTTGTACCGGTTTTCAAGAAATATATACAGTGTGGAAACCACTTATGGAATAAAATTCTTCATGTCATTATTTCAGGAAATTATGAAAAATGCCGAGACACATTAACTTTTGAATTGAGCTGTGCGTTATGTGAACATAAATTTAAGTGTACAGGGTGATTCACGCAAGTATGCCATAGTCGGTATATTTGCATATTTTAGAAATCATCTTAATGAACCGATTCCAACAAACTAAATAATGTATGGTCAATTATGAATTATACAGTGTGGAATTTTAAAATTAATAATTTATTACACTTGAAATATTGGTACTCTTTTAAATTAGCTAAATATGGGTTTATCAAAAATTTAAACTAACTAATTATTAGACGTATGTGTATATTAAACAAAACCTGCTACGCCCATGAATTTTATCATGAATACCTAAAAATTGCCTAAAAACGCCAATAATTAGACAAAATCGGTAAATAATGTGGATTGTTTTTAGTCCATTGAAATGTTACATTTATTAGGCCTTACCTTGCGTTTTTTAGAGGACGCAATTTTATTTTTTTGATGTGTAGGGGGGGTCAGTGTAAAGCTAAAAACAAGTTTGTGGGGTCGCAACCCTTGTCCCACGGCCGCCATCTTGAAAATAGGGGTTGAAATGGTTTTTACGATATATCTCTTAAACTATGTATTTGATAAAAAAAATTTGTTGACATTTTTTGTTGCAAATTAAATTCTCTACAACTTTGGTCCAGTAACTATTTGTCGTAGAACTATAAATAAAAAAGTTATAAGCGAAAATCTTCAGAAGTTCGAGAAAAAATTATATTTTTCGATGTAACTTTTTTTTTATCATTTTACGGAAAAATGATATCCGACCATTTTTGTAGATCGTTTTTTGAGGAACCACCGCATCATTTTTTTCATTAAGTCAATAGCTAAGGTTTTACAGCGCTCCGAAGTGCTATTTTTAAGTACTATTTTTGAGTACTCTTAACTATACCTATATTATACGTGTGTACCAATAATATGTCATCAGTTATTGTTTTTTTTTTATTTATTTAATTATAAATTTTGCGATATTATTAAAAATTAATTATTGACTCTTTTTCACTCCATAACAGGATTTAACAATTATTGATTTTTAAAATAACTTGCTGTTTCTTCATGCTTTTTCCGGATGTGACACAACTTCAGCTCCTTACAATATCGGTAAAATGAAATTTGTGAAAACCCTGGAGAAACATTTAGAGTTTGCAAGTGGAACGGCTTTGTTTCTAAACAAGAGAGTTGACCCTGCTTTGCTCACTGTAATTGGTAAACGTTTTTTATCTCTTTATACGGTGGTAATAAAGATGATAATTCTCTTGACAGCCTAAGATACAAACAATTCGCCAAGGCAGTGACAAAAAGTACATTTAACTTATCTTCACTTCCTCCAACACAAGACACAGCTCGCTTTCATACTTTCCGAGTCTACCATCAGGTCCAGTCGTGGCTTGGTAATTATAATGATCCTGAAGACTAGGGCTGGAAAAAATGTGAAAAATTATTGGTGCCAGTGCAGAACTCTAAACCTCCAGCACCCCCTGAGCTTCTGAAATTGATCTTTTGCAAATGCAAAGGAAACTGTGGAGCGATGTGTGGATGTCGAAAAGCAGGACTGAAATGTTCTGCAGTGTGCTTCCATTGTTCTGGAGAGACTTGCAGCAACGTAATGGAACTCTCAGAATAAATAAATGAAAATGACTTTGATGATGAACCGCCAACATTAACACCCCTTCCTTCTCCAGTTCTCCCACTGGTATTTAATTCAGAAAGCCGATCAGATGCTGAGCCGCAGCCTGGTCCATCGAAACGACTGAGGACGGAGTAGTTCTAATTCAGAAAATCACCGTGGATTATGCCTATTGGGGATACCCCGTAAAAAAATGCGCCTCTAGACTCTACCTCGTGGATGGTGGGGAAAAGAGTCATTAATTAATTATTAATAATATTGCAAAATTTGTAATCAAAAAAGTTATAATAAAAAAAAACAATAACTTATGACATATTATTAGGACACACGTGTAATATAGGTATAGTTAGAGTACTTAAAAATAGTACTCACTTCGGAGCGCTGTAAAACCTTAGCTATTGACTTAATGAAAAAATGATGCGAATAAAAGTTGTTCCTCAAAAAACGATCTACAAAAATAGTTGAATATCATTATATCATTTTTTCGTAAAATGATTTAAAAAAAAAAGTTACATCGAAAAATATAAATTTTTTTCTCGAATTTCTGAAGATTTTCGCTTGTAACTTTTTTATTCATAGTTTTACGACAAAAAGTTACTGGATCAAAGTTGTAGAGAATTTAATTTGCAACAAAAAATGTCGACAAATTTTTTTTATCAAATGAATAGCTTGAGAGATATATCGTAAAAACCATTTCAATCCCTATTTTCAAGATGGCGGCAGTGGGACAAAGGTGGCGACCCCACAAATTTGGTTTTAGCTTTACACTGACCCCCCCTACACATCAAAAAAATAAAATTGCGTCCTCTAAAAAACGCAACCCCAAATGTAACTTTTCAATGGACTATTTCTATTCTGTCAGTTGTTGATGTGTTGACAGTTTATACTGAAAAAGTGAAATCTTTGTCAAACACTCTTTTCTTGTCGACATAACAATGAAATATTTAACTGAGACTCACCGAATTGAGATTTTAATGATGATCGGGTACGGGGATAACTGCAGAAGTCAAGTTGAAATGGCAAACTTATTTAATCATAGGTATCCCGAATTTCCTAATACAGGGTGTCCCAAATAAGAGTGACTAATTTTAAACATAAATGCCCAGCTTATTCATTGCTCCAAAGAGATGGGGTTTTCACTAGTTTCACTAGTTTATCAAAGAGATTTTTTTAAGCTTTACTGGCATTTCATCTCAACACAGGGTGTTTTACTAATGTTGGTTGAATTCCAAGAGGAAAATATGTATTATTTTAAATGGGACACCCTATAATTTTTGATCTCATTCGAAGGAGCAATCATTCTCCTTTCCAAAAATGTATAGTTTTTTATCTTTTGTTTCATTAATAACAAAGATATTCGAGGTCTCATGTAGTAGTACATTTTTAATTAGTAGTTTTATATGAACGTATTTTGATGCCTAAAATCAACTCATGCTGAGACCGTTTGACGCATAACAAAATCATTTTAAGACGGTTTCATGTAGTATGCATTTTTAATTACGCATATAATTGCCAACAAATCTGAAAAACAGTTTATTTAGTAAGAAAACAAAATAACATTATTCAATACGTATAAAGAACGAAGTTACAATAAATGCTGCATATGCCTACCCTCTTCGTTTATGCATAACTGTAAGCGAAATTTTAAATAATTTTCAAATGAATTTTCCAACATTTCTGGCGGAATGTTTTCAATAATGTTCCTGATATTATTGTTGGTTATGCTGAATTGTTAGGCTTAGGATTGTAGCACCTATCCTTCACATATAGCATGAGTTGATTTTAGGCATCAAAATAAGTTCATATAAAACTACTAATTAAAAATGTACTACTACATGAAACCTCGAATATCTTTGTTGTTAATGAAACAAAAGATAGAAAACTATACATTTTTGGAAAGGAGAATGATTGCTCTTTCGAATGAAATCAAAAATTATAGGGTGTTCCATTTAAAATAATACATATTTTTCCCCTTGAATTTGACCAACATTAGTAAAACATCCTGTGTTGATGAGATGAAATGCCAGCCAAGCCTTAAAAATCTCCTTGATAAACTAGTGAAACTAGTGAAAATCCCATCTCTTTGGAGCAATTAATAAGCTGGGCATTTATGTTTAAAATCAATCACTCTTATTTGGGACACCCTGTATTTCACAAAGTACTGTGTCTAAAATTCATGCACAATTCAGAGAACTTGGACCTGTCAAACCATTGAAAAGAAAACCACACTTCGTTAAAGATGATGTGAAAGCAGACGATCCAGATCGTAGAATGGATTTCTGCGAAAGATTGATGAATAAGCTGAACAGAAATGAGATAGCTCTTGGTACCATTCTTTTTTCTGACGAATCAACATTCACATTGAATGGAGAGGTAAACCGACAGAACTGTAGATATTGGTCAGCAGAGAATCCTAATTGGATGCGTGAGACACATCTCAGTACCCTCAAAAGGTGAACGTTTGGGCCGGTATCATAGGCGACCATATTATTGGTCCTATATACATAGATGGAAATTTGTCAGCTGACACCCCATTATGCTTTAATGGTAAGAACTTATTTAGATAAAATCTTCCCCAATAAATGGATTGGACGAAGAGGTACTATTGAGTGGTCAGCTAGATCGCCAGACCTAACGCCGTTAGATTTTTTTCTGCGGGGTTATCTCAAGAACAAAGTATATGCAACACAACCAATAAGCATTGTAGATCTCAAAGACAGGATAACTTCAGAAATAGGGAGTATTTCACGTCAAACTTTAAACAAAAGTGAAGGAGGAGTTCTATAGGAGACTGTGCTATTGCCAACAACTAGGTGAAGAACATTTTGAGCATTTATTTTAATACATCAATCAAATACATCAGGTATTCTATGTATGTGTTTAATAACTGTAAAAATTAAAATTTCACCCTGTATAATTCATAATTGACCATACATTATTTAGTTTGTTAGCTAGTTTAGATTTTTGATAAATCCATATTTAGCTAATTAAAAAAAGTACCAATATTTCAAGTGTAATAAATTATTAATTTTGAAATTTCACCCTGTATAATTCATGATTGACCATACATTATTTAGTTTGTTGGAATCGGTTCATCAAAAGGATTCCAAAAGTATACAAATATAAAGGGTGTTTCATTAAAAAAACAACACCGTCTATGGAATACTTGCGTGAATCACCCTGTACATTTAAATTTATGTTTACATAACGCACAACTCAATTCAAAAGTTGACGTGTCTCGGCATTTTTTATAATTTTCTAAAATAATGACATATTAAGAATTTTATTCCACGTGGAAAATAATATTATAGTATTACATCTAACTATGTAGAAAATAAAATATATGTGATAACAATCATTACAACGATTAGTCTGAATGGAAATAGTTAATTATAAAGTATAATTTTGGAATTACTACAGCAGTTCATGTATTGAAGATAAAAATAAGAATCAAAAATAAGGTCTTGCGTCGAAGCGTTTTTACACAACGTTCGAAGACAGTCGATAGCGAAAAGATCGAAGTCCGAACTTGCCGTTGCCAAAATGGAGGCGACCGTTGGCAGATGTCAATTGTCTTATCGATAGGTTTGGGGGGATTGGAAGTAGGTAATGGGACGACAAGCGGGAATTAAAGAAATATTTGGGATAAAAATTTGAAAATTGAAACATGTCGATAGACGTGTTACAAGGTTACGGAAAATTGCAGGGGTCATGTTAAAATTTTCTGACTAACTAATTATAACACGGACGAGCCAAATATCGGTCCCCCAAGTAATAAGTTGAAATCGAGGGAAAACGGAGATTTAAACCTTTAGTCTATTAATACTCCATGGTCTATTTTATTAGTAATTCTACAGTCATGAGCGGAAGGGAAAGAGAATAAGATATTTTCAACATATACTTGGTATATCAACGGACGTCACGGTAAGGGCCGGTCAGGTTCTCAATTACAGTTAAATCTGCTGAATAACCGAACAAGTTGTGGCTAGGCATCTCCCAAGCTCGAGATACCCTGTGGATTCGAAGGAGATACGGAAAGCTACTATTGCTAATATATTTGTCCCTGAAACGGTAAAGGAGCATTTGAATCTACTGGTTATTCGAATAAGTTTCGGCTAAGCCCCTTCCAAGTTGGAGAAACCTTGTGGATACAAAGGAGATACGGGAAATATATTGGTCCACGAGAAGGTGAAAGAACGATTCAAACCTGCCGGGTGACTAAGCCTCTTGCAAGTTCAAGCAGCCCTTTGGATTGAAAGGAAACACGTTTACTATGAGGAAGTTGTCAAACTAATATCAGTGAAGTTTCAAGTCAGTTGTTTCTACTTTTCAGGTTCAGTATACTGGCGTGTTCATTGAATTGTCTCTATTATAAGTGATCGTATTTGGGAGGTAATAGCAAATCTTCAATCATTAATTGGATTTTCTTGGATATTTCCATATTTGTCTTGCCTATAATGCCTAATTCCGGTGTATTGTTGGTCGAGGTGTATAATTGTTTCAGATGTTTAGTTTCGTGTGGTGTGAAATGGAAATACGAATGGCGAAATCTATGTGAAATGCTTTGAATCTTAAACAATTGTTCATTATACCTATCCAACACTGACAACAAATAACACATTTGCCACTGTTAGATTTCAATTTACAATAATTATATAGGTTCATATTATTATAATTCAATCCATACGATGCAAATGTATTTTGTGCAACCGATTCGAGTAATTTATATTGTATTGCCATAGATTTATTTTATCCCAAATTAGATATGTCGTTTTTAAAAATTGACTTGACAATATTTTTTGAAGTACAGCTAATTTTGTAGAAAATTTTTTGACAATTCCAAAAACCAATCAAATTTCCTCATTTTATATCATATGAACAATCTCAGCCAATAATGTCAACATTACACTGAAAACAGACCATGGGCAATTTTCACACGTTGCTATGGATACATATTGATTTATTTCGACTTAGAAGTTTCGAATATTTAATATTTCGAAATGTCACGATTTGGTTGTAATACTGAAAAAAAAAAATTTCTATCCGAATAACCCTCGGACATTGATAACTGCTCAAAAATTTTACGACAACTTTCTCAAGCTTGTTGCTTGTAGGCAACAGACCTCCGCCTACGGCGTCGGTCTGTTTCCAAGCAACAAGCTTTCGAATCTGTCATAAGATTTTTTCGAACAATTATCAAATGTCCTTGGGTTATTACTACTGAAAATTTTTTGACAATTCCAAAAACCAATCAAATTTCCTCATTTTATATCATATGAACAATCTCAGCCAATCATGTCAACATTACACTGATAATAGACCATGGGCAATTTTCACGTTGCTATGGATACATATTGATTTATTTCGATTTTGAAGTTTCAAATATTTAATACATATTTCGAAAAGTCACGATTTGGTTGTAAAGATGAGATTATACAGCAAATGAGGAATAAAATAAATTAAAATAATAAAGATGAACATAATCATCTCTATGAAAGCGTTTATACAAGAAATAAGATAAAATAGTAAATAAGAATTAGTACAAAAGATGGCCAACTTTTATCTTTTCGTTTTATTTTATTTTAATTTGTTTGGAAACCGATAATGAACATGACCCAGATATTTCTGTTCTAAATGTTTTGAGGTTCCAATTATTCTTCATGTAACCTAACGAAGTACTTGATCATGAGACCACGACATTTTTGATATTTAAAATAGCTCAAACGAAAAACTTTCACATACACATTGAGCCAAAAGAAAAATGTAGCCAAAACAAAAAGTGGAATTCACTAATCTTGCACAAAACACAAACAAAGTTATTGTCAAAAAAGCTGCAATTAGATTGGTTTACTCTTACTTCTTATTTTATTTTATTCATCTCTATAATCAATGTTTTTTGTCCTTATTTCTTAACTTATTTTAATTAGTTCCTCATTTTATTTTATTTGCTTTATAATCTCACCTTTATACTATAATTCGCAAAAAATGTTCTATCCGAATAACCCTCGGACATTGATAAATGCTCAAAAATTTTATGACAACTTTATCAAGCTTGTTGCTTGTAGGCAACAGACCTCCGCCTACGGCGTCGGTATGTTTCCAAGCAACAAGCTTTCGAAATCTGTCATAAAATTTTTTTCGAACAATTATCAATGTCCTTGGGTTATTACTACTGATAATTTCTCGTCATGTACTGTTTCCTAGCACTACTGAACTTTTTCAAATATTTTAAATACATATCTGCAGTTCATGTATTAAAAATTAAAAAATAACACTAGATAATGTCAGTGATTCTGAGAACTTTGATAATTCATTTGGCAATATATAAACAGAACTTGATCTGTAAAACGTAGACAAGGTACCAGGAATTATTTTTAGGACTAAAAATAGTTTTTTTATATATATTTTCCAATTCTTGTAAATTCTACATTCCACAAACATTGAAGCAATTAAAAGATAAATAAATAGAAGACAATTTTCATTGCATCAAACCTTCCTCTCAAAACCTCAGACTTTTTTTCCTGATTGTTTTATCGGATATAAGTACACTGATTTGTTTTTAAATAGTTCAAGCTAGATCAACAACCACATTGACGAACCAATATTTAGTACTACCTGCTTTATCTAGATAATATTTTCAAATCAACTGATATCGGAAGAAATACCTACCTGAAAAGTGTGTTGATTTTGGGAACGACTCCTCTTTTAGTTTAACCAATGAAAATTTTCTGTAATATCTTCAACAAAGCTTTAACACAAGAAAGTGGTACGAACCAAATATAATTAGCTCTTTGTACGCGAAATGAATATATTCCAGGATGGAACTAAATTCGGATGGTATTATTTGTAATACCTATTCAAGGGCATGTTTGTTGATGAGGGGAGATAACTTGGATGACAGCTTCTGAATTATTAAGTGAAAACACTTTTTGTCCCATTTAGTGAGAAAAATCAAAGTTTAGTAGCAGTTAAATACTGAGTATACAGGCTGTTTCACTACAAGATCACGCTATCTATCCAAGTATATATTGGAGAATGCTCACACGATTTCTATAAAAAATGGCATAGATGCCGACTTTATGGAAAATATTTTGGCATATATTTTGCAACAAGTTTGCTATTTCAAATGCAGCATCCTGTATATTATTTTTTCGAGTTCGACATTAAATATAAATGTCACGATCAAGGTAATTGGTGACATGTCAACAAACTTTTTTTTTGTTAAAAAAAATTATGAAAAGCTCAAGTTTCAGAATAATAAATATCTCCATTTTTTCCCAATGACACAACCATATTTCTATTCTATCACTTAATAATCAGGCTGAAGATAAGGACAGTTTATGTTCACTTTCCTATACCGTTCTTGAAAATATTAATTATTCCATCCTCATGATTGCGTGGGCGTATGCTGTGTTACTTATACTTTCAGTTTGGAAGGCTGTGTATTTACCTGTCATAATTGAATAGTATAAATTGTAAGTCAATCGCATCGTGGTACATTGGTAGAAATGGCTCGTTTGGAATTAAGCACTGAAGAGTATCTGAGTTTTTAAGGATGGAAAAGTTGAGATATAATCGAGCCAACTCAGGCATGTTTTAAATTTTGATAGACCTCCATTGAGAAAGAGTGCAATTATTTTGTCGCCTATTATTCCAACTTATACATCAACTTTTTCAGGATAACTGGTTGTGGTATTCACGCAATCAACGGAGATTGTAACATTTTCTTATCACAAAACCATAACATACCAAAATGTAAGCAAGCTGTATTCGGAATTTATTACACAAGTGCATCGAAATTACCGATACTTTTCCATGAAAGCATGTTGTCTAATAACTGCATGAGTTTATTTTCGTATTTTGGTGAAAGAGCTCGACGGAGAAGGGCTCTTCCAATTCCAATTAAAGTTAACCCCATACCTCATGCACAGTATACTAGTATGTTTTGGTATGCTGTGCCTCATGTATGAGACAATCAGGAAGAGTGTTAAGCAATTCGATATAATAACAAAACATGATTTACAATTACGTTGCTTTTTAAAGATAAATTGTACATTTATCCTAATATTGTTAAGAAAGTTAATTGAATTTATCAATTAATAATTATTTATGTATCAAATTAGATTTTTTTATTGAATAAATCCACGATTATAAGTCAAGCATGCTTATAGCAAGCGAAGCAGGTTTGATAAAAATTAACTAACGTGCTGCATTTACAATTTTATCGTCTGAATATATAATTAGAAATATTATGAGTTGAAGATATTAGTAGTTATCACATTTTATTGTACTGGAAATATATAAAGTGAAAGCAAATACAAAATAAATGTCTACAAATACAAGTTTTGACACAAAATTGTTACTGCTGAAGCCATAATACCGACAAACAATTTATGTATAGTCATACGGTTTTGTTTCTAAATATTTACGACAGATAACATGCTTCAATTGTATAATCAAATAAGGTGTTTGCTCACTTACCAAGATAGTTATGGTAATGGGGATATATATAAATAATTGCATTTTCAGCTGCGCAGAATCAATACAAACGAAAAGTCTACCACTTATATCCCATCCACAAGGATGTAGGAAAGCACATAGGTAATAGGCAAAAGCAAGTGTTAAGCCTATGTAATTATGTATAACATTAGTTAATTGATATAGTCATTGATTATTATTGTCCAACCAATTATTCCAATGAGTGGTGGATAGTGGAGAAATATCAGCTAGATAAAATCCAAATCCAAGAACATTTTTTTTTTTCAAAAACCAATAATAACTTGGTAAACACAGTTCCGCGATATTTAAAATCATTTCAAACGGTATCCGAAAGGCGCCAAATCAACTGACGTCATTTCTTGTTCAAAAATCAATAATTACTGTGGAAACATAGTTTGAAGACCCGTGCTATTTAAACTCATTTCAAACGTATTCAGAAACGCGACAAATCGGTTGACGTCATTCAGTGGTATTTTGCTCAGCAATAGATTGCGGGACACAGATCGTATTGTACGCGCTTGTAAATTTCTTTCTTGTGCTGTGTTATTGTTTTGTAACTGTAGCTATTGTGCCTTTTCTTCCTACTAAGCTCCTGAGGAAGGTCTCAGGAACTAGTAGTTCCTGTAGACCAATTTTTCAAAGGAATTTCAGGTAAGTATCCCTTTTCACTCCAGTAGTCTTCAAGGTGTTGTGCCCTAGGATTCTGAATTGCTATGCTATCCGCAAGTATGTGGATAGATGTCTTCTGTAAGTTCCTTGTGGCATCACTTATTCTTTTTTCTTATTCTTTTGGGAATCAAACCACAATAAGGTTTTTTATTTTTTATTTCGACGTTTCAGTAGCGTTCCAGCTACCGTTGTCAAGATTAACTAGTTTATCAATAGAAACTTGATTCGGCATTATTGTAGAAACTGGTAACGTAACAATCCTCGTTGAATGCGTGAATTCCACACACAATATCCACAAAAACTGAATGTAGGTGTGGGCTGAAATGAGAGGCTACAAAATAATGTGTGCTTTTTTTATTGGAAAAATGTGGAATAGTCCGTCATATTTTTAGAGTTATTGGAAAATAGTAATATACCTGAGGTGGCTCGAATATTTCCAAATCCAAGTAAGTTTCAAGTACAATTACAATATTTGGCTGCAACAAGATGGTTCTCCACCTCACTATTGGTTTGTGGTGACTGGTGAGGCAATACCCAAATGATGCGTAACGACATTTAGATAGAGCAAACAATACATCCAGTTTTCTGTATAAATTTCAAAAGGCAAAAGATTAAATAGGGTGTTCCATTTGATATAACAAAGTTCATTATTGTTCCGGATAGAGGAAAGATCTGACAACAATGTAGATATAGTGTAACTAATGTTAATGTGATGTATCACAAATTTTATGCAGGTCAATTTTAATCCACTATATTAATTTGAATTACATTTGAAAAGCATTATTTCACAATATTCGAATTTATAAAAAAAAATTTATACACGCCTTTGGGCGGCTTTTTCCTTCAAAGGTATTAAAAATATGGGTCATCACATTAACAATATATATATATATACCATAATATCGGTCGCAACACAAGTCCCTTTCACACCAAAATCAATAAAAATCGTACAAAGCCTTTTATGAGATACTGGAGGCGTTCCATACATAAAACTGCTGATTTTTTATACAAATTATAATTGAAAAATAAAAAAATTTGAAGAAAATGTAATACTAATTCTTTAATATAAATTTCTTGTAACAACTGTGGATAGAATTACATGGAACTCTCTCATTGAAGATTGTATACTGTATAGTATTCAAAAGCTATTGAAAACGATATACAGAGCATTTCAATGAAAACTATCCACCCCACATAATTCTGAAGCCGTCAAAAATCATATCAAGTGAGAACGACTTATTGCTTATATGTAGACGTTATATTTAACCCCCTCACCCCTATGGTGACCCTACACAATTTTTTAAATGGAATACTCTATACATTCTTGCATTGTTGGCTTCTCCTCTACAAAAGGATTCCAAAAATGTATAATACATTAGTGAAAAGTCAAATAGTTATGGATAATTCCAATTCACTAATAGTGACATCCGTTACAACATTAAAATGTTCTGTATTATGATAGCGATACAATTGAATCCTGCAAGTCTACAAGAAATAAGGCTTTGTTGTCAGTACACTAAATATCGTGGTTTAAGTAATTGAAATTTATCAGTATATAGTTTATCATTTCTTGTATTTCACATGCATTTAATCGGTATTCATCGATTTGGTAATTTATTTAAATAGCAAGGTGTGTTGGCAACATTGTACCAAATGCGACTATATATATCATTTCATTTTAGCTTAAATTTATCATTGATAATAGGGCTCTTTGTGTCTTGTTTCCTTTGTTGTAGTGCTACTTATTATCGTCGCATCTAATAACGAAGCTCAAACACAATATCATTTTACTATTATTATTTTTATAGAATATACGATATCCGCCAAAATGAGCAGTACCGAAGTAGAAGGTGCTGTGGAGTTGCTAATACAATATGTATCTTTCTAATCATTTCACATATGAATAATACGCCGCAGTTGAAGTTAATTCAAAAATTGACCCCACATCGGAAGAAAAATAATTTCTCGAGGAAAAAACTTTAAAATATCCTTCTCATTCACCTGATCTGATGCTACCTGATGCATACATTAAGGGCATGATGGAACAAAATATATTACTCGGAAAACCCGCCTGCGATTATTCCTAAACTACGAAAAATAATCAAAAACGTTTTCCAGCCATTACAGCAACCACTTTTCATGAATATGTTTAGTGGCTCACAAAATCAATATGAAGCTTGTTTGCTTTGAAATGGGGAACATTTTGGACACTTGAATCATAGAGAATAAGAAATAAATCTAATTTTTATTTTTCGGTACTTTATTTTCATGATTCTTGTATAAGCAAATTTAATATCTATCAGGTAAATACAACATATTTAACTAACTTATTATAAACAGTGCACTGAGTGTGTTACTTTTATCTATTCTTGAACTTCAGCGTTTTTGAGCCACACGTCATTACAACCATATAAGAAGTAAGTTACAAACAATGGTGGAACTGTTGATGTCTGTCACACTTCGTGTCATCTAAATTTTGTTTCCCTTCGTCGTGGGATAATCGAATGAATTGAAAAAAAACTGTGGATTCTTTGCACTTAATATCTTGCCAGGGAATTGTATTTATAAATGTTTCGGAGTAGCCAAATGTTTCTTTCAAAGTGTACTTTGGTCCTTTTACATACGAGCGACAGATTGATGATATTGAACAAGTATTAAAACTAGAGAGGAATAAGTGTGTATGTATGGATGTATGTATATTGGGTTGATATAAACTGAGTCCAAGAAGCCCTCTTTTCACGTAGTTCCTGAGGAAAGGCTCAGACACTTTTCTCTTTTATATCCAGTAGTCTCCTAGGTGTTGTGTTAATTATGAATTTTATAAGTAGGGGGATGGAGGTTTCTTCTTCCATAGCACAGAATCTGAATTATTTTTCCAATGTTTCGAGCTTTTTCAGCTGCTTATTCAGGCGACAGTGTTGGGACTGTTTTGCCCTGACTCAGGCATTCACTTGTTCTCAACTAGTTGTAGACAGCCAGAAGTATCTTTGATTGTCTAAGCCTTACAAGATCTTTTCAATGGTCAGATTTTCCAGCTCTGCCAATCGATTCCAGTACTATATTGAAGCTGATACCGCAAAAGGGTTCCAGACCCAAAAAGGTGAGTTATACCCCATGTTTGCTAGTTCAGCTGCCATATCATTTCCCTATATCCTAGGTGTTTTGGAATCCAAGTAAGGTGGGGATACTTTTCTTGTCTAGTTCATTGAGTTTGCCTAGGCATTTTTGAACTGATAACACAAGAGAGAGGGATATAGAGGAAATTGACGTTATTATCTAACCAAAGCTTCCATCTCATCGACTTCTAAGTAAGCTTGAGTTCCTCTACAAAACCTTTTGGTTTATGCGAGAGCATGACAGTGTACAACAGTTTCTTTTCCACATTCTTTGCAGTGTCTATCTTCTGGCGATTTCCATCTCCGTAGGTGAATTCTATACTTTTACCCGTAAATTTACTTTATTAATTATTTAATTCACTATAGGCTTATTTCTCTCCAATATTTTCTTTGTTTTCTCCTCACCCACTTTGTGTCACAGGGCTTGAGCTAAGTAGCATGCTGCTCTATCGCCTTGTTTGCTCTATCAAGAATATCATTCTAAGTAATCTCACCTTTGCTAGTGATGTGGTAACTAAGATGGTCACTACTACATATTTGTTTGTGAAAAGAAATCCCAAATCGATTGTGCATTTTTTCCGCTCCCACATTCCTGACTAAAAACTTCCTCTTAGTCAGCAAATTATACTGACTGCCCTACCAACAAACCTATTACTGTGACATTAATCCCCAAAATATTATATCTAGGTAAGTCGATTTCCGCTCCTATGCTAGTCTTCGTGACAGAGCCATCTGTAAATGTAGAGAATTTCGTCTCCTGTCAACATCGAAGAGAAGTAGAAGCAAACCTGAGTACTAGGCTTTCATTTTAACCACGAAAACTGAGAAATGCATACATATTAATTTTTTTGTCATAAATTCCAAAATTATTCGAAAAACACCAGTAGCTAATCATAAAAACAACCAAAAATTCTGCTCAGTTTTTTGTTCTAGTTGCGGTGCAAACCTCTCACATAGTTGTACAAAAGATCTATATAAAGGATGTCCCAACACTTTGAGCAGCAGATATAAAATTTAGCAGCTATAAACAGTTAAAACTAGTCCTCTTATTCACCTCTCATTTGTGGTAACGGTGAATTATTTTATCAAAAAACTAAACATAGGCAGATGTTAAAAATAATAGTTTAATACTATTATAACGCCTGGTATATCTGCAATCTGCCATCCCCATATTCAACCACAAACCAAAACCGACCCACACCAGACTACAAATGTTATTGTCCCTCTTCTCACGAACCAAAATGGTTGTTTCTATCTTGCAGATATACCAACTACGTTTAACTTTGAAGTGTGAATGTCCTTCGTGGCATATGGCCAGGGAAATAGTTGTTGCTTCATAGTGAATGGTCTTCGTTCTTCGATTTTCAAATACTCTGTAATGAGTTATAATAGTATTATACTATTGCCTTTGACATCTATACGAAAAAATAATAATTGATCTTTGATAATAAAATGTTACCATTATGGTGAGTTTGAATGTTCAATACATAATTCGTCGGAAATGGAAAGGAATTGGTTAACCCTGTATAACTGATATTTATTTTAGGTTAATCAACGTTAAGGACTTATTTTAATCAGAGATAAAACTTTTCCTCAGATCCCGAAATAGTTAAATATTTATATGCTTTTGGCAAGGCCACTTGAGTTTATTCAGTAAATCAGTATCGTCACAGCTTCTCTGCTATCACATTCACATTAATTATATATTCTGTCTGTCTAAAATAACACATGATAACTTAAACCATTCCAAGAATTCGTTAGATAATTACTATGTTTTATGTTGGCGAAAGTTAAATTGCACTTGGGATGTAACACGTACATTATTCAGAACAACCAGCATTGATGAATGTCCTTGGATCTTTATATTAGGTTTTCGTAGAAACTTTATCACTTTCTACAATGAAAAATTGTAATTGCATTTTTAATAAATTCTCATTTAGTAGCATTTCGTTCAGTCAACAATAAAGCTTAATGTAACGTTGGGAGGTGTTGATATAATTGTCCTATTATTTTTCTCACCGCATCAACCTCTAGTAATATGAGCGGAGACAAAGTATGACAGAAATTTGAGCACTTTTTCACAGTTTTCACTCAATGCGCGGCTCATATTAGGCGGAAGCTTTAACTTTTTTTCAAGCAATCAAATTTGCACCATCCAACAGTATATGTTTTATGGTTGGAAGCACATCATACATCAAACAACGCTTTGTTGGTTCTTGATTAAACAAATGCTGGTGTGTGAGAACATCCTATTTTTAACCTGTTTAAAAAAACCTGGTCTTCCCAGTTCTGTAGAAGACTCAGTCTGGATCTATTGATCTATTGAGGTAGCAAGCTGGTTTCTTCCCAATTTTTCTGCCAGAAGTCCCATACCCCTTTACCAACAGAAACTCCACTTTGTGAGTTATTTGAAATCTGTGAAGTCTTTCTTTAATATTGAAAATTATTCGGAGAGTAGGAAATAGTTGTTTCATTCCTTCGAGAAAACTGTGGAATTCCGTTTTTATCTGAGTGTTTATAGCTTCTGAAAGCTTCAAGTATGGCAAGTAGCTCTCCTTTATATAGGGGAAGACCGGGCATAGTCAACACTTCGGGTGAAAAGAATACCTCCCACCATTCCTAAATTATTCGTTTTTCATTCAACACGCCACCACTGTTACGTTCGAGGCGAGGGGCTGCGTAGTGGAGATTTGTGTTTCGATAAATAAAAGATTGATTTTACGCAGTAAGTACATCGATTAATTCTACTGTATCACTAGTTCCTGATTTTCAGGAATGTCTTAATTCGGTAGCATATCTAAGTAGGTTTTATTCAACAGGTCAGAATTATTAGTTTTTGGATGAAATGTGTTAACCTCAAAATTTACCCAGTCGGACAAAATGAATAGGGCAAAGTGGATATGGTATTCACTTTTCCCGCAATTTCTCATTGGTGGCTTATTATCTAAAAGTGTCTTTTATTTGTTCCAGACGGTGAATAAATATAAAGGACTCCAGAGGCAACATCGGTTGCAAGGGCAAAAGGACTCAACAGACATGAAGCTGGACATTATTATGGAAACCTTGAAGCTTCGACAGTAAATATGATATTGATGCATCTAGATTATACAATATGGATGGAACTGGTATATTTACAACCACAAACAAGCGGCCTGAAGTGCTATCAACGAAAGGAAAGGAACAAGTGGACATAATCGCCAGTGCAGAACGTGGAGGATTAACTACTGTCATAGGTTGTTGTAGTGCCGCTGGTTTATTCCTCCCACGATTCTTAATTTTGGCCAGAAAAAAGATGCAACCCAGATTACTTGATGATGCGCCTCCCGGCACTCAAGGCGCCTGTACTCCAAATGGTTTTACTTCAGGTGTTCTTTGATTTGATGCATTTTTTTGTGGAACATGTTCGATCTACACCTGAGAAAGAAATACTTCTATTATTGGATAACCACGAGAGCAATAAGTATTACCCAGCTTCAGATTACGCCAACAAGAACAATGTCGTGATTTCATCCTTGGCCCCACCACACTCAACTCATAAAATGCATCCCATGGATGAAGCGGTTTACGGCCCACTGAAAATAAATGTCTTCCAAAAATCGAACCCAGGACGCATTATAAATCAATACGACGCAGCCAGACTGTTATCACCAGCTTTTCTGAAAAATGCAGTTCATGGATTTGAAAGACCTGGTAGTTGACCAGTGAATGAATTTGTTTTTGGTGACAAAGATCACGACGTGCCGTTGTGATTGCAGGCACGTCCGATATTAATATTGACACAGAAAATACAAACTCACTAGAAACGATAGATATTCCCAGACCTTTTGCAGAAACTTCTTCATCTCCTTCGCCTTCACTTCTTCAATCCATCAAATTCAGTAGATCCTCTATCAGAAATACCATCTCGAAGCAGAGCTCCCTCTTGTTTCAAGACTTTGTTGCGCCCAACACGCCTGAAAATATTCGTAGCGACGGATGTATACCTGAACCGGAACCTGGATGTTACCGAATTGTCTCCGCTTCTGGGCCAGATATAGCTGCTCAGAGAGATGACAAAGTGGTGCAAAAGACTGAAGTAAATATTCGACAAAATACTAGCCGTGAAAACACCAGATCCGAAACCGGGATGCTCAGCCTCCCACTGCAGTCCCTTGGTGTTGGGACCTATTCCAAATCCTGCCAAACCAATGACCACGCGTAAACGGAAATTACAAAAATCGGAAATACGAGTATTAACCAGTACCCCGATCAAAAGCAGAAATATGAGGAAAATGAAGATAAGAATGTTACCAAAAGACTGAATGATAAGTCAAAAAATGTTCCTAAGAAGACTAATACAAAGACTGACAAAGACAAAAAAAACTTCTTAAAAGGTTGAACGGTCAAAGAAAAGAGAATCATTTGAGGATATTTTATGCTTTTTTGCGGTGAAATATAAATAGAGGAAGACGGTTGGATTCAATATGACATTTGTAAGCAATGGTGTCACAAAGATTCTGCTTTCGATTTTGATTCTTAAGGGTATACCTATGACAATTGCCAATATAAATTTTTTAATTTCATGGTCAAGTTAAGTTTTTTTTCAGTTTATCAAAGTTATTTCTATTATTTATTATTTAAATCCGACTTTAATAAAGTTCTTTCTTAGAGATTTCATTAGACTCTATTATTCCGGCTTTTTCCAATTAGACATCCATGAAATATTATATTGTAAATAACAACAATTCCCCACCATATTATTATCAATAAAACATCCACCGAGCGGGAGTTGAGACACAGTGTGAGGTCGTGAAGCAGGGTGAAGTGAACGGCGAGAGGTAATTAAATTGCCAGCAGGTATATTGGTGAAACGCTGTGACTCTTCCACTATCCGAAACGCAGCTTTTCGCTCAGTAGATTCCTACTAGGTACACATATTTGTGCAATTTTCTAGAGCTGGAATCCGCTTCTGATTTTGTTCAGGATAAAATTACACAATAACTGTGCAAAATTGGATTTCATGTAATGCTCGTTACTGGAGCTCTCTACTCCGAACGGCTCCGACGAACGCCAATTTTAGAGTTACTTCATAGTTAAGCGTGGTCGGTTTTCTACAGAAACCAATGATGCATTTCACAGTTGACCACGTTCGCCGGCCCGGCGTCTACCGTCTACCAGAGCGGCGCGTGCGTGTACAGTTCAATGCGAAGCTACTAAAGAATGCACTCAGATTCTGGACTGCACGTTTTTTTTTTCCGTTATATGCTGTTAACGATATTAAATGTTTGTTTACCTCCATTGTCGACTATACACGTGCTCTAGCGCAACTGTGAAATATATGCGACCACCAAAGCCAAATTGGCAAAGCCAGCGATTGTATAAGCGTCTACATATGTGTCGGCATTCATTTAGTTTAGTCGCACAATGATCATAGAATAGGATGGTTTAGATCCATCAAATTCATACCTTATTCGTTCTTCCACTCCATTTTTTGGAAGCACGTGCTAACTGGTATCCAGAATCTCATCTGAGGCCGTGAGAGGTCAGTGGTTGGCACGACCCTACTTTTCGTTCTCATTGGATTCCTTTGAAGGAGATCGACACTTCAGCGATTTTCAATTGCACACGGCTTGCTTATTGGCGCGTACCACGTCCCGTCTACATAGAATTGGCCATACTAATTGGGAAACAGCGGCATAGTGTGGAAAAACCTTTAGAACGCAAACTTTCACAAGTTCATAGTGAACAAAAACGCTCCTTCCAAACATCCGCTTATTTATCGACGTGTATTGATTACAAATTACTTAACTGCGTCTTAACATTTACCCGGCTTAATAGGTATTCAAATTTAAGGTCCAGTCCCATTCTATATGCGTAAAAAGAGGGATAGTTAAATTACTGCCTGATTAAACCAATAGCATTCGTTCTAATGAAATTTCATCCACACAGTTGGTTTCAAATAATTATAATCAGCCGACAAAATGCGTAACCAAGATAGAGGAGTTTGGGAAATGGATAATTTTCAATACACAATAATAATAAAAATAATAGGGATAGTTCATCTAAAATGATGTTTTTAAACTTGACAATGCCGTTGAAAATGTCTCTAGCACGTTCGCGAAGAGTTTTATATAAAGTGTGGTTACTATATGGGCAGCTTTTGGAAAACACCTTTTTAAAAGGAAAAAGCAGTTTATTGTGTAATCCGTAACTTCTATCATAAACAAGCACATTCTGTATTGAATTTCATTTTTGCATCGGCTGCTAGGCAAGTTGCTAAGCAGCAAATGGGAAATGGCATATTTCGTGTTAGGTCTGGGTTCACTCTAAAATCACGACAACTACGGCTTGTCAAATTATGACGTCCAGCGACAAATTGATGAAATATCAGCAGATCGTTTCTATCAAAGTTTTAGTAGGTAACGAGTAATTTCATAGTTGTTTTCTACAAATACATTTTCAAAGGCTTCTATTTCTGTGTACCTATTAGAAATAGGTAATGAAATATTATCAGTTCATTTCTTCCAAAGTTCTTGCAATGTATGCATGTATTAAACGTGAACGATACGTTGTCATGAAAAAAGTATAGTGTGCTACCCGCAGCAAATGAGCATTATTTTGCTCATTGCGTAATATATTATTTGGGAACTTAAAATAACCATTTTTAGTTTTTTTTCCAGACGGGTGAAACTATCGTTTGGATTCGTAGTTCACATTGGTACCGCATAGGCATATGACTGGTATTACCATCCAACAACTTTTAAATCTTATTACCAGAAAAAAATTTATAAAATACACAGGTATACCGGGTGGTGACTCGACCTTAGGACCATAGGATTTTAACATGGGAAATTAGAAAATCCTAAATATTTGCTTCCCAGCAAAAGAGAACCTAATGAAATTTTGTGTGGACGTAAAGTACATTATTTCTGACAATATTGTCATAAAATAATCAATGTTTAATAGCAAATAAGTTTAAAAATTGAGAAAATAAATTTAAAAAAACAACCTGTCATTAAAGTACTTAAATTTGACAGCTGCAGTCGGATTCGGCTATAGCGCAGAGATAGGAGCGGTTGGTTTCTACGCGGATGGCCCGGGTTCGAAACTAGCATATCTCTTTTTTATTCTTAATAAAATTTTGTTTTTTATAGTTTTTGAATATAATAATTTTATAAGTTGTTAAAATGTTAAGACGATAAAATAAATTGGGCATGTTATCACAGAAAACAGATTTAATGAAATTAACTAAAAAACGAAGAGTAAAAGAATAAAAACTAATTGTAAGAAAATTATGCATCTAGAGTAAATGTTCAAATAAATGAATCTAAATATTTTTCTCCATTAAGTTTTCCCTCAATGTAGTAACAACTTCACGATATTGGGAACGATTATTAATGATTAAATGGCGGTTTTCTTGGTGCCAATTTCGAAAATTTTGCACATTTGGTTCTCCATTTATGCTGAATGTACTTTCATCGAAAAAACAAATACATAATCTTGATAAAATTTCGGTCTCTGTGAACCCGATTCAAAATATCTTCACAAAAAACCATTCTGTTGAATTTATCCTCCTCAAAAATTTCTTGATGTACCGAAAATTTATCCGATTTGTATTTATGTTTTTTTAATATTTTAAGGGCACTTGTGTGGTGAATACCCAACCCGGAACTAAGTTGCCTTAAACTAATAGAAGGGTCATAACAACGATTATAAACCCTAGAGGATTGCTTATTCGCTTGAATCTTTTGTCGGTGCTTACGTCAACAGTGGACCTCGACCGATTTAAAATATACTGCAATCGTTAATATTTTCCACTTTTTTCCAGTTTATTTGCAAAAAATAATAATAAATTATTTTTTTTTTGGTGATATGTTATTTTAAAAAGTTATATTTAGTAGTATAAGTAGTTATAAAATATAAATAGAAGTTTGAAACAATAACTTTGAATTGAAGAAACTTGCTTATAATTTATTTTGCACAGAAACAGAAGCAAATCTATGAGCTGTACTTATGGGTTAATTGATGGGTAAACTCAGCATTATATATTTTTTTTCTTATGGGGAAAATAAAATAGACGCCTTATGCACCAATAAAAAATTTATTAATAAACAATTTTTTAAAACCTCCATCATCTCTTGTGGTACTCACACATTTTCTCTTCAAACATTTTTTTCTCTGGGATTGATAATTATTATAAATAATCCTAATAATTGTTCGAAGTTTACAAAGGTGGATTCATGCAAGCAAAAATTAAATTTTACATTACTTCAAAACTAAAACTAAGAAGATATAAAACCATGTAATGTAGATGTTTATGCCAGAAACTGAGAAGCTGAGGCATTCTTTTTAGTTTTAGCTTATGTCTTAATTTCTTATTTTTTCGCATAATCATCTACATTACATGGTTCTCGGTTTTAAGTTTTAATTTTAAATTAATTTCAATTTTTGCTTGCATGGGGAAATGTAAACATTGAAACGCGAATCCAAAAATTTTGTATTTACACTGAAATAAGGTGCTTCGTATTTATAGACTTTTTTGATTGACAATTAGAGAAGTTTACTTACCACCTGTATTAATTAACAACACTTTCAAAATTGAAAAAACAGATAAAATATCGTCGAAACACACTTTGTAAACAAACGATAAACCATATAATCAAAAAGGTTAGGTCCAGTGATGACGTATTCGTCCGACTTGAGCGAGGCGAACACAGAGTTGAATGGAAATAAGCAATCCTGTAGGGTGTATAATCGTTGGGGTCATAATGCACAGCAGCGGGTACATTTACTTCATTATTTTGTAAATCATCAGCTTCTCTTGGTTCCTCAGGTTCTTCATATGAATGTTTCTTACAAGATTTGCATGGAACAAATACGTAGCCATATTTGTTTTGATTTTGAATAACTCTTTTTATAGTTGTTGCCGAAGGGATCGGTTTATCAGGATATAGCTAAACCCGCGAAGGTATCTCGAACTTCATTGATACTAGTACAACTTTAAAAATAAGTTTTTATCACTAATCCAATGAACTGAAACCATTATGCAAAAAATTTCACGAAATATTTATTTTGACAGCTAACGATTTCAATTGTTGCAATGCCATGAAATAAAGAAAAATTTAATTTGCCATGAAATAAAAAAAATCACATTGATAATCTGGCTGTCAACATTACAATAATATTGTACTAAACTTATTTTATCGTTTTAAAATTTTAACAACTCATAAAATTATTTTATTTAAGGAACTACAAAAAACAAAATTTTATCAAGAATAAAAAAAAAGAGATATTATGCTAGTTTCGAACCCGGGCAATACGCGTAGAAACCAACCGCTCCTATCTCTGCGCTATAACCGACTCCGACTGCAACTGTCAAATTCAAGTACTTTGATGACAGGTTGTTTTTTTGAACTTATTTTCTTAATTTTCAAACTTATTTGCTATTAAACAGTGATTATTTTATGACAATATTGTCAGAAATAATGTACTTCACGTCCACACAAAATTTCATTAGGTTCTCTTTTGCTGGGAAGCAAATATTTAGGATTTTCTGATTTCCCATGTTAAAATCCTATGGTCCTAAGGTCGAGTCACCACCCGGTTTATAAGAAACCTCCACTGCTGTACTGATGGATTTTCAACTTCAAAAGTGAAGAAAAACAAACTGGAGAAAAAAAGATTGTGAATTAAAAGTACTTTGAAAAATACTTGAATGAAAGTCTTGAAATCACGTGGGACACAACGCTAGTTTATCGCGACATTCTTTGCACCTGTATGAGGCTTCCTTCCCTATGTTTTTCTTAGAGCATTGTCTACATCGCAGGAAGTATGTTTTTCTTTTATAGCGCTTGGAGCAGGTATCTTTTCTGGAAAGTGTTGCAGTGTTACATTTTGAGCATCGCTGTGGAACGACCACCGCTGCTTTTAATCACCAGGCTAGTTGTGTTATATGGAGCTTGAAGCAATTCTTTCATTATAATATTATCATATATCTCTGTATTACATAAAAGTTTTCTTCGTATGAAATTTTTTCCAAATAAAAAAGGAATTCCGAACACACAAATCTATTATATTATGGAATATCACCTTTATATAATTTCGACATATTAAGTGACATTTTTCAAAACTGACCAGCGTTATCAAATGGCACATTCCACTTTCACTAACATAATTATAGTATATTACGTAACGTGTGTGGTACGGAGCATTTTACGCACGAATGGAATTCATTAATTCCGTGAGTGCGTAAAATGCTCTACAACACGAGTTACGTACTATACTTTACCTACGACCTACTTGTACTTGCATTTTTCATAAGAAGCGTAAGAAATAACAGTTACATAATTAGAGGTGCTTGGTAAACTCCATCTCTATTACTCTATTACCAATGAAAGAATCACAGTAAAGAACTAACGTTTAATCATTATTATTATATTTTTGATAATCGAAAGTCCATTTTTCAATTATAATCAATACATATACATAGCCCTTTGTGCTTTTCACAGTTAAACGTGGCCATATCTAATGTTTTCAAATAGTAAATTTTGAATAAAATGGAGACGTCTATTGACAGTTGCTAAGATGTTGCTAGGAAAGCCGTGCGATTTACTTTACAGCTGTGCGTTTTTTTTACAGTGCGTAATAGCTGTCATTACATTGATACCAACTGTGTGTTATTGACTGATTACAGGGGGGGTCGTAGGTAAAAAATATTATGCAACTGGTGACGAAAGATTCATTTTATCACCAGTTAATCAAACCAAGACAGAAAAGAAAAAAGTTCAATATCACATCATATAAAATTAACGACCACTGATAAGGTCCGTCTAGAAACATATAGGACATATCTTCTGTAATTTCCTTGTGGAATTACTTATTCTCTTTTCTCTAATTTTTTTGGGAATCAAACCACCATAATGTTTTTAATTTTTTATTTCGACGTTTCGATAGCGTTCCAGCTACCGTTGTCAAGATTAACTAGTAATAAAATAATTTTTTGTCCCTATCTGACATATTTTTTTCGTTGTGTCAGATAGGGACCAACATATAAAAGACTTGCATATTATTATTATTGAAACAATTTTGAAGAGCTGCTGTGAGTCTTAATGACCTCAGGCAGACGGGGTGGGATGATAACTTCAGAGATAATTCCCCTACCTGACCATGGAATTTGTGTATTCTTGTTTATTATTTTTGTAGTTGCAGTCTGACTGTCAGCATTTATTCATTTAGTGATTTTAGAAAGAACTTGCTCGCTTGATAACTTTTATAAAGTGATTATTGCGATTATTAGTTTCGGTTAATAGTGACAATGGCAGAAAATTCGCAGTAAAGGTACGAATTGTTATAACAGTGCGCGGCGCAAAACTCAGTCTGCCGAACGTTGCCTAAAGACGCTCAAATCAATGTAATGGAATTGAGTTATGTTGGAGGACTGCTTGTGCGTCGTCCGTTTACGCCTGTACCAAATGTAGTTTGATTTGGACGCAAACGTTCAGCAGAGCAGAATTGACTGTGGGGTTGACTTGTTGAATTGTTCTATTATTTTCGAGTTAGTTATGGCAAAATTTTCCCCTGCGGAAGAAGAAACCTTGATAGATTTGGTCAGGGAGCATCCTGCCTTATATAAGCTAAAAAGTGAAAGCTACAAATATAATATTGTAAAAAATAATATCGAACTAAGTCGCTATTCGTCAGTCGGAATATCTAGCCTAACACTCCACTCTAACAAAAGCAGACGTGAGTCGTGCGCCGCGCACTGTTCCAACAATTCGTATCCGGGATCCGGGTTTACACCTGTAAAGCGTACGAAAAAGTCGGCGTTGTCGGTGAACAAGAAAATAATAATAAATATTGTTTATAATTACTTAAGAACTGAATATATTTCAGGTTAAGTTGATGGCATTGTTGCAAAGACAAGTATGTAATATGACAGGAGTAAGCAAATCAACAATATACTAAATTAGAGGTGATGGAAAAAGTGGAGTTATTGAATCCGCAAAGAAAAATGCAGGTGGTAGAAAAAATTGAATTCACAGGCAATAAGAAAAAAAGTGCACGAATTTTATTTTAGGGAAGAAATCCCAACACTAGATGAAATTTCGGGTGAAATGAATAAAGATCCATATTTCCTTAAAATGGGCCGAACGACACTACAGGAAACGCTACAGGGATTGAAATTTAAATGGGCAATACATGATTGGAAAGCGATTCTAATTGTTACTGTTGTATTGTTAGAGACAGAGACTCGGACAGAGATATCTAAGAACAATTTTCAAATCACATGCAGAGGGCAAATCAATATTTTACTTGGATGAAACTTTAGAGAATGAAGGCTACACTGTCAGTAAAATGTGGCACAATATCCATCGGCACAAATAAATTTTTTGTTTTCACAACATTCATCACAGGAGGTATAGTCTGTTTCTTATTGTCTGACAGCACGCGAAAAGGTCACAGATGCTAGTCAGGTAGTAAACCATAAGCGTCACCGTTCATCTAAGGAATTTATTTAGTATTTAATTTTATACCCAATCTGATATATAAAGGTAATATGAATCTAAATTCTGTTAGTTAAAACAACTTGATAATTTCCAAGAAACATTACAATAGGGTTCTACTAGGGATTGTCCTAATGACTACTTAGAAATTTTGCAGGTATATACGGTGAAACTTGGTCTCGCCCAAATTTGTATAATTTGTTTTACTCAGAGTCGCTTACGTTCCATAAGTGTTAACTGTGTTGTGAAAAATGTCTTCAAGTTTCACCCCAGTGAAGTGTGAGAGCGTGCTTAGCTTACAAACGAAGACTGTAGTGTTAAATGTACATGATGCTGTTGTACATCAAATGCCGGCTGCTACTGTTAGAAATATAGTTTCGACATGTTCCAATATGACAGGAGTTAGTGAATCTACTATTTACAGGCTTCTAAGGGAGAGGAAAAATGGAAATATATCTCCACCTAAAAAGTCAACTGGAAGAAAACCACTTGACCTTGATGAACATATGCAAAATACAATAAGACGAAAAGTACACGAATTATATTTTAAAAAGGAGATCCCAACCCTCGACATAATTCTAAGAATGGTAAAGGAGGACGAGAATTTGCCTGACATAGGGCGAAAAACTTTGTGGAAAATATTACACAAATTAAATTTTACTTGGGAGAAGCAAAGTCGCAAATCAGTGCTAATCGACAACGAGAAAATAATATGTTCGAGACGACAGTATTTACGAGATATCCGAAAATACAGACAGGAGGGAAGACAAATCTATTATCTAGATGGCTCAATGAAGGACATTCAGTGAAAAAAATATGGCAGGACAAAAGTATTAAAACCAGTCGTCAAGCTTTCATAGAAGGTTTATCTACTGGACTGAAAACTCCTATTAGTAAAGGTCGCTGACTAATAATAACGCTTATTGGATGCAATCAAGGGTTCGTTGAAGGTGGTTTACTGGAGTTTCAGTCAACATCAACCAAAGACTATCATGAAGAAATGACTGCAGATGTTTTTGAAGAGTATTTTACACAAATGGTCGAATTAATTCCAAATAATGCTGTAATCGTTATGGACAATGCCACTTATCATTCGCGATTAACAGAAAATCTTCCATCTACCTCTTGGAGAAAAGCTGATATTAGAAACTGGTTAATCGTAGAAGATATACCATTTGAAGATGATATGTTGAAAAAAGAACTTTTAAAGGTTGCTTCAGATCACAAGCTACAATTCAAAAAGTTTTTTATTGATGAAATAGCCAAGAATCGTGGGATAACAGTGCTTCGTTTGCCGCCATACCATTGTGAATTAAATGCGATAGAGTTAATATGCGCCCAAATGAAAGGTTATGTAGCTAGACATAATAAAACATTTGAAATGAAAGATGTTCGTGAACTAATGAAGTACTCATTGACAACAATAACTGAAGAGAACTGGAGAGATGCTGTGAATCATGTAATTAAAGAGGAAGAGAAAATGTGGGTTTTAGATAACCTCATAGAAC
>CAJUYG010000228.1:385145-436195 GCA_910591675.1 Galerucella calmariensis | reverse complement strand
AGATTAGTAGTAATTTCAATATTTTTTATTTGTAGGTTGTCGTAATTTTGGGTATCAGCGGTGCTTGTCGCCGTGAAGAATTATTACATATAACTATTGATGCCATTGAAGATGCTGGATCTATATTGATTGTTAAAATACTTGATACGAAGACCTATTGCGCAAGTACGTTTACTGTTTCAAATTCTGATTATATTGATATCTACTGCAAATATAGAGAAGCACTACGACCGCCTCATACAAAAAGGAACAGATTATTTTTGAAATATTCGAGTGGAAAAAGTATTAACTAACATGGTGAGGTAACCTAAATAAAAAAGGAGAGATTCTTAGCTTTATTGCAAAATGGTTTGGAAGAGACATGTATAAGAGCTACACGGGTCACTGTTTCAGGAGAAGCTCTGTAAGTCTTCTGGCTAATGCAGGGGGCAATATTACATCCATAAAACGTCACGGTGGCTGGAAATCTGCTTCCGTAGCAGAAGCATATATAGAAGATAGTTTGAATAATAACATTGAGATTTCTAACAAAATATTGAATTAAAGAATGGAAAGAAAATCAAAGGTCCTTTATATCTCACCTTGTGAGATATAAAGGACCTTCGGTTTTCTTTCTTTTCTTTAACCTATTACTCACATATGGCTACCACCAGCTTCAATTTAAATATTGAATTGTCCTTCTTCTTTCAAACAAATTAGAATATCTAATAAAATTGTGGAATCAACTCTTTAAGGAATATTTAACATTTTTGATCAGCAACAACACGGAACATCTTCGGGAGTTTAAGTTGGAAGTAATTGTCCAAACTTTACTATCAATTATTATTCCAATAAATAAAATTGTTTTATGATGAATATCAATTAATGATTGACTATGTTAAAAATAAATCCTTCAAAAAGTAATATTCCATGTTTATTTTGTAAATTAATATAGCAGTGGAGAAAATTAACATTCACGCATCAATAGATATGCAGAAATATCCAATTTTTCTTTTGTACAAAAATGTATTTTTGTAATTGAGTACCTAGGTCGTTTTATTAATAAAAGTTGGAAAATGTTGGAGGTCCAAAACTTATTATTAATAACATTGTTTTACTGAGGAAGTGGTGGGCCAAATCGGGTACACTGCCACGTGGACAAAATGGGCCCTATCCGACTCTGTCCACGACCCCATGTTTTTTTTAGTAATGATACAGAAGTAGACTCCGATCAATGGGTCTATATCGTAGCACATAGCGCCAAAATACAGAACGCCACCACATTGTCCGTCATTTTTAAAAATAACTATACAGTGAAGAAAAAAGTTTATCAAGCTGCCATTTTTAACAAATAGATAATATCAATAATCTCAAACTAACAGAAAATTGTTTTACCCTAAAGACATTTTATCAGAAACGAACACAAACGGAAATATATAAAACGTTACAGTATGAGAATATTATTTCAAACTGATAAAAGGGGAATGTCTCAGCAATTTCGAAAACAACGAAACAATGTATAACAATAAGGATTTTTAAACGTATTTTCAAGTCATGAGTTACTTGCCTTATTAAATCAAAAATTCAAAAACCGAAGGTCTTCGGGTCCCAATGATATATCATGTTTTCTTTTAAAACACATTTTTGAGGTAATTATAGAGCCATTAACATATTTGGTAAGCCTTATATTTGAAAAAGGTCAGTTTCCATCTTTAGAAAAGTTATATCATTGTACAAGAAAAAAGATCCTACAGCGATGGACAATTACAGACGCGTGCATTCCTTAATCGTTTGAACAAAGTTCTAGAAAAACATAAAATGTTATCAGATAGACAACTCCGTTTTCGTGATGAAAAATCGACAACTGCAACTATATTTATACTCAATAAAAATTTTGAATTTATTGAGGCTTCAGAGTACCCTTCTGCGATTTTTTACGATCTAAGCAGGGCGTTTGACTAGAAGTTGCGCAAATTCACTTTAGTACGTGAAGATACAAATTATTTACTAGTTATTAAGAAATGGAAATCAACATATTGTTTTTATGAATCTGCGAACAGTTGGAGCAAAGGGTGAATAACAGACTTGTGTTTTTGCATGTATGGTTGCTTGGCGATGCAGTTATTTTGTAAAATGTTTTAATAACCTCAGAAGCATGTATTTTCTATTCAGTTATGGAGTTAAATATGTGCAGAAGTTAGATTTTGTTATCAAATACGTTTCCCTAATGGTCAAAGAGTGGCCAGAAAAGTAATTCTCTTCGGTATTTTTGCATACCGTATTTTATAATCGTAAATTATATTATTAGTGTTCAGGCTATTACAACCACACAGTTATGTTCTCTGTATTTTATCATTGCTCTTATCAGTTTTCAGTGATGTTCCCAGTACTCGGTATTGCCAAATTGCTCTTAAACAACCGGTCGCAAGGCTGTTGCAACGCATAATGAACACGTAACTATAAACAAACAGACTGTCCTGGAACCAGTTAGAATACATATAAAATTTCCAAGACATTTTTTTGTCCCGGAATAATACGTTACGTATACAGAACTTCCAAGACGGTCTTGGAAAACTCAAAATGTCTTGGAAATAGTGATGTAATCTAAAAAAAAGTCCCGGAATTAATCGTTACTCATATATATATATATATATATATATATATATATACATTATGCGTAACCTGTTTAAAATATTTCATGAAGATTCTCTTACTCACCGTCAGCTGGCGGCCTCAAACGACAGAACGCTAAACTATTATTATCGAAGGAGGGGATTTAACGAGTCGACTCTTTCCTCGGTGTGTTTATATCGTGACTCTTTCCTATTCATTCGCTCTTGAACTGTGAGATGCTTATGTATAGCTAGTTATGAGTTAACATTACGATCAGTTGTAGACAAACTCTCGCGTTGTGTAGTTCGAAGTGTTGAGATACACAACATTTGAAATCGAAAAAATACAGACTTTTAAGTCGACAGTTTTATTATTACAACGAAATTGACTAACTACCTAACTATTGTTTATTTTAATTTCGTAACGTTTATTTTAATGAATTTATTTGTTATTACTAATTGGTTCATGGAAATTTAAATGTGTATCATCTACCTACTCTTCGGTTTGGTGAACAAAAATTAAAGGGTAAATTTATTACAAATAAACATACAAGTGTCAGATTCATATACCTATCATCAGCTGTCCGGGGATCCGAATCTACTTTTCTGCGCAATCTCGAACCCCACTTCGTTTGCCATAGAGGAGAACAGCTGAGTTGAGATACAAACTCAAAACATACAGTTCGTGTTTTCAGTACACATCTAACCATCGAAGGAGAGAGTGTAATATGCTAAGATAGCTGGGTGCAAAGCACTTGAGGACTTAGACAAATTTTTTCTCCTTACTATAAGTGACTTTATTAGTGGGTGTTGTGCGACTTTTTTTATTTATTTTATTTGGATATGTTGCCTCAAAATATGGATTCTTCAAGATCGGAGACACTTTCTTTGAGTGGTCAACCTATTTTTGGTTCGCAATTGGTTGATAAAAATTCTGCTACTCCCTACTCTGATGCTACTCAGGTAGGTGGGATTTTTTTAAAAATTTTTTAAAAGAAAAAATATTGTGAAGTGTTTTGTGACATCTTTTGGATAACGTTTTTTTAATTCTAATTTAATGCAGGTATGAAATTCAAAATTAAGTAGGTAATTCGTCAATCATAATAGATGATTATTTCTATTGAGTGAAAATTTTAAAATGCATGCATTTTTTTCGACAAGTAGATTTATTCTGGCATACTTAATTATTTTAGGCATAAATTACCTATAACTATTAAATTCATTTATTGAAATTGTTTTCCATCAAATGTACTTTTAAAATTATTTTAAATCAGTAAAAAGTATAATTAGGTATACTCAATAGGTATTTACCTATAATAACATCTAAAAAATACGTAACTTTAGCAAGATACAAAAAAAAAGATTTGTTGTAACTCGAGTTGTAACTATATGGGATATTTTCATTTAATTTTGAGATTGTTGGAATTTTTTTTCTAAAATAAAAAATCTACATCAAATACGAACATATGCATATACATGAATCGTATATTTTACATAAAAAAACATAAAGCCAATTTATAATCTCTGTGTTGGATTGATTTCAATATTAAGTATGTATTTAAGACCAGTAAATACCTACTATAAATAATATGGGTAGGCACTTACATTTTAGAAAAGTACCTACCTACGAACATTTTTCAGTTAAACGCTAGAATTTACTTAGCCATTTAGGTTTACAACTCAACAAATGAAAAAATCGTGAAATTAGGTCCTAGGTACCTAGGTACCTACCTACTTACTCATCTACTTGAACTTTTCGTATAGAAATTTTCTCTAAATAAACTTGAAATGTTAATTTATTGAATTCATTATCACTGATACGAGACAAGGTGACATATCAATAAACAATAATATCAACATCTATGAAAATATAATATAGTCCCATCTCAATGAAAAATCCTAAATTTTTATTTATTGCAAATCTCGTTCACCAATATTTTAAATTCGAATAAACAAATTGTTTAAGTAGGTAATAGTTAAATTTTAACGAAATTTATCAAAAACATATCTCGAAAAATATTAGCGAATTTATAAGTAGGTACCTACCTACCTACCTACTAGGTACTCAGTTCAATCGGTTGAGTAAAAAGTTTTAGTCTCGGTTTTAGTACTTATTATTGTTTCAGGATCTTTTTTTCTAGAGAATTGAGTATTTAGAAATATTTATAACTTGAATGGAATTTGTTTTGAAATTATCAGTCAAATAAATCTACGTCTGAAAAATAAACAAAACAGAAGTTATTACCTACCTAAAAAGTTGCACTAAAACTTGCACTAATTTGTCAGTTTAAAAATAAAACCATAATATGAATACATATGCCTATTCAATAATTGAAGGTTAACTGATAAATTCAGTTTACTGAGTCAGCTATCTGGATTTTTTTCTTTTACAATTCAAGAATTATATTTTCACCAATATTTCCATTTAGTTAACAACTAAGTAGGTACCTACATTGAATTGTTGGTAATATCGAAAAATAATATCCAATAAATATCGCTGAAATATTACCGAAAATATGCTGACAAACTATTCCAAAATTGATTTGAATACAATTTTTAATAAAATTAAGGATGAAAATTCTTATCGCGTTCACTGAAAATTTCCTCGAAAATTTCAGAAAGTTGCACTATGGTTTGTACAAAATACTAAATACCTAACACCAACAATATATTTTCAAAAGTAACAGTTATGCTTAATAATATTCAATGAACTTTGTTTTTATCCTGTGGGTATTTAAAATGAAATTGTTATGCAAATCGAAATAAAACAAACGCTTTAAGTATTCATTTGTTAATGGTTGTTGTTCCTGTATCTAGCTACATTATATTTTTGCCTTGACCTTCGTTTAACTTACACCAAATTGGTCATGTAAATTGCAATGAGTACCCAAATGATTCCGGGTTGAATACATGGTTTATAATTAATAAAAATATTATAACTGATGTATTATTGAGTGTATTATCCATCGTTTGATTTATTAGTTGCTTAACATTTTTATAGAGAAATTAAAAATTAAATTGTATACCTACTTACGTGAATATTTATGATTAAATAGGTACGTGAGTATAACAAGTAGGTAATTTAACGGTATTTGTTGATGCTTATGTTTAATTATCACGAACTTTGTTGAATGTCAATGAACATCTTGTTCTCTAAACGATTTTTCTGTAATACCCTATACCTACACTCAATATATCTCTTCAATTTTAATTTTTAATATAACACAAAAAAGCAGGCATGTACCTAATACTTATATATCATAGGTACAATCAAGGGTACAATGCTTAGTTGAGATTATTATTATTATTATTATTTGTGATATTAAATTATTTTCTACAAGTAAAATGAAATCTTTGTAAGGTACCTGAAAATGATAAAGAAGTAATATGAATACAAATTTAATTTGGAATTCTTCTAAAACAAAACTTATAAATGTAGCAAAAGGCAAAGTCGAGGCACACAAATTTGAATTCATAAAATCACAGGCACATATCTTTTCTACCCTCGGTTCTACCACTAGGCAGTAAAAAATATTTATGTAGGAACCTGAATGGAAAAAGTCAAAAGTTCAACCAAGAAATGAAAATATATATCTTTTTATCGAAATTGAGTACTGCCGATATTACACACAGAAAGATTTGGATCTAAAATTAACTTACGAACATTTAACTGAAAGTTTCTTTCTCAGCTAAGTAGCCACTTATTTAAAAAGCACTTGTTTTTTTTCAAATTCAACCAACATGAAATTTTTGATTTATTAAATTTTTCTTAGTCTTACGTAATAAATAAATTTGTACTTTTTAGTTTTGTAGAAATTAGTGAGATAGGTATCATCTGTAGATATGAATGAAGAAGTTTAAATAGAATTATCCAAAATTCAACACAACACGAATACTTATTTATCGGGGATTCTCCTATCTTAAATAATTGGTCTATAAATAATAATTGAAGAATTTGGTATATTTAGCAACATGTCTTATGCTTAAGGTGTGATAAAAACACATTAAATTTTGTTGAATTGAAAGTTATACAAGTCTTATTTTCCTTATAAAATTTTTCAAATACCTAATTATACTTAATTTATATTCATGAATGTGAACTTGAGTATTTCTATAGAAGATTGACCAAGAAAGTAGCTACCTGTATTCTCATTTATTGAATAAAAAAATATTTTATTCCGAACAAATTGTAACCAAGTACCACTATGACGCAATAAATGCCCAAACTGAAATAAGTACCTAGGTAATAACTCTGTAGATTTTTAAAAATATTAAGTTTAATGTGACTATCTACTTAGTATTTATAAAATTGAAAGTAAGTAATTTCAAAATTGTTTTAAATCGTTCACTACTTTTTATTTTTAAGTGTTTTTTGTGGCGCAATCTTAAATAATCTCGTGAATAATAATAAAAGAAATAGGTACCTAATATACAGTTAATCCGAGAGTAAATCTAATAGTATTCATACTTAGGTATATAAAATGAAAGATATTGACACCTTCTTACCAACAAAATCAAAATTTTAAAAATTGTTTATAATTTGATTTATACCCTTTAAACGACAATGGTATTAAAACGAGTATTTAAAATTAGCTCATCGTTTTTATCGAGGTTTATATTAATCGTGTTCGATGTACGAAATAACGAAATGTTTCTAGAACCCCAGATAATTCTTTTACTTTTGCATTTGGCAAAATCAAGAGTGGATCTCTTGCCAAGAGATTCATGAAAGAGCGCGAAAATAGTAAAAAACTTGCCAAAAATCGTTTAACAGTTCCCTGGCTTTTTCCAGTGAGCAAACATTTTTCTATACTGGCATGACAAATTAAATATTTAGATAGTAGCTACCAGCTGTCTATTTTAAAAACATTATGTCACTTTATTTTCATATATAAAAATCTAGATAAAAATAGAGTACCAAGAAAGTTAGTTTCACTTATTTCCTTAAATTTATGTTGGATGAGGGAATTTTTAATTTATGGAAAACAAACACATGTTAATTCTAATAAATGAATTTTTTTTGTGGACCCACGAGTGGACCCATAACCGAGCCCATAACCGAAAAACTCAGTACTTGAAACCTCGCTTGAAACGAGACTTGAAATGAGTTTACAAGTTGAATGATTGCAGTACAACCCCATCTCGTCATATATTTGCATTGTGTTTTTTTTATTTATTATTAACATTAGTGAAAACCTGTCTAATCATAGCAAGATAGGTTGGGTTGAAAATTAGGTCATCAGACTACTAGAAAATCATATATTACAGAGCTACTAAGTTATTTCAAACCTAACCTTATCATTGAAATTTTTCCGTTCCGTTTCAGTTCGAGTTTCAGTTACTTTGTAGTAGGTACAAATAGAAAATATTCCATTTACCAATTAAAATAATTTATACAAATAACTATATTCAGAAATTCATGATTGAAGTTATTATATAATTCAATGCTTACTTACTTAATCATTGAATAGATAAAAGTAATAATAAATTTTCTACCTTTTCTACCGCTATTTATGATAAATACTGAAGTTCTGACATTTAGTGACTTCTATTATCATAAATCATTTTTTAAAATAATTAAACATAAGTAATTGATACTTTTCAATTCGATTGAGAACCCATTTATCAAAGCACAAATAAATTAGATACTTTGAAGATAAAAACAATATACTTACCATAGATATGCTTAATTGAGATCCTTTTATTTATTGGTTTTACAATAACAGCGGAGTTGTTAAAAATACCATAAAATTAAAAAACTATTCATTTTATATCTCCGATTTCACAATTGTATGATGACTGATATTTTGACTGTTACGAAATTTTTGTAGGTAATTTTTAGTAATTTAAAAAAACGCACAATACTCTTCATAGCTTACAATAATATATGAAAATTTCGTATCTATAGTAAATTTTTTTCCGAAAAACCATTGGTTACTTTATACCTCACTTTATACATATTCCATAATTGTCAATATATCTAAGTTTTTTTAAAAATAGGTGTGTATGACTCGGTGTATGATCTTGTCTCTAATTCATCACTAAATACATACATATATTTCTCAATACCTTCAGTTCTAGTTTATTTTAGTCCTATCGATAAAAAAAATATGTTATATATTTGTGTGAAAATAAAAAACACATTTTTTTATGCTGAGATACTTTTCACTGAAAGGATTTTGCCAATTTTATACGTGACCCGGATTCCAAACTTACAACATTCTACCTGACATAAAAAAATAATTTTACGGCCCAAAACGACGCCATAGATCTCGCAAGACATGCCGATATCGAAATTTTTCGTGCGTAATGTTTTCATCAAAATTGACTCGATCATATTTTCGGATATATTTCTATTTACTGCACGTCTGATAAACTTTAAACTTCGGTTCAAAAATAGGGGATATGGCAACATGCGAGTCGTGAAGTTTCTCTGAAATAGAGAATAATCCGAGGAATAATCACAGGTGAGAAATATTACAGCGGAGATATAAGAAAATCAATTAGGTCATATTTCATTTCAATTAAACTGTTTTCGTTTTTAAAAGGAACTCCTATACTCTTTTCATTCTTTAAATTTTTATGCCAAAGCAGATCATATTATTATAGAAACTGGTTGAAATTCTTAATAAAATTCAATAGCTTTGTAATACGTTTTCAGAAATATGGTTTCTTTTATAAAGTCTCTTTAAAAATATAATGGAAAGCTGTATTAGCTTTTTTTCCATGTTTTATTATATTCTACCTTCGAGATACAAACAACAACGCGACTTGTTTTCTAAAAATACGTAATACTCGCAGGATAATATGAATTTGAAATTCTACACATTTTTTAATCTCTTTTCCTTTGATATTGCCAGTTTCGAACAAGAAACTGCGTGATATTGACAAAAAATAAGCGGAATTCACTTCTATATAATTTAGATACGTAGTAGGGCTTCGCTTGGCACAAGGTAACACAGGTTTCGGATTATTTATGACGGGAAATGGCTCGTTGAGCCATGTTTAATTTTAAACGGAAATCTCAAGTCTCAAATCTCTGCAAAACATACGCAGCACCCCACTCGTACATAAAATATAGGTAGATTAACTGCACCTTCGAAAATTGAGAAAATAAGACATGTTTGGTACAAATACTCGATATTTTACAAGTAAGACAATTCCTATAATTTAAAAAAAGCCGGTTGATATTTTCAACTATTACTAGAATAATAAATCATGTGATCGAGCAACTACCATACACAAACGATAAAGGCCGTTTTTCAAGTTCGCACGAGTAATGTACAATATTTTTCCTACGACTACGTGATAATTCCACCAAATAATGTGTAATCAACATATTAATACACAAAATGTTGCAATTAATGATTGCATTATTAAACAATTTAAAAGTAAAACTGTTATTGAAGTAATTTGTATTTTATGGTGGTCTTGTGAAAGATTGGATTCTATGTTTTCTTAGATGTTATGAGAAAATCTATTGCTTGTAATAGTGTTTGACGCTGATGGTTTTGGATCTATTGGTGACTGAATAGTTTTTTCGGGTGCTGCTCGCACTGCACATACAATTTTAGATGCAGCATGTGGTTGAGTCATCGATATACCATTCAGTGACAGCAGATGACTTCCATCCTCCGTGTGCTGAATCTAATATGAAATTATGAGTTAGACAACTTAACAGTGGTGAATATTAATAGAAATTATGCGTTTGACAGTTTATCCCTCGGTTTATCCGCATGTGTGTTGGAAGTAACTTTCCGCTCCTGTGTGAAAAGTATTTCGCACGCTTATTTACACAAACCATTTTACGAGAGACTGTACAGTGCGATATACAGTACTTTCCTATCAGTTAGTAGGAAAAAGTTGTAAAAAAATCTTGGGCATAAGCTCGGGCATAAGTCAATTTGAACCCATTGCTAGTATCTGTATTCCGTTTATTATTTTAGGTTGAATTTTTTATCTCAAAATGACAACTTAATCAACCGAGTAATCAACATTGTCTATCTTGTTCTATATTTGTACTTCGCGATGTGAAAACAAGATTCACATCCTACCTATTATAATCAAACGGAAAATAATGACAAACATTTCTGATTTGAATTAGATTAGATTTTAAACCTTATCACTGTAATTCCAGTAGACGTTTTGTCCCTGTGATAATCCTAATATATTCTCAAACGATTAATATGACGATAGATTAAAAATATTTTAAAATACTCAATGGAACACATTAGAATTATAGTCTTATTATATAGACAGACAGAAGATTTTGACAATACTCCACATGGGGATCTCAAATTAGCGTTGAAGAATTAGAAATGAAAGGTATTTTCTAAAAATGTCTAAAAGATTTAAAAGAAAAATTATTTACTGTGGTAAACTATCATAATAATTATAATTCCCATCGGCTCTTTTCTCACCTGTCAGATAATGACATTAAGTAATTTGTTGAAATGTATTCAATTGGTTGAATAAAAGATTCGGAAATGATACAAAAATCCGTTTTTTATATCATCATTCGTTACGGTAAGATTTTTTGGTTATTTCCACTCTGACAATAGGATGTTTCACACCGATTTGGTTAGATATCATCCTGTTTTCGGTCATCCTGTATAGGGTCAACACGTTCACTTAGTTATCTTAAAAACAGCTGCAAAAAATTCAATAATTTATATGTTAATAGCTATGAAATTGTTCATCATTAGTTAGACTATTACATTAAGATCATTTAACTATCAATATCAATATCAATGGTGGAGCAAAAAAGTGTCACCTTACGTGAAAAAATAAATCGATCTTTCTTGATACGAGAAAGTAAATATTAAGATGAGTACTACACGGGGTACTACATCGTGTATTCCTCGGTGTATTCTTAATATAAATATTTACTCGAGTATTTACTTCTTTTCACTGACTTGTTGGTACAATAGGTCTGTTCCAACCGCAGTCAGAAACTGTAAGAAACGATCAGAGAATAGTCGACCATCGCAATCAGTAATAGGAATTACGCGAACGTAAACTCGTTGTTTGCCGTGACCAGTTATTCTCTGATAGTTTCTTACAGTTTCTGACTGCGGTTGGAACAGACCTAATATTTAGTATGGACAATATACAAATAATTGATGCGTATCCTTTAAAAAAAGTATCTACACCACTGAGAGTCCTATCTTCAATGTTATTCTCCGTTGACTCGACTTACAACTTTGAAGGAAACATGAGGTTATTGACCACAAATTTCGCACCAAAAAAAAAATAGGATAAAACAATCAAAAAGATAAATGCCGTGAAATAAACCAATCATGATAATTTTTTTTGTTTATGGTTTATAAGCACTACCGTCCAATGATATTTGCGTATATTCAATCAAATAAATACTCATCGAAGTTGAAATAAATTAATCACCACTCTGTAACTGTATTGAAGTGACAATTTTTTTATTATACAGTAAGCCAGACTCCCGATGAAGTATAATAAAAATGTGTTTATCGCATCTTTAAAATTATATGTTAGGTCTTGATGGAGAAAATATTTGTTGATCAATCTAAGTATTAGGAAGATCAGAAGTGAGTAGATTAATCGTGGGTATAGAAACTTTTATAAAATTTGCGAAGTATATTTATGTATTTAATTATATTTTCAAGTTAGTAAGACCCTCGGTAAGACCCGTACACAAAATAGTGTCGCATAAATAAAATATGTTAAAAAACGTGATAAAATGAAATTACAATTCCAAATAAATTTTCCTGCTAATCCATTTTTCACCCGATTTTTTATTATGTATTCCAGTAAAAGCTTTTAAAAAATTTGTTTAAAAAATCAAATCAAATTGAATGAACGAACTCTACAGCTTAAATTTTTGAGCGCCTTCTGTTTCATTTATATACTTATTCTAAACTAACAAAAAAACGAACAGAACAAATCATATGGAGAGATCTGGAGTTGGTTTTGAGCGTTCAGTTAATTTTACTATCTCGTGCGAAAGGGCATAATGTTGAGCCTGGTAAAAAAATGTGCTTGTTTAGCATGACACTCGTGTATCAAATCAACTAATTTGGTCAGGCATACATAATATAATGATGACAATTTACCCGTTATACTAAGTCTTGCATATTTATGAAGTAGAAAACCTAATCAAACTAAAACTGTGTGTGTTTCTTGTCGTGTTTCTCTTTTCGTATTTTTTACGCAATATTTTATTATGGGCATAAAAACCATGATATCTGAATTTAAAACTTTGTTGAACCGGGTGTTATAATAAAGACAGGTTATAGAGTATACATTATATTATGCCATTTATTATTGAGGTGATTTATGGTATTACCTATTGACGATTTTTGTTCGTGATGCGTATCATTATATCTACACACTTGTATGACTCACACTTCACTCGAACCAAAAAACGTTACAAAAGTGAATTACTATATTATTTGTTCAAAGATTATGGTTTTCGTGGCTCCAATAGAAATAATAAATTGTGAATATTACATACAATAACATCAAAATGTGAATAAAGAAATTTAGAATTTTAGAAGAAACAACGCAACAATGATAATTTAAAATTTAGAGCTAAACTTTTTTTTAACTGTTATAAGTATGACACAGTGCTTATAGGTGCCTATCTTATATCTTAATAAAAAGATATTTATCCACAATCATATTTTAATTAAGGTTCACTGGGAAATAAAAATACTCTCAATTTTTCATCAACACGATATCCTATGCTCGATCCTATGTTATAAATATACACATATTTGTCGTAAACAATATAAAATACGTAAGTAGTGTGTATATAATACCAACTAACTACGTTTCACTTCTAATTTTCAGTAAATATTTTGAATTAAAGTGTAAAAATAGTTTAATTTAATTAATCCCCTTTAGCAAATATTCATAGATAGTAAGTCCAACAGCTTGGTTTGACATATTTTTTCGTATTTTTTCAATGAATAAAATAATAATTGAATGTATGCATTGTAAATTGCAATACAAAAAAGATAGAATACTCTTTACCTATTTGAGTGAATTATGGAGATTGAAAAATGAAACAAAAATAAAAAAACACCATCAGACGACCGAAACAACTCCACAAAGTTCAATGTTTCTAATATAAATCCGTAAATCGATATAAATTCCATTACAAAAGAAAGAAAGAAGTAAAAGTACCTAAATAAGAAAATGTTGATAAAGTCTACCATCGCAAAAAATTTCATTTCAATCCAAGTTTTGAACATTCCATAATATATATAAATAAATTTGTAAGACAAAATTATTTGAAGAAAATCAATGTAATTCCAGGCACTTTCTCTTTCTGGATGTGCAGAATAAATAAATTATTCCTTATCTACAAATATGCCGAGAAATATACCTTCGTTACTAAAAATGATAAAATACTTTTGGAAAGATCCGTTGTAACATATGACACATCTGCGTTATAAGAGGTTACTTACCCATTTATTAAAAAATTATCAAAACGCAAAAGGTCAACGAACTGTCGTTCCTTTTATTCTAAATAACATTCACAATAAATGTGACCTCATCTAAAATTAGGCAAAAATGATAACATCTAAATTTAAAATAAATAATATACAATGTTGTTTTGAAGTATTTTAAAAGCTATAAAAAACCGATAAAAAACTAATATATTGCCAAAATGTGTGCTTTAGGAGAGATCAGTTCAATCATAATAAAAACAGCCGAGTTTTCTTTAGAATATTAATTGGCACTATCTGACGGAAAACCAATATCCGATTATACCGATAAATTTTTGAGGATTTATTATTAAATCTAGGTGGAAAAACCTATCACGAAGAAAAAATATTTATTGCTTAGTCACGAGTACGAGAATTAATAATAGGCATGCAGTTGGTAGACAACCAATAACTTTTGATTCAGAGTAGAATTTGGAAATTTAGATAGCAGATAATTGTGTTACAAATTTGGTGACCGATTCGAAGCTTGTTGATCTTCAATATAGGGTATCTACATCTATAATAAGCAATTTTTAGCAATAATGACTTCAAGCTATGTTTGATTTGAAATAATTCCCGTATGTTTCATTTCACATAATATAACTAAATTCTGTACTTTGAAAACTTGAAACAATTTTGAATAGAAGGAATATTGAAGTTGTTTATTGCAAACGTCCGGATTAAAATGCATACGGTGCTCAGTTCAGGATCAGGGAAACATGTAGGTCATGAGTGAGGTAATAAATAAATGACTGAATATTTTTCAAACGATTTTGATCACAACCAATTTGGAGATATGTATGTGTTTTAGAATTCATAAAGAATGACTACTAGGCTTTCGGGAAAACCTGCGTACAGGAAAATGTGTTTCTCTACGTTTTAACAAATTAGGCAGGATGTGTGTATGTATGTATGTATGTTGGGATGACATTCACTAAAAGATCTATTGTGCCCACATACTTCTACTTAGTTCCCGAGAAAAGTTTCAGAGACTAGTAACTCCTTTAGTCCTATTTCCCGGAAGAATTTTAGGATATATGCAGGCTTCAACCGAGGCTTTAACTTGGGTGAAGGTCCCTCTTCTATCCAGTAATCTCCTAGGTGTTATGCCCTAGGATTCTGAATTGCTATGCAATTCGCCATTCCATTACACAAAATTTACATTCTATTTCCTCTACTATTTTGAGCTTTTTCAGGTGCCCATTCAGCCGACAATGTCCCGTTAGGATCCCTCTAAAACAGGCATGATAGAATTCAGTATGTTTTGTAGTCCAAGTCTATCCCACGGGTCCTATATAGTACTCGGGACGACTGGTTTGGTTTGAACTGAAGGCTTTACAAATCGGAAAGTATACTACTTATCCGTTGATTTAAATTAATACAAAATTATTCATTAATTCGATGCAATTACTTGTATATTGATTTAAATTGTGATTAAAGCATGAGACCTTCATAAATTGGAATAAAAGCGCTTAAGAAATATTGCAAAATACAAGTAATTGAATGTTTTTCAAACATCTTTAAGAACAGGATATTGCTAAACTACAAGGTTTAAAAAATTATCATAACATTTAATTTTATATAATTTAAAATAATGCAGAGTCCTCCCTACTGGCCATATCAAATAAATTATTCTAAATAAACATCAACAACACTTAGTGGATATAATTGGGGTAGGTATAAGTACAGTGTACTTTTCTTAATCTGCACAAACGGCTAACAATAAACGAAAATCCTCAAAAATATTTGTGTCTCAATTTAATTTGCCTTTCAAACGTTTACGCCTTTTAAGCCAACCTAGAATGTCGAGGCATTATGTCATGAAATCCACTATTAATAAAATTTGCTGTAATGTCGATCCACAAAAAGCAAAAGATCTAGAGACCACACACAAAGGAGAGACTACGGTGTAACTTCAAAACTAGACAACATTGGTTCAGAAACTAAATGATATACCTAGATCTTAGTGCTGCTAAAATTATATGTAGCTATTTAATTAATATTCTTAAGTTAAGGTCGTTTGTTCTCTGTGAATACGATGTACAATGTTTGTTCGTACCTACATATTCTGCGTTCCAAGTTTCACAATAATCTAAAGATATTACTAATCTCTACCGTGAATTGAGAATAACGGGATGACGAATGTAGGATATTAAACCGCGGGAGAAGATATACGGCAGCTTGAGAATTGGTACAAAAGTATATAAGCAATAAAATAAATTGTTATGAAATGTTGCGTGGCTATATTTCTGTAACAAGAAATATTGGTGCGCTTGTTTGCTTTATTGTGATTAAACATATTTTATTTCTATGGCATTTGGTTAGTTTTTTTTTTCTTCTTTTTATCTTATTCCCTGTGCTTTATTTCATCTTTATTTTATATTTTTTTACAGTCTTTTGCTTATCCTGTCATTTTTTTGATTCAATCCTTTCTCTGTTATATATATATATATATATATATATATTTATTTTTCAAACTTCTCCCCTTCATGATTCTTTTCATATCCTACTACATGAAACTTACATCTTATGAATTACATTAAAAGTCTTCTTATCATACCTCGTTAAGCATGTTCATCTACTCTTATCATCATTTGACTTTTTGTTTAAGCAAATATCGTTTTGAATTCCAAAAATTAAGTGAAGTTACCTATACTTGAATCAACATTCAGAAAATTCAATTATGATTTGAAAATCCGGTTTGGGTGTAGTATGTAAAGATTTGTTGGAAAAAATAAAGACTGGTTGAAAAGCCGGCATACCGAGTTAACCTTACCTTTTTTTGTAAGATTTTTTCAACCGTCTCAATATATAATTAAGAGACTATAAAAAGTTTGAAAATTACTACCGTTCCCACACAGGTAGGTAGGTATAGGTAGGTGATTAACCTAAAATTTGATATGGGTCAGACATTGGAGGCCATTAGGATATTTACGTCATGGTCTTTGAATTCGGATATTTCTTATATTGTATTGAAAATTGAGAAGGCGTTTCCATAGAACTCTAAACAAATTTTTCAATTCGATATCAAATAACTTGTTTAGCATTTGATTGAAAGTTTTTGTTAAGTTGATTTATGGAAAAAGTTTAATTTAGGAGTTTATGAGTAGAGTTGTTCAATTGTATGGATTCTAATAAAAACCCAGCCTTACAAATTTTGAAATATTCATGTTATCAGTGTTGAAAATAACTTTTAACTTTGTAAAGGCCAAATAGTGCACATGATGTACTCAGTTTCTAGAGAAATATCAGATAATAGTACAGTATTGCCCAAAATGAATAGTACTGGAACTGAAACATAGGTGTCTCTAAGTGCGCGCTGTCATAGCCAATTTAACGAGTATAGACCTGTCAAGTAAACCTTGAAGAATTAATAAGTGGGTCCTAATTGTTAAAAATGGTGTTAGGTAAATAGGAAAAGGTGTTTCTGGTAGAGCATTATTTTCGCACATAGGGAATCGGCCGACATAATGGTACACTTGTGCGATACGTGACCTCCTGACTTCCCTTATCCTTCACATTCTCCAGACGCATACATTTGGCGCATGGCTATCCTGCCGTTTTCAAACGGACACCACAAACCATCGATGAAATAAAGGATGCCGTTAAAGTCTTCTTCGCGGACCCGAGACAACCCTTATTCCATAACGTGGCAAGAAATTTGGAACATCGGTATGAAGTCTGTCTTGAGCGAGTGGGAGAACATTTTAAATATGTCATAAAGTGTCAATAATATGTATTTCGTAAAACAATAAAATAATTACAAGTTCAGTAATGTAGTACAAGCAAGCAATCATCTACAACTGTTAAGTACACCGGTGCTCACAACCTCCTGTAATATTTTCCAAAGAAATCCAATTAGAGAAGAAAATGTCTATGTATCTGTGTAATTTGCTTAATACAGTTTTGACATTAATGAGTAAAAAGCTGGGGTCATGTGAATAATAGATTAAATGTGTCGTGCCGAAAAACAAGTCTTAACGCGTTTCACGATCGATTCAATCCTTTGGCTTTATCGTAGAATGAGATCACTCTCTAAAATTACAAAGTTCTATAGATTAGATAGTAAATAAAAAACATACTGCAAACATTGTTATTCGCCGAGCTGTGCTGCATTACTAATAAATCAGAATAAAAAGTAAGTGGTTTCGCTGTCAAGGTTACTGTGACAGTTCCGTAGTATAGAAAAGTTGATAGACTAGTATTTATTAGAGATGGGAAACTTATTATAACAAATTTAATTTATAATGCAAATCAGATTTGTATTTGACAAAAATGACAATCCCTATTTATCATTGTTTAGATTATATTTAGTTTAACAAAATTAGTCACGTAGCACAGTTTGAAATTTAGGCAATATCAGTTGTTTTCTCAATTCCGTTTTACGAATAATTATTTTTCGTGAAATTCTGTTTTATTGTCTATCATCCGACATGTTCATGATACTATTTATATGCAGCCTGTGGAATTTGTCATTTTCTTTTTATAGGTATATATTTATCACTCAACTGTTATTGGTAACTAATAAAATAAAATTTTATTGTATGTTCTCTCATACTATAGTAGATGCTGCGACTGAACGTTAGTTGACCGAAGGTAGACTTGAACATATTTTGAACTTTTTGAGACTTAACTACTTTTCTCCACCTCTTAGGTAATTTACAATAAGTTAAGTGCTGTTTCATCTTGGTGTAAAACTTGGTTATATTTTTATTGAACACGTTTGAGGCAATTTTGATAATTTCATTTAACCCAGTGAAATATTCCAAAGTTATATTTTCCTTAAGATCTATTATATCTACTTTGATTCGAACTACTGGTCAACGTAATTAGGTAAATTGAACGTTAAATGCTCACTATATTTACGTAATAAGATTGCTAATAGAACGTTCCAAAATATTAATAATGGATTTAGCTCCACCTCTACTATTCAATAGTTTACGTTTACACTGTTGAAATGTATGAGTCAGTCATATGACCTTGAAAAAGCCATGCACCCAAATCAGCTGATAGTCTATGGCATGGCACTCACACACATACAAACACCGAAGTAGTGAATAATGTGGATAAAATAACCGGTGTAGCCAAAAAAGTTGAAAAGCTAAAGTTAATATTTCTCGTGGAGATTTTTGATGTATAATTTACTTAAATGAAGTGGGGGAAAAGGGGGATAATTTAATAATCAACTGTAATTCCTCATCAACTGAGCGGATTTCAACAAACTCATCTATTACTCCATCAAACCCATCGTGCCTGTGCTATATTTTATCTGATTATTAGCGATACTGCTAGAGTGCCTTTTTTATATATTAACAGACAATTGTTGAATTCTCTGAAAACTTGAAATCAACATGTTTTTTTTTATATGAAAATGAAATTTCGTCGCCAATATTATTTAGTGGTTTCATATTATTCAGGTTCTAGTTTCGCCTTAATGAGTGTTAATATTAATCTGTTTGGATGCTACTTTTCACTCCTACACATTTGGACAAAACAGTAAATAGTTTCCTCACGCGCCCCGTTTGTTTGAATTAATTTCACAATCTGTAGAAGGCTAGTTCCGGTTAATGTGTGAAAACTCAATATTAGAAATAGAAGAGCTACAGATATTAAAAATCTATGTGATATTCAGATATTCTTTCTATTAATCAAAAAGGAATGTATTTAAATAGTTTCAAATTACCAGTATGTATTATACCTCGTATTATACATGAAACTATTGAAGTATAGACATAATAAAACATGTACTTTGACGTATTTCGGGCAGTAATTCATCCAATTACTTATTGAATTATAAACTTCATGCGAATTATTTATTAATACTCCCGCGTAAATAAATTGAAATGCAATCTCATATTTTATTCCAAATGAAAATAAAATTGAAAGTAAATTACAGGCTACGTGTTACTGGTACTATTCTTTTATTCAGAAAATAACCAATAGCTTGCAACATCATTAATTTACCAATATTTTTCTGACTGATTTGTGGAAAAAGTTTTGCATAGTTCCTCAAAAGACACTTAATTTAAAATTGTTGATAACTCTCTCAATTTTTTCTCAGTATCGTCATATATTTGGTTGACGATTGGTATTAACCAATAGTCGAAACGGCTCTGGAATCAATTGGCACCTCTCTTATACCTGCGGAGAATAAAAACAGATATGAAAGGTTACTAGAGACCTAAATCGCTTGGAGCTAGATTTTATAGGTTTATTACCAGAACAAGTTAAATTCTTCTTCATTCTAATTAAAGATGATTGAGATTAATTTTTATAACAATAATATCTTATTACCGATTCAATAATGATTGAGAAGCTTCATTAACGGTGTTTACTATCTCACGATTTTATATATTTTTTTACGAAACCGATCTATTTAATCGAAGATTTATTTCCATCGAAGAAAAAATAAGGTTAGATCGTTAGATTCAGCTAAATCGTATTACATTAAGTCCCATTACGAAAGAAATCTATCAAAATAAATTATCTTCAAAAATTACCTCACGGTTTATGTTGGGAACCGTTTTGTTACATCAGTAGCGTAGTACGAAATAATGTAATTGTTAGCATTAGATAATGTGATAGGCGATTTTAAAATCTTACACAACTATTTAAAAATCCATCTATGATCTTATTTTAATGTAAAACAATGTTCGTTAAACCGTTCAGTATAAGTGGTTGTCGTGACTGATACAAAATGATAAAATGTTTACATTATACACATCACTTTCTTTACTAAATGTTTATACACGAAAACCGCATGACAAAACGTATTTCAGTTTCGTATTCCACCAACGCTAATTTCCGGATATGGGGTCTGGTAACTACTGTGTCGTCCTAAGATTCCTACTATTGTGATTCTGTAGAACCGTAATCCTATTATTTAAGGATGAATTCTCCCATTTAAAAAGAAACGTTAACTACTTCCGTAGTTCTGTATCCTCTTTATTAGCGTACAACGGACGATAAATTAGTTTTGACAACAGAACGCGAAGCATACACTCACAGTTAATTAATCCATAACAATCATCCAAAAAACGATAATGTTTTGTAGATTTAATGTACCTGATCGACTCGTTTCCGTCAGAAACGTCTAACAATTCCCGTTTATAATTTGGACAAACCGGTGGTTAATAAAATTAACTTGTAGTAGTGCGTTTATTATAATTAGATGCAAGAAATAAAAAATGTACTTCGTTCCAAGATATTTCGTCTTGCCTTGTGTCGACATGATTGATTTAAGACCAAAACCCACAGCAGTTAGTCGTCAATCCGATAGCAATAGTACAATATCGCTCTCGTTTCATCGAAAAGCAAAAAGATAATGCCTAATTACATAATTGTTTTACAAATGTTTGCTGGTGAAATAATATTTGAAACTAATTTTTTAATTCGTTCAATTATTCTATTATTCGCTCCGGAAGAGCGTTGAGTTAAACGTATTTTTCACGATAAATGGTTGATCATCTTATTTATAAATATTTTAATCTGATTGTGTTAATATAAAAAGGGCTTTCATTGCTTGTTTTCCTTTGTCCGACCTGCACTGCATCTACCTACTTCAATCCAATGTCCTTTTTAAGGTAAGGTTCCGTACACAAAGAATAAAAAACGGACCCTATTACTAAGACTTCGCTATCCGTCTCTCTGTCCGTCCGTCTGTCACCAGGCTGTATCTCATAAACCGTTATAATTAGACAGATGATGTATTTCTGTTGCCGCTATAACCGCAAATACTGATCAGAATAAAATAAATATTTAAAACGTGGTTTTTGTTCGAAATTGATAACGTAAAAAGTGCATTTATTGCCGGATGTGAAATGAATTGTTACAAAATCGTCGAGGTTATAGTTTAAACGGAGCAACAAAAGAAACATGTGAGTTTGTTGAGAGCTATTTCTTAAATGTTATTTAAATACTGTACGATCAATCAGAGGCAAGCGATATTGGAGTCATATCGTTAACGAATGTAAGCTTGGATTGTCACCCAGATACAACAACTGAACTCTTCGAGGATTGGTTTAGAAATTATTTATTGCCAAATATACCGAAAAAAATTTTAATTGTGATAGACAATGCAACTTATCATAAATGTCAATTGAATCAAGTACTCAATAACAACAGAAGTAAATGGGAAATTTAAGAGGCCTCTATTTTGAAGAACCTCAGAAAAATTCTGGTCACCCACAACAACATTTTTTAGTAACTAAAATTTACCGGATATACAATGGGAGATTTATTTATAAACTAATTCCTTAAGGCCATGCCGAGTCAACGCAATATTCTGGAACGTATTTTTTAATATAATTCTTTGAATCATAACAATCGATGTTATTTTCCGTTTCACCAAAAAGTTGTATAATGTACTTATGTATGTGGATAGCAAAGTAATTATATTTTTACTAACTTATTTTCTGGGTAAATTTAAACAAATTCCTCAATGTTTGTAGAGTTTAAGGTGCATAGTTCCATATTATCTATTGATTAGATAGGAATTTTGATGTTGCCGTTCAATAATTTATTCTAGGCACGTTTTTCTGATAATAAACTAGTATCGCAAGAGAAAATGTTTGAAAATCGTTAAAAATAGGTATTGGTTTCCATAGCATTTTGTGAAATCGAGTTTTTATGATGACGGTAACGTGTGAAAAGTGCCAAACAAAATATCTGATTGAACAACACAGAAATTGCATTACATCTAAAGTGGTTGAACAAGGACAGAGAAAAAGTAAAGAGTACCTATAACGATATGTATGCTCTAATATTCAATGTGAGAAATTTTCCTACCGCGAAAATTGAATTTATGTCATCGTCATCACATTTACCGCGTTTGTGAATATATACTTCGTGGAGGAGAGCCATATAATTGTTTATTTAAATTAACATTCGTGTCTTCTATAATTAAAAGCAATGCTGTTTTTCTATTTAAATTGTTTGTCTGCTTTTGTAGCTAACGGAGTCATACAAACACGGAATTCACATTTTAAGTACTAAAACATATAAATAAACATAGGCTTAAATCTGTGTTTATTTGAGATTCATTAATGTTTGTTTTAATTATTTTGGGCAACCAGATGAGATTCGTAGAAATAAAAAAAAAGATATGCTGTCTTCAGAGAAACGAAACATGTGAAAAATATAATTTCTATGAAGGAATGGTTCACTTTGTCCATTTTCCTCATTCACGATTCAAAGAAATATATGTGTATAATTCTAGCAGGAAAAAATGTTGATAAAAAAAATTCATCATTCCATGTATTAGTTAAAGTAGATCATGTTCCAAATATTTAATGTATAAATCTGTTTTTATAATCTTCCTTATTGGTCCTCTTTATTTTGCAAATGTATACAATGTATTCTAGCCAAACAGAGTCCCACAACACGAACATAATAAAAGTATGTTTCTTCAAAAGTGTTACTTTGCTGCAAACTGATTGTTTTTTTGGTCCCTGTTAATGAAACTAGTAGGAAGTGAAATTTTATGGTAAGTTTTTGCGACACAGGACAAAGAGATTGGCACCAATGTTTGTTACCACAGAATCGAACGCTTGTTCACTTTCCAGTCTAGAATTTGTAGTGCTGTATCATGCCACACCAGTATTATGGACTCTGATGGTTGAGCAATATATTATCCACAGTAATTTCTACGTTCTACGTTAGCCCTATAGCTTTGGATCTTATAGGTGGTACCGGTCTCTTACCTATCATGGTCGAAAACAGCGAAGCCACTTCTGTTTTTTTTTTCAGTGCTACAGAACTTTCATTCTAATTTATCATGAAACAAACATATTAATTACTATTGGAATGAATTCCTAAATTACTTGAATACAGGCAACAAGAATCTATTAACATTGAGGGTGTAAATAAGATGTCCTACGGTTTATTATTTATCAGTTATTGTCTGGAGAATTATAATTATGATCTATTCCTGACGACTGGGAAATTAAATACATTATTTCATGGCCCATAATTAGAACACAAAAATAGGGTTAATACAATTTAATTTTACACTCTCATTGGAAAATGTAATGAGCAGACAACTCTTTCCATAAATTACTGTAAAATTAAATATTCCTAATAAATACATTTTCGTGACAGGAAAAAAGGAAAACTACGGTAAGTAAGGGTCGCATATAATTAAGACAAGTCTTAGTTTTTTACATTTATCATTACTACAATTTATTTACCTTGAAGACATCTGTAAGAGAAAAGGTAAAGCGATAAAACGTGTTTTATGGGAGGATAATGATGTTCAAGCAATTAAACAGATTTAGGAAGACGCCTGAGTCGGTGAACTTGGAACTCGATATGATTATAAAAATAACCAGGGGCACTAATATAATTGACTGTCTACTTGAGAGAAACCCAAGAATATAATGAAACAAATAAAATAAAACTGACGAGTATATACATATATTATCTTAATGATGTGGTAGAGAACAAGCAATCAATAAGCTCACACTTGTAATGTTAATATATTGATATTAACATGAATAATAATGATATTAGTTATACGCTTTATTTACACTCAACAATCTCAAACAGTTCATTTGATTTATCAAAATATCCTTTTGTTTGTTCCTTTCTGAAGAAAGTCAGTATTGCGGAGGAAAATGATTAGATTCATTTGTCTTTGATCCAAATTTTTTAACGACTTAAGCTATTTCCCACACAAATCCCGTCGTGTGTTGTTTGGGTAACGGTATCATCCACAAAAAAAGAAATAATTGAAAATTGGACAAAACCTCTGCAAAGCTAACCTATCCTCATTTATCACAGCAATCATGATTTACGTGCAACAAAAGCGGAATATAAAATATCTAATAACCAGGCTCGACCCAAGCATACAGGGTGGATCGAATTCCTTAAAACGAAGTGTTGAAAACAATTTATTATGTCAAAGGTATATGATATTATTTTATTTAATTTTTTTAGAGGAGTAGGTACGTTTTCTTTAATCAATTGTAGCTGGTATCATTTTTCTTCTGTCAATTATTTTTCTTCAGACAATAGGTGACTATTTATCTTCAATCATTAAGTTTGACAATTATATTATTTGCAGAGATTTGAAACATTTATTTCGACCAAAAATTAGGAATTAATCATATCATTTCTTCAGTGTGAATCGTCGTCAGTATATCAATATTCAATCGCTCGATAGAATAGAGTGAATTGATAATGCAAAGTGTCATGACCATGTGATTCTAAGACATTCTGAATATTATCAATAATATTTTGCACTAACATTGAACCGACAAAATACTTGATGATTCAGGATCTCGAACAATTTTATAATCACTCAAAAATCTAATGTATCCATGTCTAATCAAATCTGCGAAGATATTTAAAATATAGTCTTTGTAATCCAGAAACAAATTCTTTTAATTATTATCATTAAACTAAAACGGTTTTGAATTATATTCTATTATTCCAATAATATAATTTTGAAGATTTCTCTGTCAGTATCACCTTGTATAGTTATCCTTTCTTAATCTTGTAGTTGTGGCCTGCAAAAACCGGTTTTGTACGGAGCGCCCGTAGCTCTTTGGAGGAACAAACGAACGACCAACAGAGAGATCGCAGCAGGTCATGCGGTTCATGGACTACTAGATCGTGGTAAAAATGAAAGACTTTATTCTTGTATCGGTAACCTTCACTTCTTTCTTTCTGTCTTTTCCTCTCTATTGCCGTTCGAATACGAACGATGCATGGAGTTTGTTACGTTGTTTTTATTCTTTTATCAGTAAACCCGATTGTAGTGAAACGTGCATTTGAGTTACTACATTTGTTAATTTTCAACTTCACAACGAAGATTGGGAAGGTTTTTTGAATTGTAACAATGTATAATAAAAAGTATCGACCAGTTTCAACGTTACCTTTAAGTTATTGAAAAAGTTATAAAGAACAAACATTTTAGAAAGAAATTATTCACAGCACTTTAACTTTTTCACATTAAATTTAATTATTCTCGGAAATATTGGATTCGGAGCTGCAATGGCGTACTTGCATTGAAGCTTGGTTATGAATAGACATTGATCATACATCTGTAGATTTCATAACAAAATGATGAAAGTAATCAAAAATTGATTTGCTCAAAAAAAAACTACCATACAAAAAAATAATTTGTCATTGTTTATTTAAAGTTTTAGAAACTGAAATCACCCGAAATTATAAGTATATAAGAAAACATAAAGTTATTTGAATAATAAGCGTAGATTAATAATTTTTTATAGGTTAAAATTCATTTGAATTTTGGGATGACCAAAATTGGAAAAAGGAGCGACAGAGTCGAGATTATTTTGTTGGAAGTAATTTAATTAAAATTAAGTAATTCTTATCTTCAGAGCATCCAAGAAGGAGAAAACTTTCAATGCCATGACAATATTAATTTATATTATAAAAGACAAAATAAATATTGGTATTTTAATAACACAATTTACTTATAATTAGATTAAGACAAAATTTAGTCAGGTTAGAGATAAAACATAATATTTTTTTTAAATAATAAATAAACAATACAGACATAGAATCAACATTGGTGACTCTATACATGTCTATATTATTTATACAATATATAATATATTATAACTAACAATTATATTAACTTTAATAACAATAAAATAACTAATTAACTCTTTTAGATATCACAGTTACAAAAGTAACAGTTGTCCTTTAGTATTCAATATTGTAACTGTTAAGACTTCTTTGGTTGCTCAAAAAAGTCCATAGTTTTGTAGGCTGTACATTTTTAATTATTTTTGTTTATGATATGTGGAAAATTATGAAAAAAAGTTGGAAATTACAGTTAGTGCTTTCGACTTTCCTTTTAATATTATATTCCCTGGTCTACTTTAACTTTTATTATCATTTCCTATTTGTTTTATTTAACAATTCTTTGTTATTCCATATAGGTTTTTACTGTTCAACATCAAGTAGCTGAATAAGGGAAGTAAACGTATAACATGTATGTTAACCAATTAGGTGGATTAAGTTTTTGAACATTAATATATTTTTGAAATTTAGTTGAAACAAAATAAAAAATATAGAAAAGATTACATTAACACCTATTACTTTTTATTAATTCTGAAAAGCTATGTTTGTATATGTAATTTGACCAAGAGCAGTATAAAAACTACATCCATTTTTTTTCTATATGCTAGCGTGTAAAACTTTTCCGTGACCACCTTGTTGCTGTAAAACCAAGGTATGATAATGTATGACACTTTTAATACGTATCTCGGCGTTGGTTTTATCGATACATTAACAGAATGAGTAAAAAGTTCATTATCAAAAAACATAAAAATGTCACAAACCCTACTTTGTATAAATTAAATAAAGGTCACGCAATATGCACACTTCAGTGGCGTAGCGCATCACATCCGCCAATAAAAATGGAATTCATTGTTTGCTCAACACTAACAACGGTCTTCAATTCTCTTATTACAGCAAAACTCGTACATATTATTTCGTAGATGCATAATATCTATCTATTATCCACATGTTGATCATCGGTATTTTAAAAAAAAATATTTGTGGTGCTTTCAATTTAATTCTTTTTTTAGTAACACCTCCAATCCCTTCCAATTTCCAGTTTCAAGAAGTTTTTCACTTTTAGAGTAAATTTTTTTGACATTTAACGTATTATGACCTACGTTTTATACAAATTAGTGTAAGTCTCAAGTCCTACCTCGGATACAGTTTTCTAGACTTCTGCACCTAGAGGCTATTACTAAGACTCAGCTGTCCGTCGGTCTGTGTCTGACCCCAAGCTTTATCTCATGAACCGTGATAGTTGAGCAGTTGAAAATTTCACAGATGTATTTCTGTTGCCGTTATAACAACAGAATAAAAAAAATATTTTAGTACAACTACAACAAACGTGTTTTTGTTGCTCGTTTTTCCTCGATATTGATATCGTCAAATAAATGATTAAATTGAAATAAAATTGATATTTGTGGGGGGATCCTCTACAAAAAAGGAATTTTCTTACCGTTTTCATAGATAATGGTACGGAATTCCAGGTGCGCGAGTCCGGAAATATAAAGTTGATCTGTATTTGTTTGAAACTCGGGAAACAATAATTTCTTGAATCTCTGATAATAAGTATTATTTATATAATTTTCCACTTTTATCGTTAAACATTTTAATCTCTGTTTCACGCTTTTTTGCCCGCTACTGAAATAGCATCTATACCAACTGCATATAGAATTACGCATTTATTTGTTACAGGAAGCGATAGCTTGTATCATCTACAAAGAAGGTCAGGCTTACTGATAAACCTTGTAATTTATTTGTATTTTTGTGTATCGTGACCTTCTGTTTGACCTTACTACTGGCATTTACTATTATTTTACCTTATCAGGTAGGCGCTGATATCTTCCATATGGGAGATAGTGTGTAAATTAGCCTTAAACTAAGCATATCTACTTATAAGGCTACTCGTTGTAATTATCGCTGTACCGGTATGGAAACGATAGGAAAAGAATTATTTGATGGTGTAGTAATGAATGTAGTAATAAGATTGTTTAAATGATGTAGGAAATATTTTTTGCTTCTACCGTTGTTTCAGAAAACAAAGACACATCTCATAGTATTTTTGGAAAAAAAAACAGTAAATACATAAAGTTGTAATTATTAAACACTAGTTCGAATTCTGTCGCACTCATTTTCAAAACACTAGTAAAATATTGTTCGTATTCGTATACTATGAAAAGTATATTCAAGTATGAAAATTGTAAAAGAAATTAACATTAGAAGCAACCATCTTACCAGAGATCACAAAATGAGCTTTAGCAGCTCGAGAATATTAAAGTCGGTTCGTTCTCAGGAAAAACCACACGAAAATAAAATGACGTGAATATTGAATGATCTAGACAAGTGGATAAGGTTGAACGCGGCGTATTCTGTTTCCATTCTGCTAACATTTCAATGCGAGTCGTCCAATACGCATCCAACAGTATAGATCACGCGTGGTGTTTGATTAGATGCGATTTTTCTTTTTTTTTTTTCGGGCCGAGATGGGAAACTTATGTTCGACTGGGTCCTAAACCAGTACCCAGACAGTGTTGGACTAATCCCCACGGAGATGCCTACCAACCAAACCCACCTCAAACTCGCCGCTACTCCCGCCTTGGAATCACTACCCTAGCATACTTCAAGACGGGCTTCATCTTCCTCCTTCTATCACTCCTACCTCTCTCTTGCCATAGCGAGTCCTTCTCTTTCCCTTATCATGCTCTCTACTACGCCACTTATTTCCATCCATTCCTTCTCGCCCCTCAACATAATCTCCACCATATTTTCCCAATACACCGCCTCTCCCAGTTTATTCTCTAACTTCTTCAAAACTACCTTGTCTTCCAGCAACTAAACACATGTCATCATCATCCTCCACTTCACATCTCTCGCACACTCCAGTTTCTCTTTTCCCAATCTTGTGGATGTAACCCACTCTCGACCCATGCCCTGTGAGCACCCGCGTCAAGAAGTAGTTCACCTCCCCAAATTTCCCAATTTCCCCTAGTTCGAATTCTGTCGCACTCATTTTTAAAACACCCTTCACTAGTAAAATATTGTTCGTATTCGTATACTATAAAAAGTATATTCAAGTATGAAAATTGTAGAAGAAATTAACATTAGAAGCAACCATCTTACCAGAGATCACAAAATGAGCTTTAGCAGCTCGAGAATATTGAACCTTGTGGAGGTAACCCACTCTCGACCCATGCCCTGTGAGCACCTGTGTCAAGAAGTAGTTCACCTCCTCAAATTTCCGGTCCACCTAATTTCTCCTGCTTCCAATCGCTCCTTTTAGCGCGCCCTCATACTCATCTCACCTTTTCTCCATTTCCTCATCCATCCATTCCCCTCTGCTCGCACCCCTCCAGCGTTTCTGTCTGGCTCTAGCCATCAAGTCCAATGGATAGGACCGTGACAGCACTGCTGCTGCCAGTCCACCCACTGTCATGTACGCCTGCACCACCCTCAGAAGTATTCCTCTCTGCACCCGCAGGAGTGGTCTAACCCTCGCATTCACCCCCTGCTTTCTCACCCCACACTTCCGCGCCATACAGCATACTCTGCTCTACCGTCCTACCAATTATCCTCCTCTTCCATTCTCCCGGTCCTTTCACATTACCCATCAATCTTCCCAGCCACGCTGCCCTTACTTTTGATGCGATTTTTCTTGGGACCGTCCAGAATATAGACGCACGAGCGAGCTTAGCGAAGCGAGGGAAGCTGATAATTGATGGCATCTAAAACGTTTCCTCCAAAAGTTAGCAATATATAACAAAACACTTTGTCATAGACTGAGGTTTAATTAAAAAATTCAAGTGAAACTGTCAAAGTATTCAAGTGACACAAAGCGGAAAACTTGAAAAATCGAGCCGGTATAAATTTTCCGCCCGTTGGCTGTCAAACAATACTTTCGGCCCTATTTTTGGTGTTCATATGATTGGTTTCCGCTACGGTAGGCGAAGAAAAATGTATCTTACCCAGTAAATATTTATGTAATCAGGTATTTAGTTTTTCAATTAGAAGATTTTTAGACAAAGTGTTCCTTAAAAACTAACTTTCCACTTACAAATCATTTCTATTAGGTTAATGCATGCATTCCAGAACAAAAACAAGGAAAAACACATCAACTAGAATTCTGAAATTTCATTCTCCCTATTTTTACTTTTATGCTTATTCTAATAATAACATTTTGGCTAAGTGGGTTATCAAAATATTACCAGAAAATGCCATAATACTAGGGGAAAACTTTATTTCTGAGTTTTATCCCTTAAAAATTGAAAGCTTTCCAACATAAAAATGTTGTTTGGTTCATGATTTTCCGGAGTGTACCGCTTGAAAGAGTTTATTGTTTCGTTTTCTAGTATATACCTATCAGATTTTGTTAATAGCTTGTTGTTTTGCACAATGAAAAGTTTACATTTAAACAGTCAGTTTCTTAGTTTTGGATTTTTGTGTAATTATTATTTTGAAATGTTAATTGTTTACCAATAAATTGGATGATCAGAATTTTGATTAAGTACATTATTAATATTCGATTGAAGCATTTTTATATGTGCCATTATGTCTAACTGATTAGTTGAGCTAGGTGATAAATGTGAATATATATCTCCTATTGAGATATTTCAGTCAAGTAGTGGAAGAAGTTTTTTTCCATGGAAGTATTTTTTAATGAATACGTACAATGTTTGTGGTTATTAACTTAAAATGGCAGATACCTTTTTCCAACAATTAACGAAATCCTAAGTATATATCGTGTTTTCATATTGAAAAAGGAAACAATCATTTTAGCAAATTACCCATCTGGCTGGCCAAAAAAAACACACCACCTGTTATTGGCTATTGTTAAACTTTTATGGTCTAACCCAGGTCTGCAGAAAACGTCAGGTTGATGACCGATTAATTATAAGACATTGTATATCCAATTATAAACGTGTATTTTATTATTTATCACATTAAAAACAACCAATGTTGTATTTTTCTTGGATGAACCTTGAATTTTTTGGTTTTGTTGGAACGTTCAAAAAGATTTTTACAATTACGGTATACTCATGCTAAATGTTTCCAACTTGGTTGTTTTATATGTATTATAAAGGTGTAAATGAAAAAAAAAAAATGTTTAAATATTTGTTGCGGCTGTTTCTACCACATTTTTGGCTTTAGAAAGTTTTTATTCCTTCGATGCATTGGACTGTATTTCCATTGAATAATACATGACAAGCCTTCCATTGTGAATCGGAAATTGTTTGGGAGAATCTTACTCTTTCCCTCGTAATTTTCCAAGTACACTATGAACGTTAACGTTAATTTGTAGTTTTCAATCACTTTACTTCGTGAACTTTAACATGGGAATTAAAATCAATTATTTTGGAATTTGACCCATTAGGTCTGAAATTTTTGGTTTTATACCGGGAAAGGGAACATATTATGGACAATTGACCGATTTATACCAAAACAATAGTCAATAGTCAATATACGTAACACATCCCTTCTTCATACGAACAACAGTCTATTTTTTACTTCCTAACAGACGTTTCAGAGCAATGAAACAAATAAAAAATATATTTTCTAATGAAAATATTATATTTCAAAAGTTAATTTCATAAATCCATGGTCTTTTTTATCATACATTATTAAGATTCAAATTAAGATGTAAAAATAATAACTAACATATCTTATAAGCTTCTAATGCTATGATTGTATTTAAAATTAATACTTGGCATCAATTAAAATTAATTAATTGTCGATGATTTATGAATTTAATTAAAAATACAAGATTCGGCTTCTTTGTTGATAGTTAAAGTAATCACTAATTTGCATTTAATGTGTGTTAAATATACAATAACAGAATTTGTGTCTGTTATTTTAATCAAAATGTGGATGGTGTGTATACATATATTATTAGTACAAGAAAATAGTTTATTAAATTATAATTTACTTTAAAGTGTCTACAAACGAAAGATACATGTGACGCCCAGAAAGGGGATGAAATGAAAAAAAAAGTGCTCTTTTGAAATTACGCAGAAATTGTTGGACACACAGAAAAAAGCTTCTAGCAAAATTAGTAGAGGTTCAAATTTTACACCAAACTGATCCCTATCATGCTTTCCCCAAATGACATGAGGGAAGATAGAAGTTAAAGGTGGTTTTTTAAACTTGAAAAAATTATAACTTTTTTTTTTCAATTTAACATCTACCCACAGAAAAACTAATTCATAACTGGCTGCAAATGAAAAGTAGAAAAAAATTAACGGTTAAATGTTCAATTTATAAAAAAAACAAATAAAATAAGAAAAAATAAATATTAATTTCAAGGGACGGAGTAGTTTTAATTTTATATTAACAGTTTCAAGTATAACTGAATAACTATAAAGTTTAACCGTATTATTAATGAACACTGGATGTAGAAGTTTATTTTAAATTTTGATTGGAATCCATTTATAAGGCATCTTGAAAGAACCGCGATTAATCTGTGATTTCCGTAATATTCCTATTTCGTTCGAAAAAGCTATGGCAGCAACTTTTGTGTTTACAAATTCACCAATTCCCATTCGTAAATTGTAAAATGAATATCTTGTGACAGGTTAAAAGTTTGTGCCCGCTCTGAATAGAACTAAAAACTTTCAACTTTTCTCAGAAACGATATTAAAGCTGCGGGACTAAATCTGTTTGTGTTTCCTTGCAATTTATAACTCAAAACTTGCGTAATGCACTATTAATTTGTCTTTTGTCGCTACCAATAAAAGTGCAGCGTTGAAGGTTTTATTTTCATTCGAAAAGGTAAAAAGTATATTTGAAAGGATTCACTCAACTGAAAAGTTTATATACTTGAAAATAGCAGTAACCAACAAATGGGTTATTATAAGTTCGTATTTATCTCGCGTTCCAACTGATCATAGTCATAGACAACAAAGCTACTATTAACTAGATCTGCATTTGTTTTATTCTTTTCGTACATCCGTTAGCGTGAGTTTCATCTCGTCATTAGGAAAATCAGCATAAGGTGTTCTAGCAGCGCTTCTCCCTTATTGGTTGGAGCGTGGAAGAAGGAGAAATAATTTAAGAAGTACATTATTATTAGTCAAACGGCAAACAGCTTTTGTTTATTTGTTTGGTGTTGAGTATTTTTATTTTCATTGTATTTATATTGAACTATTGTGGACGTATTTGTATGGTCTTGTGTATAAACATTGATATAAATATCGTGCTTGCAAATGCTAGTGATAAATGTTCAGATTTTGAAAGGACAAGTTTAGAATAAGTGATAAAAAATGATGGCCATAGCTTCATTACATATTGTAGGCTAAGACGCCGTAATAAAAGTGCATGAAAAGAAATTCCACAGTTTAAGAACAACGTTAGGAAAATTGAAGTACATTTTCAACTTTGAATACCCTACAGCTTATTGTGTGAGCACTTCTACTCCTTTAAATCGCGCGTAAGATGTAAAGTGTTGATGTAGTGTGTGTAATAAAATTTCCTAAATTTTATAAATGATTACCATTTATTTTGTTATCCGATCTGCTTACTAGATCGTTGTGTAAGTATATCGTGAATAAATAAGATGCTGGAAAAACTGATAATTTCAACTAACCGAGTTTAACGAACCTCCTGGTAGAGACGGAACTAAAAAATAATAATTCTCCAAGATTATTACTGCCAACAGCGTAACGGCAAGTTGAATATAAAAAAATTCAAGGACAAGTTATTGATAAATGTTTTGGAAAAAATAAACAGATTATGGTGATTTCCGATACTATTTCAATGATACAAATTAAATGTGATTCTAATTTGATTTAAATCTAATAATCATTCATTATTAATTGTAAGGCTAGCAATTTTTTGCTATTGCTAATTTCAAAATAAATACTCAATTTGCATATTAAACATGCTTATATTGCGTCTAGGACAACATAATTGAGAAACTGGTAATAGTAATCCTACGCACTAAGGCTCCACACTTTCGCTTAATAAATCTCGCTTGTCAAAATTGACCTCTAAACCAGCTATTCTCAACCGCTGGTCCGACGGACCATTAGTGGTCCGCGGAGAAATTTTGCTGGTCCGCTGACATTTTCCCTATCCACGAAAAAAATTTACTTAATTTAGATCTACGTAATTTATGATCAGTACTCAGTACGACACGGAAGACAAATTCCCGAAATCCCATGTAATTCCTAAAATTGGAAGTAACGAATGTACAGAACATTTTTCATAGAAGCTGTACTTTTGTTGCATGATGTGAATGTGTGTGAAAGGGACCACTGCGGGCGGGCTACCGTCACGTGCGAGGCAATCGCGAAAGCGCGGCGCGCGCAGACACTGGCTCTATTGGCGACAGAAACAGAAACAGAAGCAGCTTTAAATTAAATTGTGTTGTGGTCTGGGAGCATCTTTAATTTATTGTTAATTAAACGAAACATTATAATAATTATACATATATTTAACTGGATTGAACTAATATAAAGGTAAGTTTACTCATTATTAATAGATTATAGACACCCACACCTCGCTTTGCGTTGACTTTTAGTTAAAAAGGGGAGTTTTGATGACATGGCCCAATTTCCTAGAAACCAAAGTAGTGCAATCTTTTAGAAAACAGAAAAATTCAAACCATTTCAAAAAAAAAAATAATAATAAAAACTGGAACCTACAACAACGTAACAACAACGTAATATCGGAAATCTAACGACGCGCTATGAAAATTAGTACTAATTAAGCAGCGACGCAACTTCGAAAAAACGCAAAACGAAACGACGCAAAGCGAGGTACGGATGTTCTTATATAGACACTAATAAAAAATATTTTTAACCCTTAGTAACATGAACCGTAAACAAGGCATGCTGTTTAATTTTTTGAATACCGGTTCAACGTCTCAAAAAAATGACCGCAAAGCAGAACTTCCGCCAGCAAAAAAGACGAAACTAATTATCAGACGCTACAACCCTGAATATTTAAAATATGGTTTTATTCTTTGGCCCAAATCTACAGAAGAAGATGTACGTCCGATGTGTATCATTTGCCATGAAGTTCTAGTAAATGATGCTATGAAACCATCTAAAATGTTACGACATCTGAAGGCTATACATTCTGAGCTGGAAAATAAATCGCGTGAATATTTTGAGCGTAAAAAACAAGAGTTCGAATTGCAAACAAAAGCATTTAAACAAAATTTTATTTCGAACAAGTCACTACTAAAATGCTCGTACTTAGTTGCCCTCCGAATTGCTAAAACCAAAAAATCATTCACCACCGGGGAAAATTTAATAAAACCAGTTTTAATAGACGTTTGTTTGGAGATGTTTGGACAAGCTGCTGTTGATAAAATCAAATCGATTCCCTTATCTAATGATACTATGAGAAGAAGAATTGAAAAATTATCAGAGAATTTGGAATATCAGTTAATTCAAAAGATAAAGGAATCAACACTTTTTGCTATACAAATTGATGAATCATGCGATATTTCCCAAAAAGCTATATTAATTTGCTACGTTAGATATATCGATTTTATTTTGGAGGAAATAAAAGAAGAATTCTTGTGTTGTATAGAATTGGTTTCATATACAACAAGTGATGAGATTTTTAACGCACTTAATTCTTATATTATTAAACATTCTTTACAATGGAAAAATTGCGTAGGTGTATGTACCGATGGGGCGGCTAGTATGGTTGGCAGACATTCTGGTGTTACTAAAAGAATTCAGCAAGCAGCAAATTCTGATTTATTGATGACCCACTGTATAATACACAGACAACATTTAGCTGCGAAAAATTTATCCACAGAATTAAATGAGGTTTTAGCGGCATCTATAAAAATTATTAATTTTATTAAAAAAAGCGATTTAAATTGCAGATTATTCGCAATATTTTGTCAGGAGGTTGGTGCCGAACATGAGCAATTATTACTTCATACAGAAGTTCGATGGCTCTCGCGGGGTAAAATTTTAACCAGACTTTTTGAATTAAGGATGGAAGTAGAAATATTTTTAAGAGACAAAAATAATCCTTTAAGCATGCATTTGTCTGATGTAGAATGGGTTGCAAAACTAGCATATTTAAGTGATATATTTTCATATATCAACGATTTAAATTTAAGTTTACAAGGCGCTTCCATAAATGCGTTTCATTTATTTAATAAAATAGATGGATTTAAGAAAAAAATTAATTTTTGGGTGGATAAAGTAAATAAAAATAATATTGATATTTTTAATAATTATTTTGATTTTGTTAATTTGCAACAAAGTATAAACTTATCAAAATTAAATACAATCATTGGGCAACACTTACAATCATTAAATATTAGTTTCGCAAAATATTTCCCATCTGAAAAAACCACGTGTGAAAGAAATGTGTGGATAACAAACCCTTTTTTAACATATGACAGTAGTCAGTTAAATTTAAATGACAGAGAATATGAGTCGCTCCTTGAAATTAGTGCAGATATTATGTTAAAAGCTAGTTTTTCAACAATGTCTATTGATAAATTTTGGATCAAGTTGAAAAATGAATATCCATCTCTATACGACAAAGCCATGAAAATGTTACTCCCCTTCGCAACTACATACTTATGTGAATCGGGATTTTCTTCTATGACAGTTATAAAAAATAAATTTAGAAATCGGCTCTCTGTTATTTCACCGCTCCGACTTAGCTTGTCTAATTTGGAACCAACAATTGACAAGTTGATTGAAGAAGAGCAGCAGCAATCTTCTCATTAACAATATATTCATATACAATGCGCTTTGATTATTTTTATAATTTCTGGTCTTTTGTTCTAATCTTGCTTAAGGTTTGTTCATTGATTTAATTTGTTGGTAATTGTAAGAATGATATTTTTGTTTTGTTCCTACATTCATGGGTTTGTGATTTTTTTTTTATAACTCTGTCATTTTTATTAAAGTTTTATATACTTACCTACTTATTATTATTATATGTACATATGTATAATTATATACCTATACATTTAAATATTACTGTAAGCAAAATGTTACAACTAACTTGCGCGATAGTTCTTTATAATAAAAATTTGTTGTTAAGAAAATATCACTGGTCCGCAATTTTTTTTTAACAAATCTACTGGTCCACGGGCCAAAGAAGGTTGAGAAACGCTGCTCTAAACGATACTACTATTTGTTATTTGTTAAAATACTATTACGAATATCATGTGTTTATTTTCCGTATATTAAAACTATATGTTCATTACCTGTAAATAAATACATTAATTTCAATAACAAAAAATATATCCTATAGATACGATTTGGAAAATCACTCAGTAGTAGTGAATATAAAAAGAAGAATGCTATTAAAGAAGTTATTATTAACAGGAAACTCTAGTAATTACCAAACAAACTGTATTCAATGTTGATGAAAGTTATCATCAAACTAAAAGTAAGTTTTATGAAATTATTGTAAAAACTAATCAAATAAAGTACGAGAAAATGTCGAATAAAGGAAAAACAGAGAAGTGCATTATGGCCACCAAAGTATCAGTGTATCATTATTTACAACAGTTTGATATCGATATTGAAGTCAGTCTTCCATACGTGGTGTCACACCTACTCCAAAATAATATATGAATCTAATTTGTCTTATCCTACTTCGAATTTATTTAAGCTGCATTCAAGATTTGAAAACGGACTATATGGCTCCTTAACTACGTCCCAGCCCTGAATATGAGGTAGTGATACATCATAGAAAGAACTGGCAACGCCCAAGCAGACTGAAGTTTCCCCAGGGAAAGATCTGGTATGCAGACGAGTCAAATATATTTCTGGAAATGAACAAGCTGATGAATTCGCGAGAAGTGGATAACCACCTAGGTCTCTCGGTCAAACTTCGTCACAAATCAGATGTTTGACGTAATTTATGGATGACTCCATAATTAATTTGTTAAAATTACAATAAAATAGAAACAATTTTATCTGAGTATGTTATTATCACAATCTATTGATTAATCTTTGTTACTATTATCAATCGATGAAAGCACTTGTAACTGAGGCTTGGTTAAGGATTCTTTAAAAAAATAGTATTCGGGGATTTTCGGGGATATTTTTATAAACGTCATAAATAAAAATATATTTGAGACAATTTTTACGTTATTAATTTTCTCCTGATAAGCCCCCAATTTTAATGCGATAAGATTTTTGTTAACAGACTGGTCTGGTCCGCCATAATAATCAAAAAAACTAAATTTGTAATATAATTCCGGTATATCTTATTTTTTTGATTTATGCAGTTTGCACATAATCTGTCATGTGATAGAATATGTTATTGTATTTGAAATAGTTAAACCTGTTTTTATTAACTAAAAATACATATTTAAATCACACTCTAAATACGTAAGTTCCCTACTCCTGAGTAAATTAAAAATAATTCGCACTGCAGTATTGTTCCGTGCGTATAATGAATAAAAATTATGTGTATGATATGAGGAAACGTGTAAATATATTACAAATCAGGTACGGAGCAAGGTCAGCGCTATAAACAAAACTTCCTAAGAGGCTCGGTGGCCTTTCACGATCTGTTCTCTAGGCGCAAGCCCGGAAACATTGCAAAAGTCTTGTCCTCACGTTCTCTTTTTGTCAAGGATTGGACACGTCGGTACGTGATATTATTGCTACATCCATATTTAATATGAGATAAGTATGGAACTTCGTAGTTTAGACGATTACCGAATTTATAAATAAGCGTTATGCTAAATAAAGTAAACACAATGATTGTGTACAACGTGTTACATATATTTTATTATTTCGCATAAACATAAGCTAAACTAAGTTTTGCATTTTTATGATGAGACGCATGGTTATCAAAATTTATAATATTATTATCATTTATTTTTAACAGTGATTTTCCCGTTAAAATTTAACATGTAGGAAGTAGGATTGTCACACGGTGAACAGATGTGGAATTTTGAGCCAACCTCTTCGATTTTGAACGATTTTAAGAAGAAAAACTTCAGTAATATTTCAGTGTCTTACGATTGTTCTCTTTTGTAATGTATCCTGATGTTATTTGAAAATGTTATCGGTTTTTTAATGGAGAATTATTATTATTTGAAGTATTCTGTCTGTAAATTTTTTAGTAAAAAATAAGCTTTCCATTTACAAATGTCTCTTCCTTGTAACTCATATATCTTCAATCATAGCAGTAGTAAACAATTCGCTTATTTCCCATAACAAACTAGCTGTTAGCACAAACACAAACTTGGATAGATTTGAGCCCGCATCTGTCTCGAGATATTAATCTTTTCCCGCATTTTACGCCGTTGAATTTATGACAGCGATATAATTATTTCAAAATTACTGTTCTTGTTTGTTATAATTAAAGAGACAGTTTGAATAGTGTAAATAATTGTGGTCAAGGTGTCTGAAAATGATTAGCTTCCACAAAGTTATATCTGCCCTGTTAGCGTAATAAACTATTTCTTGACAGTCTCTCAAATTTAAATAGTGTTTCTAATTACTAGGCTTGAAATTTAACATTTTTCAAAATTTGATCATCTGTTTGCTTAAAAAATTAATTTTGTCACTTTTCAGAATCCACGCATCTGATGCAATTCACTATTTCTAACTACCTACACTTTTCGGGATGCTCTGCAATTAAATTCGGACCACCCTGTATATTAATAAGTAGGTTTTAAATAAACGTTATGAGCAGACAACCCTACACTCTTAAACCTCATATTTGCCGTTTGATACACCTATGTGCTGACACCACTAGAAAATCGATACACAATTTACAATCTAGATTAGATCCCACTCCAGCCCTCTTCACTAGCCTCGGAGAGGCGTTATGATGGTATTAATTATTCCAACGACCGGACTAACAGCTATCTCTTAATCCGAATTGTCTGAACAAAATGAAGTGTTATCTAGTTTGGTGCAGGCTCTTTGAATATTTACATTAAATCATGATCCCTACATATATTTCCATAGGAATCGGTCCTTTTTTGTCGTTGTGGATCCTTTTCTTAAATAAAGATATAAAAAAATGTTCCTTGCTTAGTTACACAACTATTTTATTCGTTTTCGATAAGTGAAGTACAGAACTACATATTCGCCTATTAGAAGGACTAATACTTTTTTCTCTTTAAACCAGATAGGTTTCTGTTGTGACCTCTCTGAAATTTATCACAGTGTTGTTGACTGACAAGTACACTGTTTGTTTTCGCTCCTTACTAATCCATATATTATGAACTCACTCCCTAAAAAAGTTATTAACCACTAAAAGAAAAATTCAATTTCTTAGTTTGCTAATTGTCAACTTCACAGCTAGTAGTGGAAACACACAATAATGTACTGGTAATTGGTATGACATATGACATGATATGTATAGGTACAGATTGGGGCGACATTCACTGTAAAAATAGAAGCAATGAAATTGAATACCGAAAATTTCAAAAAAAAAAAATTACAATATGACACCTAAAATATCACCTTTTCAACATAGGGGCTCTTTATCTGAGAAAAAAAATTTGACCGACATAACATACTCCTATAAATACCTCTTCACTCCGCTGTCATTGAATACAGCTTTTTTATCAGATTTTCATGAATTGTTCTATATATCAGTTATATTACAATATATCTCATGAATAAATAGAAACGGTTGATATACCATCTATTTTGGATTGTTCTGTTATTCTGGTTTGCGTGTAGATTGTATAGTTGCCAAGTTCAAATATTTACATATTATGATATTCTGTTATATCTTCTGGAATTGATAGTTGAACACAGTCAACAAATAATTAGGTGGACATTAATATAAAACAACAATATCCGACAATTTGCTTTTATAATTTGATTTGTATTTCAAAGAGATAAATTTAAAAGGCCTTGGAAATAGTACTTAATTAAGCTATGAAAATGTGTACCAAAGTACTGTTTTCGATACTGAATCTAACAAAAAAATGTAATTGAAATCGGTTGAGAAATACGGATCTTACAAGGGTGCTTCCAAACAAATTGGGTCACACCGTATTTGAACTGTTCACTGCAAAGTCTTCATTATCATTTCATTTTAAAGTCATTCTACGTCAAACCTACCAATAGTTGGAATCTTCCCCGTTAGATTTGGACGAATTTTGGTTTAAGAGCTTTGTTCCATCTTATAACGAAGTTCTGCTAAGGGAAAATTTTTTTTTCCAAAACATGCAAAATTGTACATTTCACTATTTTTCCTGTTTTTGAGACTTTGGTTTTAAATACCTCGAAAACTATTGCAAATTAAAAAAATAACTTAGTGTCAGTTTCAAAGGGGATACTTGAGAATATGAAAAATCACCTATTTATAAAATTTTTAATTATTAAAAATTGTCAAAATTGACGATCGACATATAATTTAAGACCATCCATGCAACATAAAATCATAAGTGTTACATATGGTTGAACTTGTATTGAATAGAAGATTCCAATAATGCCCGAATATACAGGGTGATGAATTTGAAAAACCAAAGCTACTAATAATATAAGAGAAACGACAAATCTGGCAAAATTGCAAATATCAAATCTGGAATCTAGTAGCCTAGATTTTGTGAAATTAGGGCTAGCAATTCACGATAGAATTGGCTGTTTCCAGATTTTTGGTCCACTTTGTATATTATAATGTGTGTCAATCCAATAAAAAGTTATTTTCTGTTAATGAAAAAATGCGTAAACAATCGTATTAAGTCGTCTAACAAGATAAAATCATACAAATAACATGTCGAAAACATATCAAAGTTCATGTCTGCTTATAATGCAAATCACCGATAGGTATGAAAAAGATTAGTTCACTTCTGCAATTTGATTGCTATCAGCAGTATATGAGTTGTTTTTATGTATTCAAGATATTAAACGATTTAAAAATTAAACGTATGTCTTCTTATCACTAAAGTTGAATGGTCTCATGACTTCCCTAAGTATATTTTCCTTACTTTGGATAAACAGCAGAAAATTTTCAGCAATTTCAGTCCGTTTTCTAGTTATACAGGTTGTTCTAGACTACCTATGCCAGGCTTTATCTTTATAATTTGTCTAAAACCTATACCATTTCGAATACACTTTTAAAGACACTAAACATTTATTAATTCCTATGTGACAACATCTAAACTTAAATTTTTAAATAGCCTTTCGGTACGTACTTAAAGTTACCGTACGACGGCGAAGTTATATTAAAAAAAAAATAAATAATAAAGATGTCGAATATTGATAAGGTCACATCAATTATTTATGTTCAGATATTGTTATGTGCAGCTTCTTCGCGCATACGACTGCAACTTCTAAACTCTAGTGGGTTCTTCTTATATGACACGGAGTCTAACTCACTAATTAACAATTCTAACAGATGTGTTGGATAGATACTCCTATTGATAATAGGTACTGAATAAATTAGATGCCTTGGTTTTCGATAGATCTAACATTTTTTTGCCGGATGTTCTCACATGTCAGTGCTAACGACTTTTATATCTCATAATATTCTTGTATTGAAAAATAGATATGGTTCTTGGCCTTAAATGAAAGTAAATAAAGTATTCATTAACAATTCACGAAAGTACGGGACTTTGAAAAAAAAATTACACTTTTGGTGCATCCACTGGCGAATGAGTTTGGAGTTGTGATCTGTCAGCATATTCTAACACATTGTTGAAATGATATTTTGCGAAGCTTCTAGGAAGAAAGAAGATTTGATAGGAAAGAACAAAGGTTATTATTCTTCATTTCCTTAGGGTAGAATAAAACAGTCTGCTCAACTATTTTCTCTCTCGAAAAATAGTATTATTAAAAAAATCCACTATAATTTTTACAAGCATCAATTTATTGCACAAACAGTAAATGAATAATAGTGAGTAGTAATACTTAAAAAAATATGAAGTAAGTCTGGTATTGCTCTTTAAAATAAAAAATTCCCTCAATGTCCTCAGTTACAGAACGACATCAATTTTAAAAAGTATGAATACTCCGGATGATACACGTATCATATGCATTATGCAGTCAACACACAGAAGCTTAGAGGGTAAACGATGACACCATGACAAAAAAACAAAACTAAAAATTGTAAACTTTGATTGAGGATAAGCGACAAAAGCATGCGAACACATTGAATTGTGATTGTGCGTGTGACAAATGCCAATTGTTCTGTTCATGACAGAGGCGCCTCACGTGATTCGAATATTCTGGTCGATTGTTTTAAACATCGATAATTCTTTTGAAATGATGAGATGCGCCGACTGATAGATAATAGTTTTTGTTGTGTTTTATCTTCTAATAAAGAATTAGTATGCACAGGGAAGGAATAAATATTAACGAGGATGATTCCATTCTTACTAGTGTGCTACTTCATAGTTTTTTAAAAACGACTAGCAGTTTTTATGAATCGTAGATTCATTAGATTATTTTTTGTCAAATGATAGATAGTTTGTATCCAACATATGTGTTAAGTTTAACCAGAAAAAAAAACAGAAACAATTCTTAACATCCATTGATCATCCTAACCAACTCGTGTATCTCTTGGGAAATTTTCTGATTTTATGGAATGTAATAAGGAGAAAACCGTAGCATTTTTCAATTACATGTTTTGTTACCTAATGGTCTTGTCAAAATAGACTCTGTAAATACAATAATAATGATAAACGACGAAAGATGGCTTACATTATAATCAATCTACCTATAACACCTTTATGTAACTAATATTGATATGATAAATAAGGAGTTTTATAACATTCCTCAACACATTGACTCTCAGTGACTAAAGTTTATAGATGTGAAGTCATAGTTTGTGCAAACACCGCACATTATTAATAATTGCTTACGGATACTTTTTTGCCGAAACTTGATTAGAAAAAAACAAGGATACATATTATTGAATCTGTAACTGCTATTTCTATGTAAATCTATAGTATGGCAAACCTTTTTGAAGCTACGCGGTGTGAGGGGTGAGGAAACAAGGACGTTAAGCAATATCAGTCAACAGTGGATCCGAGAAGGAAGAACACACGCACACGACTACCAATAGACAGTGAGGTGGTTGCACAGCAAAGGGTCGATTTCAGCTTATTCACAATACGCGGTAATAGGATTTTCACAAAGGATTGCTGGATTGAAAGGAACCAATAACATATTTGGAAAAACGTTTACTTTTGAACATTCAGTATTTGAGAAAAAAACGCAAACAAAATCGAATGAAGCAAAGAAATCATTATTAATATATTGTTGATAATGAAAAGTCAATTTTCAAATAATTACCATTACATACATAGTTGAACGTGGCAGTATCGAATGTTTTCGGTCGCATTCCTTTCATAGCTTCATGATAAGTTTGCCAAACTATAGTTATTAATAGTACCTATACTATTTGGTATGCTAACTACATAAGTTTTTTAACATTTTGGTAGGTAATAGTCTTCCTACAATTCACTAAAAGATTAACAACAAATATCAAAACGTGAGAGTATTACTGAAATACAATGATCACTTTCAATTGATTTGAATTCAGTTACCCATTTCGCTTCAACATCTTTAAATTTAAGTATAAATGGCCAATACGATTCCCGACTACAGGCTGAAACTTCCAATTTCAAATATCCTCTGTTACCTGTTTCCAAAATTCATATTATTTTTGGAACATTAGTTTTTTACGTTAGGTTGGTCTGACCCAAGGTCTGACCGTTACGTTACTTGGAGTGAGGGAGGTCGCGACGCAAAAGATCTGACCGTTACGTTACGTTGTTACATTATGTGCATTGAGCGTGTGGACTCTCGCGCTCTTTCCTCAGTCTCAGAGCTAGTCTCTCGGCGCAAAAAGTTGATTGTCAGCATACATTGTATTATTAGTTACAGTTAATAGAATACTTAATATGTACTTCGTGCCAATCAACTTAATGATAAGATTTTTATAATTAATACTACTGTATATTTTTGTTAAATGGTTTCATCCATAGTAAAATAAATTCATATATTAATATGTGTATTTATTTATTGATTCAAAAAATTTGATTATTGCTTAAAAGGAACTAAAGTTTCTACCGTGTGTTCCGCGACACGTTCTACCTTTTTTATTTTAATTTTTTATTTAATTTATTAATAGTCATCTGCACCAGATGTTATCTTTAACAGAGAATAGAATTAATATTATCGATGCCGATCAAGGTTTGTTATATCTACATATATAAAAAAGACATTTTCCAATGGAAACAGTAATTTTTCTATCTACTCAATGGATCGACAGCGTCCAGAACGTATAACTGCGAAAATCTACATAAACCAATTTTTTGGTTGATTCAAAAATATATTTAAAGGGAAACTATGAACCTACCATAATATGAATACCCTAATTTGAAATGCCTAAATAATATCAGGTATTTATAAACAAATTTGGTAGTTTTTACTTTGGTCACATATATTTTCATATTTTTATCATTATATTTATTTTTTGCAAATACGTGATGTCGCCGTATCTACGTAATCCGATTGCTCCAAATTTTCAATTTGTTTAATTTTCTATTGGCATTATCTTCTTGTTTTCATAATATCACCAGAAACGCTTAAGTACTTGTTTGTGCTTTGAAATGCTTATGAATTTCATACGTTTCAGTTCAATATTCACAATAATTATTAATGTTGACACCCCATTTAGAAATAATAATATCAACAAGAAATCTACTCTAATTCTTTTTATTAGAAACCGGAAGAAATAGTCTTTGAAGCACGACTAATAAATAACGATTACTTCTCTGCATTTTCTAACACCTTATTATTAACAAATCCAAGGTCATCGCAATAAATATTAATAAATCTCTATAACAAGCCATTGAAACATAGGTGTGTGTAATCTTCACTTTCAGTTTTAATTAAATTAACCAGTATTTCCTTCCAGATAATATACTCCATGACCGCATGTAGTCTGTTTTTAAAAAGGTAGAAATAAAATGTTTTTTCATTCCCTGAATGACTATTATTAATACCTAGTTTCATTTTTAGAAAAAATATAAAGCAATCCACAACAATTATAATACGAGTGATATACATCCAATATCAACAACCTACTATTTTACACTCTTAATGCCCGGCTTTATAAAGTAGAGTTGAATATCCTGAGTTACCTTGAGGGTTAACTCTCTATTGTTATAATAACTAAGTAATAACTGTCTATTGCCTCGACAGTCTTGCAGACTCGACTATAATAGATAGTTTTCCGTCCTAGGTACATGAATAACTATTCCCTTACACATAAAAATCAAAAATAAATTTTCTTTGCTAGGGTTGAAAAATTTGAAATAATTTTTAATTTATTTCCGTAGACTGTAGAAATTATTTTTTCTTTCCAATTTATGAGCATATCTCTGGACAATTTTTATAATTAATTTGCTGAAAATTACTCCTGCAGGTATTGCTGTTAATATTTCCATTATTACCATTCCCTCTTAGTGTGTAAAACTTTCAGTTTTCGAAGTATTAAACATATTTGTCCACTATATGATAATTTCAACATTTTACGTGTGCTTCTTCAAGTATAATGGGGTACATTATTCACCAGTTAATTATATGTGCGAATGATAGGTGGATAATGAAAAGGTCACATGGCACGTATATTAAAGATTATTCATATATACAAATGACACAATACATTTAATAAAAATTTTCACCGCCGCGGGGACTTGATCCTATCTCCGAAATTCCCCAATATACCAAGGCAGAGCCGTAAACCATCAGGATATGATGATACATTTGATAATATACTATTACTTTTAGCTTATTATCAGACGTCGATTGTTTTCTGCTCAAAAAAACGATATAAAGATATTTGAACGAATGTTATTCTATCAATTAATTTTTGTCAGTACCGGCGCCAATGGTGTCTTGAATTTTATTAAAGGTTTTCCTAATTGCAAAGCACGAACAAGTACTTATATTTTTTCATAATTTTTACTGTTTGACGCATTCAACCGTATAGCAAATCGGCACAATTATCAAAGTCGGCCAAGGCGACTAGTTGAGTAACATCGTTTTAATTTGAATTCAAATTATTTTGAAATCGACTCTTGAATGTATCAAGATCTATTCGATATTTTATATAATAATATAGGAAAATGTATTCAAATCACTTTCAAGAATTGTTTAAAGGCAATATTTATGGTTTAACTGTTTTTATACTTTCTATAGAAGCTGTCTTGTAATACTCAATATATGAATATAGATTTATTCAAATAAAAAAGATAGCGGCGTACATGTTTCAAAACATTTTATTTCATACTTTGTTTCAAATTACCATGTTTTCAGTTTTCTATATTACTCGATTATATCGGTAGATAAAATTATTGATGATTACGTAGCTTTATCCTCTGAAAATCACACAAGGCCAGAGCAGCAAGCTAATATACAATCGTTCTAGATGTACAAATCGCAATAGAATCATCTCCCAATACCATTAAACTTTTGAAAATCATTCACTCACCTTCGATTATTGATGATTCTAACCTCCTCGATAGAATCCAGTTTTAGTTGCGTTATCACTAAATTATTCGCATAAAATTTCTGGCTATAATCTACACAACTGTCAAAAAGATTTCGGCTTTCCAAATCACAATATAATTTTTATGTATATTTAAATACTATTTTCGTAGGCCTATTTCATTGTTCAGGAAAAATATTTTTCAATTTAGTATACATTTTGTTATTTCCCCAATTTTTTTCCGGGCTTCCCAGAAGTTCTAAAATTTTCATTTGAGAAAAGTAGCCGACTACCCCAAATATGCTTGACTGATAAATATGCTTTTTAACTCTACATTCAATCTACATTGAAAAAAATCTCGTATATTTCAAGATTTTGACACTGCTTATTTTATTTTATCTATAGCAATTAACGAACCTATCCAATTATTGTTTTTTAAATGGCAACTAGAACTTTTCTAACCTATATTCCAAGTTAAAATAATTTCTTTTGACATTTGTGATTTGAAATGTAGAGATATTTTCTATTATTTTCCTATCTCGTTCCTTGTGTTTCTTGAATATGCTACCTGCACATAATTGAAAATTAAAAACGTTATCCTTTATAAATTATCAAGTTAATATTAGTCTAATAATGTTTTATTTTGTTACAGACTAAGAAAAATAATCCGAACCACATAAAAAGGCCAATGAATGCGTTCATGGTATGGTCTCAAATCGAACGTAGAAAAATTTGCGAAGTTAGTCCAGACATGCACAATGCTGAAATCTCCAAAAAATTAGGTAGACGATGGAAACAATTGAATGACGAAGAACGTCAACCGTTTATAGAAGAAGCCGAACGGCTCCGTCAATTACACCAAAAGGAATACCCCGATTATAAATACCGTCCCCGAAAGAAAAGTACTAAACCAGCTCCTAAGACTAGTTCATCTAAAAAGACCAAGAAGTCTGGTAAAATACATAAGAACGATACAAATAATAATAGTTCAATATTAAATGAGAAAATTTTTGCTAGACGTAGCACAGTGCCAGAATCGGTTGCATCAAAATTGAAGTTTAGGTTGACGAACGTTGTTGAACAGAGGCAGGTAAACAGGGTAGTAGACACAGAGGATAATATAAGGCAGAATATGCCTTTGCCTCCGATGAGCTTCCTAGCTAAAGTCCCTTCAAGTCCCTCTTGTGAAACTCCAGATTCGCCAGAAAGTGCTACCATATATGACGACACATGGGTCAATAATTTTACTACGGTTAAAGAGGAGCCCGAAGACAGGTTGTCACATTCCCAAATAACAACAGCTACCTTAGACGACCTTGACAGGATTGATGACCTATTACCGATGGACGGAAATATTTTAGAAGAATTGGCAGACATAGATACGAATTTCGACACGGCTTCGAATTGTTCTGGTTCTCACCTAGATTTCTCCTGTCCAAAGGATATCCCTATGTTCTCAAATATAGAGAATGCTTGGTGCGAAATACAAAACGAAGATTTTTTAATGTGTTGAAAAAGAGACTAAGACTGTTTTTGAGATTCTACTGTGTGTGAAGGCACAATTACTGTTATTAATATTTTGGGGTTTGGTCCTCATTATATAGAACGATGGCCACATCGACAATTTTTATATTGTTATAAATATTCTTAACCCCAACATTGATCTCATTTTGCGTTTATTATTTTTGTATTTATCATTATAACGTATTACCAGAATCTACCAGTTCTATGTAAGACAGTCATTTTAGATCGAGAACACGTTTTTAGTAATAAAGTCATATTGAAACCACAACTTAACGAAACTTTTGTAAATATGAGTATTTTTTAAAACTGTGTTCGTTACTAAACGTTAGGCAGGAATATGGTACCGAGGGTCTATAATATTCAGTTTCCATTAATTTTTTGTTTTAATAGTTACGAAATTTAAGACAGCTAGTTGTTTGTAATATGGTTTAAGCAAGTCTGAAAGAGATATAAATTGTGAAATATTGGACTTATTTCTACAGCAAAAGTGCTTACAGTGATTTGGTTAGAGACGATGGTCAATTGTTGTACACGTGATTATTAAACAGCCTTGATCAATCATTTTGTCAAGGACTAATAATTTTCTTCAATATCTTCAACCCTCGGACCAAATGAAACCTAATAAAACCGGTTGTGGTTTTTGACCTGTGTTTTTTCTTTCTAAAGTGACTGAACACTAATAGTGCCTAGCTCAGTACGTTTGTCGATCCGGCTAGCCCGGTATTAGGTTTTCGACTTTTTAAATACTGTTACCTCATAAAAATGGTAACAGAACACAAAAACAGGCTGTGATTCATCTGTTTGATGACCAATATTTAGTTGTCAAAAGTCCGTGTAGTCATTTTAACGGTTCTGCTACTGCTTAATTTTCTTTAAATTTCAATAACGTATGTTAATCTCAAAGTTGTTCGCCAATGGGTATGCACTAACTTCATAGTAGTACATCTGAAACAAGCGATCCATCAAGTCACGTCTATATTTGATTCAGTTAGCAATTACAATAATGCCCGACTTCTATTCCTACCAACAAGCTTGTTTCTTTTTGATTACTTCAAGTCTTACTTTCATGTAAGGCAGATGGTCCCAATTACACAACTCTATATACTGTATCAATTTGTGTAAAGGAGGGTATTTGAAATCCACATCTACTGGCCGGTATACAGAAAAAAATTGTGTAATTGGGATTTATGCAGGTTTCACACTGTTGGAAATAGTAGTTATTGTTTTTGATGCATGACTTTTTCGAAGTATTCATTCAGAACGTTCCCTCTCTTTTATTATTATTATCGACGGATATTGGTAAGAAATTGAGTGTTACATATTATATTGTGTTGTTTTGTTACAATCTCTGGTGCTTTAGTTTGAATAATGAAGATACTTTTTCACTTATTACTTCCATATCTTACTCCATGTGGAATTGAAATTTTCCTGCAATAATAGATTTAAATATCGGGTATCAGCACTTTTCTTTTATAATCCCTGTGAACATTTTTGAGGAAGATTCTTGACCCAACTTAGTTGCCAA
>CAJUYG010000228.1:361840-385135 GCA_910591675.1 Galerucella calmariensis | reverse complement strand
AGCTGAAGTTTGAGTGATTTTATTGTATTGAACATAGTATGGGGAACCGTTTTTGGAAAAAGTATCTATAATGTAAATTTGAGTACATATCAGCTAACATCGTTTTTTCCACTTCTTGTATGTACATCACTGATGAAGATGATTAATTTGAATAATATACAATTCAATATTTTCCGTAAATTAATCGAAATGTATACTTTTTGGCGTCAACTTTCGTGAGATATCGGGTGCATTTAGCCACTTTGATCTCTTATCTTGTGTAACTTCCAATAGGTGTACATCTAGTGTTTTCGATTTTTCAGAATAATTTTGTCGGATGAACTGAGCATGCGTGCTTTTTTATTCGAAAAATATCCACGTTAATTACGCTGTCAATTATCAATTGCTTTCGGTGTCAAATATAATCTGAAGGACCTGTTCAGTCAGTTATGTTACTGATTAAAAAGGGCAAAACTTAACATACGGTTTTTACCACATCTCAATAAAATATACCAAAAAAACTTCCTAATGACTTCAATCAGCCATACATACAATAACATTTTTGTACCTACCATTTATAATACCCAGAATTTAGTCATGGTTACTCAGGGTAACTTCTTTAAAAGATTCCGTCAAAATTTTACTAAAACCTTCTTTTAGACATCTATTGAAGATAAATTCACTGCAGTTTCTGTGAGTAAATAAATATGCTTGTCTTCGGGAACAAATCAATGGAAGAAATATTTTTTTATATGTACTAAGTTTCACATAGTATATTCTAATTTATTAACCTTTATTACTTATGTTAATGTAATATACCTTTATTTGTTAGCAATATATGCAAATGAGTCTAAAATGCTTTTTATTAATACCAATAGTTCATATAAAATAACTTTATCTAACATTAATGTTTTAAATCAATGAGAAAGAAAAAAATCGTGTATTAAGATGTTCCCTATTATTGTAATTCTTTCGTCCATAATTGTACTTAAAAATCTACAATTTTCATTGTGAAGCTGTAAAAATCTCAAATCGAGCACTTGGGTGGTAGTAGTAGTAGAAATCGATATTCGATATACAATCGATACAAATCGATATTACAAGTAGGATAGGAATGTTTGTGCAGCTGTCAAATTGGATGATACTTTTTTCGTAATGCGAAGATTTTAAAACTAAACTGATTTGTTTTTAAACTCACCAAAAAGTATAACGAATATACTTCACAAAGTAGGGCATATAATTTTTGTTGAGTTTAACTATGTCTTGTCTTGGCTTGTTTTTCTTGTTATACCTGTAATTTATTGGGAAATAAAGCTCTTTTTTGGAAATTACATCCATACAAGAGGGACATATAATTACATCCGAACACCGTAAATGTGTACATGAAAACTGATTTTCCATTTTAAGACTAACGTTTTAATAGTATATTAAGATATAAGGGCCGGATGTGAAGCTTACTAGGCGGAGGGCGGTTACCAAACCCGAAAGCTGTAAGGGAACATCTGGCCCGTATATCTTATGCTATTTTTTGCACGATTGTTTTTTTAATTTACGAACATTGTTATTATAAAAGTGGGTTGTAAATACGAAATAAAGTCCAATTTGCTGATCAAATTCTGCATAATCACGATGTTCAAATTAATATCGAAGAAATGCCGTTTATTAAATTAATTATTGAAATTATGCTTCAAACTGTTATATTTATTGTAATATGAATTAATTTGAAGTTAGATTGATTTGTTCATTATGATATTTCACTATATGGTCTTACGTTTTTTTTTAAATTTTTGAAGTTTTTGCAAAAATCCAAATTTTCACTTACTAGGGTCGTATTTACTAACCTATTCCTATGGTAACAATGTTGGTAAAAAATGAAAAGACCGATCGTGCAAAACATATATTATTTTGTGTTCACCGGTATGGAGTCTCATTTAAAATTGAAATATTACAGAGTTGTTATCCCATTACGGTTTCTGAAAAAAATAATGTCGATCTTAGTGGGTTGGATTACTATAAATTATGTTACTCCTAAATCAGTTCCTAGTAAGTTACTGACTTACTATACAGCCTGATTAATCTACAAGGACAATAAAAAACGAATCTATCACTAATTAAGTATAACTCCTTTCCAAAATCTCTATGTTCCTTATAGATGAATCATCTGTTTATCTCGCTAATTCATCAAAGACGGTACCAATATTTCTTTCGTATCTGCTCACGGTCCATTTAAACGATATTTTTCAAAAAACGTCAACGCACAAACTTGTAATAGACAATTAACCAATAGCATTAAAACATTTTTAAAAATTTCAATAGAATTAATTGTAGAGAGCAACATCGATATTCTTGTAATGAAAATAAATAAATATATATTTGAAAGCGCTATTATAGCGCAACTGTGTGCTTTCAGTGTATTAGCAGTAATAATAGATTTGGACTGTCCCAATTATGATATATAAGAGTTTTCAAAGTTTGAAATTTTAAAAATCCTGCCTGTAATTATGAATAAAGTAGAGTACTGTAGACTTGTCAAAGTAACTGATATCCTCCTGAGACAAAAACGCACTAAATAGGGAATTTAAAAGGATTCAGAAAATAAATTTGCAAAATCAAATATTCTTATTACATCATCTTGTTTGCATTAGCCGGTTGATGAAATATTTAGATTTAATTTTCGGTGATAAATCAAGAAAGGTTCATGTTTGGAATAAATTAATTAATATCTTCATCTACCAATTGAGTTGTAATTGAAAATGTATAGTATATGGAATTTAATTTTGTACAAAATATCACAAATTAAAAGAAAATATCACCGAATCAAACATCAGACAATAGCACGAATTTCAATAGACCTTCATTTGCTTAAATCATTTCACCAACTAAAATCATAAACTGTTATTCTTTCTGATATATGCTTTCGCTCAAAGCTGGATAACTACTACAGAATTTGTCCCGAACTGTTTTCTTAAATTTCGCTAATTGATTGAACATTATCAAATTTCCTATTTCATTTTCAACAACATTGTAGATCCACATCAAAATTGTTTGATATTACCAGTAAAAATAATACTTGAAACAACAGTTGGTCATATGAGCGAAAGGGATATAAAAAAGGGAATGGAAATAAAGAAAAATACTGAGTGGAAGGTCAAATGAAATTAAAGACATCACGTATAATATTAATTGATTGGATAACGAGAAGTATTCTTAATCTATGAAAGAATGAGAGGAAATTCACGATCATCAGCTCTAGACAGCTGTTCTCAGAAGATCTAAAAATACAGCTGTAGAGTTTGGACTAGCAATTAACAAAGAATGAAATGAAAGTAACTAGCTACTGATACTCTCAGCTTGAGAAATAAAACATTCAAAAATGTCAATTGAGTGTCAAAATAAATTTATGGTATATGAATACCATCAAAGGAATATTATGAATGAATATTGAAAACCTCAAAAATACATAGTTTAGAAGGTGAACCTGTGGGTATTGATGATATTAAGATTCCTATAAGCAGAATTATCTGAATTAAGAATTCTCGTTACAACAAGGCAACGGACCGAAATAGTTCAACCAATATAAATGTCAAATTCAAAGAACTATTAAATATTTTCGATGACTGTTGCAATTTTCTACGTAAACGGGATCGGTTAAATTTTTGATAGAAAACTACAAAACTATAGTATTCTTCCAAATCAATATATTGATATTTGTAGCTGACGGAGATTGTTTAGATTTTAACTAAAAATGATCCTACTTTGACAGGTCTATTTCGGTGTATTTTTGTACCCAATAACAATTGTTTTAAGCGGGTCGGTTGATGTCTTTTTCCAGACGTACTGTTGACTGATTTAGATGTAGGTTCATAGGGTATTTGTGCTTATCGTTTTTTCTTTTGTTATGCGGACGTTGTTTTGACTCCCATGTCGTTTTGGAAGCAAGCTCCACAATCGATCTCGCACCATTTGTACATAATCTGTAAAAATTGCTCATGTAAAAATTGTTTTTGTTAAAATGTACTGTTTATCACAGAGGAATTGAAAATCAATGAAATCCATTTTTTTCTAGTCATTGTGCGTCGAGAAAAAAAAAACTAAAAAAAAGTCGTGTAATCCAGAGCTATGATGAGATTTGAATAAAAAAGTATATTTATACATATATGACTTGGACAATTTTGGCCATGGTGATTGAGAAAAATGTTCAATGATTTTCTGTTTATTGTCGAGTTTATGCAATCATTTGCAATAATTATTAGTAAATATCGGAGAAGTTATGACTGTTGAGCCACATTTTGAATATTTTTAGGAAATCCAAGTCAAAACTCTTTCGATATTTAAAAAAAAGAGTTAGGTTGTCGCGTTGTTGACTTTTAATTCTGGTGGACAACAAAAAAGATTTAAAGTTGGCAATATTTTTGCATATTTACTACCTTGGTGTATATTTCCTGCATTTTTAAGTCCCCATGTATTATATTCATATTTTACTCTATTAAAGTTATTATATAGTGTGTAAATTTTGTATTGTAGTTGCTGTTAAAATATATTATTATATGGCAAATACATTTGTGTTTACTTTTTACCGCCTTACGATGTTCTGTTTGTATGTCTATGTGTATGAAGAGTTGTCACTACATTGGACGGAGGAAAACTGGGTGAAGAACGCTTAAATGTTCTCTACAATTGATAAGTGAACTGTGCGAAGTGTGAGGAAAACAGTAATCCTTACTGATAGCGATAAGTCCTAGTTCATAATGTTTGTGAATCAGAATGAAAATGATGCTGAACCAAAATGAAAAGCAAATCTTGATGTACCTACATTGTGAATATTAAATATTCAGTTATAATATAACTCGAGGTTATCCTTTGAAAAACCACTTCGAAGATCTGGTTACTCGTGAAATATTCGATTATTTTCGAATGCTAGAGTGGTATTCGCCACGATTACATAATTAATGGACTGATAATAATCAATATTGAACGTAGAATAAAATTATTGTAAGTAATTTATAAGACATTGTTATCTGTCGATGAGCTTGAGCTTATTCCCAAACTTGAAGGGATTCATAGCGATTTTGAGAAAAAGAAAGTTTTTGAGAAACATGAAAAGGTGGTTACTATCGCAACACACATTGTTGGACCCACTGAAGAACCGAAGTGATTAAACCATGTCGTCAAGCCTATAATCGGTAACTATGATCAATTCGTAATTTCTATCGGGTAATTTCATCATGAATGATATAATCGTCAAAAAAAATTAATATAACGATTATTTCCACTACTTCTACTTCTTGAAAAGTCCAATGTGTGTGTGTTTGGTATTTTTACGAAGGAAAAGTTCTATATTGATAAAATGTACAGAGAGGTTACGGAATAGTACATATAGCAATTCTGGGATACTTCCTGCAAGAGTCTTATTTACAGTGACATAAATGAACTACTGCAAACTGAACGCATATGTTAGTACGATAGTGCATAACCTAACATAACGAACTCTTAGATGTTTCGTCAAAGGACCCCGCACCAATCCTTAATAAATTGGCATTTTGGTCAAATTTTCAGAGACCATACAGTAAACTCTGTTGATCAATAATCCATGATCAGTTTGGTCAAAAAATGTCCTAATTTTTATTAAGGCACTCTGAATTTGACAAGAAGCTGTAATCATCTCTTCAATCATTTTCCTTATATCAAACATATTAAGAGACTTATTAAATTATCATTTGTAATACATATAGGTACTATTAAATTTCTCATATCTATTTTTCCAAGAATATAACTCCTCTTTCAGTTTGATAAAATTAGCGATTTGCGATAAATAAGTTTTATATGATATCATCAATCAACTTCTACTTCTACTTTCCACAAAAACACAATTTTTCCTGAAATTATTACTTGCAAAACGAATTTTAGTTTTTTAATTTGAATGATGTCTTATCAAAATCGTGTTAATTGCTATCTTTGCGAAGCTAGACTGATGCAAATTGCGATTATACATTCGTCAATAGATTGAAGTTCACAGACGGGATGAGGCCTTAATATTTCCGTCAAATATCGCGTTTGAAAGTCGAATATGTATTAATTGTGATAGACCAATTCTTCGAGAGTTGGAAATATTAAAAAATCTTCCAGAATGAAAAAGACTGGTTGTCATGTCACAAACATCTTTCCAAACGTGTCTTATATTTATTGGTTCTCTAAAATGTAGAATGGTCTACAGGACATTTGTTAAAAAGGGTATTCAACACCAGCAATTTTTGCAGGAACTAAGGACTGAAATAAACAGAAAAGTTGACCATTTTATTCGATCATAGAATTAACCTCTCTGACTCACAATTGAAAGCGTTAACACCTCTTGTTTGTGCCTATTTAGTTTTCCTGGAACGGTTTATTTCACTTGGCAACAATACTCTATCGTTTTGTGCCCGAATATTGTTGAGAAGGATTGTAGTAGTAATCATAGATAACACATAAGTAGTTATTCGTACAATCGAGGTATGAACGTAAAAATTCAGTTAAGAATTTAGCGGCCATCTGGGTGATACAAAAGCGATCAACCGATATCTTTACGATTTTTCCCGTGTACCGAATAACTTAAAGTGCTCTATTTTTCTCCTCTTTATCACCATTTCCTAATGAGCAAGAGATGGAATCTTAAATGAAGGGTTTATGGGTAAGTTCCAGTATAATTCGCTGTTGGGTGGTGAACAGTCAGAAATACACGTTTATAAAAATCACGTGTGGAATTTTCAAAATAATTTAGAATTTTCAACAATTATTACACAAGTGGCGGTAATTTTTACTAGATGCACGAATCTTTGTTGCTATGGATATGGTGCATTTTCTAATGGCAATAAAGACTAGTGCTAGTCTAGTTAAAATTATAAAAAAAAATTATTACCACGAATGTAATTCGGCGTGATTATTTTTTAAGCTATGTGGCAAAATTTTGAGCAAATATGTAAGTCCTTATTAAACAGGTTAACTGACAGCAAATTTTTAACGTCAAATGGAAATGGCACTGACAAATGTTCGGTACCCAATGGCTTACGCATTCATTCTAACGAAGATCCAATCAAACAGCGTGAAAAAATTATCAGTAGTAATACTATAATTACTTCAAAATAATCAGGCTTTACATCGATAACTTGTTGCATAATTACAAAGAGTGTCAAACTAACATCTAATTATGCAGGAAGTTTGAGGTGTAAAACCGTATTCATTTTGAAGTACGTATTGTATTTGATACGATTATTTGTTGAGTAAACATAAATAATTTATTAATTTAGATGCAAATTGGTGCAATGGAATTCACAATCCAAATCGACTCATTTTTGATAAACGTCAGAATATTGATGTCAATGTGGTTACTATGGAAAGTATTGTAAAATTTTTGATTGGTAGACCTACTCAATGTATAATCACTTGTGAAATTTTTTATTGGTGGAGCTACCCTTTGTATAATCAGGTATTATTAAAATTATACGAGGTAACTTAAATTGATCGTTCTGATTTGTTGAAAATGATACGAAAAAAATAATCGGAAGTAATTACACAAGTGCATCAAAGCGTCGATAATTTTTTATGAAAGCACGTTGTCTAATAACTGCATGAGTTTATTTTCATATTTTTCAACAAAATACGAAAATAACCGAATGCAGTTTTTACTGACATGTTTGAATAAAAAATTTTTAGGTTTATTTTGATGCACGAGTGTAATTCGGTAGAATATTTCTCGAGTAGAAGAAATAAAAGTATTGTATTTTTGGGTTCACTTTCAGTTACTTTTTCGTGAATAGAACTTGAAGAATCTTGTCCAAATCGCTACATTTCAACGAATTTTGTGTGGAGTGGAGTTCTTTGGAACAGTTTAATTAAAAAAAAATAATGTCGAGTGAATTTGTCAAGTTGACAAATGACAAGTTTTCTCCAAACTTTTCCCTTCTCCAGTAGTAGAAAAAACAAAATTTGTGGATTGGCCGCTTGGACCGAAGTTCCCCTTTGACCTTATCGACATGAAATCAGGTGCTCAAATACAACTTTTAGCGAATCAGACGGAGTTTTTACAAATATAGACATTTGCATCAAATCACCCAATTTCAAGAGCCTGGGTTCTTCACATGACAAAGCTCTGAAACTTCCCTTTTCCAGTGGTAGGAAAAAAATGAGTTTTTTTGGGTTGGCAACTTGGACCAAAGTCCCCTGTTCTGATGGAACTCACATGACAATCACATAATTCACATTTTTATGAAATAAATCAATAAAATGAAAAATGTACATTGAAAGTAGGTGCCTACTTGTCAAACATTGAAAATTGAAAAGGAACCTAACCAAAAAATATTCTATATCACGCTGTATTATTTTGCTTCGAAGTATGGCTAGTGGAAATGCAAAACGTTTTAAAACTAAATTCATAATATATTACAATAATGTAAATCATACTTCATATTGTTTGTTAAAATATTATTTTAAGTAAAATTGAACTGATTATTTCTTGGAGTTTCTGAAAACAAACACAATTTCAGTAATTCAAATACGTTCTAGCGAATCAAAACATTATATTGAGAATAATATAGGTACTTACATTATTCCAGCGAGAATTAATCAATGTACTGAAGAGGAATAAATTTAGTCTCAAGTGATAAACAAATTGAAATTAACAAGCTACAAAATTGAACTGCTAGGTTAACCGCTAGGGGTCGTAACCTGTGAAGAAAAATTTAATCACAATAATTAGGTGTTTCCATTGAACATTCTTAAGGAAAACAAATTTTAATTTTTTTCATTCTACCTATGACAATTAAAACTAAATTCCATTGTTTTATAGTGGATGTAATTAATTCATCTACACTCTTTCTATTGACACTAATTTAGTTAAAATCAGTTGATTCAAACCAAAGTTATAGGTATTCATCCACAAACACTTTCCCACTCTCCCCCACCCTTTATTTGGAAAAATAGAATAAAAAGTACCAAAATAAATTTGTGCGAAATTTAGGCCTTTTTTTAGTTCACTTATTTAACACTGGGTATAATTGGGCATATTTCACAAAAAACTGGTTTTTAAATTTTTCTTCACAGGTTACTAATAAATTCACGAGGTATTCATGGAAAAAATATCAGAAAGACCGAAGGGGACTGACTGATAAAAATTTTGTGATGAAACGGAAAAGATTTCTGATAGCTAAAAAAGGTGTATTAAATAATTGAAATAGTCTGAATTAAGTCGATGCTACTAGATTCAGATGTAAATTAATAATATTTTGAAAAAAATATAAATTGAATAGAATTTAGAAGAAAAATTATATTGACAGAAGTCACTGGGGTTATTTTATAAATTTAAAAATCACAGTTAGTAACTGAACCATTTTGGATTATATGAAAGAAAAAAATTTTTTTACAAGAGATTTATAGGGAAATGCAATATTGGAATTTAAAATAAGGTAGATTCAATTTTTATTGGATAGTGAAAGATTATATGGGCTACCCGAGTTTACCTGAGGAAGTTTGAGAGAAACAAGTTGTAAGATATCGTTTTTAGAGGACAGACAAGATGTCATTACAGTAGATACATTGTTTTTATTGAATGACAACGCATTTTCTTGATCTGACGCAACTGTCATAAATTTTCAAGAAATTTTTAAATTGATTTCTGTTTATATTAAGTGGAGTGATAGAAATTTGTTGGAATGAAATTATGAAATCTTAAAAGTGATTTTGATTGTAAAGTCAGAAAATAATCTACCGAAATCACACGAATGTTCAATACATTAGACAATAACTCTCCAGGCCTTTTCCTAAACTAGTTATCATTTCTCAATAGCCCTTGGGACTCTCGTCTCTATTACCTGGCAACAATTCTTCTAGAATCTGTCAAATTATTTTGAATTTATTCTTACTCTCTTGTGATATTACTACAAAAAACAATTATTATGCTCAAGTTTAGATGAAACGTAAATTCAGCATACTGTGGGATTCTATATGTGATTGTGGGTGCTTTACAGTAAGATGTGATAAGTGAATCTCAGTTAATAGCAAGTCAATTGCGTGAGAAACCCAACAATTGTACCAATGTAATGCTACAGTGAACACACTGATAGTTCCTCGATAATATATTACTTTGATAATGAGTTATAATTTTTAATAAAATGAAATTGCAAATCATGTCCAACTACAAACCCAATACAATAACCACGAATATAATATTCATCCCAGGCAAAAAAAGTTCATTCAAGGAGTCCTTTGGAAACGTTTTCTTTGTTCATTTAGTGGAGTAGAATCTTAGCTTCAGGCTTCAAAAACATTGGTTTAAATTGGGAAAAAAAAACAAAGTTTTTCGGTTATATATTCTAAACTGCTTTCACTGGACTACACCCTTTAACAAAGTTGAAGAACCAGGCACCAAATTCCTTGCTAATGTTAATCCTGCAATTATATCCTAAAATTCCATACTTTTCGATGTAAAGCATTTATTGGCGCGACATGTGTAATCAGCTGCAAACGTCATGACGATCTCATGTGTTTTGGGATTTCAATCCCAAAAACTCACTCCTACATATTTCTCCCCAATCCGTTTTTAGATGTTTTTAGACATTTGGAGAAACCAAGAAACATTTTTTTCTTTTGGAAAACTGTCCTTCCTCAAGTACTGGGGTAGGACTGAGGACGACATCCGACATCGACTTTCGAATTAAGGAAGTTTGATATTGGAGAATATTCCGTATTTTTTTAAATGAAGAACTCAAGCTCAAGCAAATTAACACGGATCTAAACCATTAGTAATATTGTAAGTGACGGAGTTTTCCGAATAAATGAATGTCAATAGAATATTGAAGATATCTAGTTAATTAAATCAGGTATTTCCAAACTTGCTTGGTACGAGGGGCATTCTAATTAAAAGGAATTCGGCGTACATAATATTCAAAAAGCCCAATAATTATAAAAGACAAAAATTAAGAGGAAGTGCTTTAATACTACTAAATGCGGATGAGTGTGTAGCTTGTATTTCTGCTACATTCAGTCAAATTTGGTCAACAATTCCAGGAAGAGTAGTTTTCAATAATCCATAACCTGCGTTAAAAGGATAGTATCATAAGTTTTAATCTAGGTTCTCTCCTCACGATTTATCATAGGAATTGTGGTTAATCGATACAAACTTCAATACAAAAAATCACAAAATTGATTTAGACATATATTTTGAAAACAAAATAATGCTTATATAGCATAGATCATTTCAGAACACCTGACTCTGACAAGTCGGCCATATGGGACTGGGTCCAACGATCAGTTGGAGTTGAAGTTCGTGTATTTTGGCATAAATAAGTCAGTTGGTTGTCAGACAGATTTTGTAGAACTAAGTTAATGTAATATAAGTATATTTTATTTCAATAATAAAAATTTTGTAAATCACAAATGTATCAAACTGTCTCTGAATTGGATTGAATAATTATTAAAATGTCAGAGAAGTTATGTGATTCAAAAGCAACACATTCGCCGGAGTGCTCGAAATCGAGCAAGTGTTTTAGAGACCTGTTATCCACGAAAACTTTACGCTATTTTTTTATAGGTGCTTTTTGAAATTATAAATACTGGTATCCATTACTACAACAACAAAATATGGAAATAAGAACTAATTATGTGAAATGGTTGAATTCGTGATGCTACGTATACCATGCGTTGTCATGGAAATGAGAAAAACATAAACTAATTTGCATTTTGTTTTTAAGATTCATCAATTCAAATACCATTTCCTCCGATTTGAAATTATCGAAATATTAATATCTCAAACAATACCAACTGTACTTCCCATTTTCATTTATAAAATTTATGAAATTGTCAAATATTGTTCGAATAAAGGTTTTGACGTTACAAAGTACTTCTGTCAGATCAATAATAAAAAAATTGTCATTTAGACTTCGTTTCTTCGTTTCTGGTGACTTAAAAAAACGCACGGTTTTGAAAGTTCGATTTAAACACGCTGAGGCGTGCTTTAAATAGGCAAAATGGTTCACCAATGAAAAATAATTTTTTTTTATTTCATTATTGAAAAGTGATCTTGCAGACTTCATGAAAACATTAAATATCTTGAGAACTACGAATTCTTTGATATGTAAAGGTTATGCGTTTTTCACATGAACACCATTAAGGGAGGGATACAAAATAAAATATAAAATAGTTTCAAATGCCAGTGGTGTAAAGAATGGGAGGGGAAAGGTGACATATTCTTCCAATTGTACACCACTGGATCAAAAGTTTAAATATGTTTTCACATCAACTAAATATGCCCTTTCACATTTAAAAACAACCTACCAAATGTCAAATCAATTTATCCATCCATTTTGAAGTTACCAAATTGAAACATTCAATTTTTGATAACACAAATACCCCGTATTTCGAAAAGTAAATAGGCGGGACCCCTCAATCCTCATATTATTGTATTCAATTTTATGAGAGGATCTACATGCAAACGTTGTAATTGTCATTTAATTACACCCTGTATATGTAGACATAGGACAATATTTCCGTTTCTTCGTGAAAAAGTGTAATTTTTAGTTTTGGTTTATTTTCTGATATTTAGAAACAACGTGTCTGTAGGGATTAGTTAAGTAAATGCTTTGAAATGGGTGTAAACAAGAGTTTATTTAATTTTTTTTGTTATGATTTTATTCTGTTTGCTGCATTTTGATATTTTACTCTACAAATAAACATGACTTCTAAAGTTTAGTTTTTTGCTTTATTTCAAGTATACCTACCTACCTTAAAAAAGAAAGAAAAAAACATTATCCATTAAATGCCTTAAGGGGCGCCAAAATCTTTTTTTGCAAGCAGGCGCCAGTAGCCCTTACGGGAAGGTGAACGTGGAAGGTGAATACTGTTAAAATGATTTAATGTGGTGTTAAGTGGTCCAGTAATAATAATAGCTTGTTATGATTTGTTGGTAATTCCTTGAAACAAAACAATATAACGTATTTTATCCACCTCTAAGGTTGAACTTATAAATTATTGCTGGAATTTAATTCATATGGATATAAAATTAACGCACGCAAAATATTTCCCTTTATTAATTATAATATATCATGATCATCCCATAATCACGATAACTTTTACTGGCTATTTCATATTTTTGTTTGGTTATGCATATTTAAAACCTCAATTTCCAACTCTCAAGACGAATAGAGCTTTTGCACGTCTATGAACTTATACGTGGCGGAAGCAAACGCTTTTAGGAACTAACCTAACCTAATTTATTTAAGACTATGTCATTCAGTATTTACTAATAGTTTGCTCAGTTTTAAGAGTTTCTACGTGAATATTTAATGTTTGTTGGAAAATTTAAAGATGATCAATTTTTCAACGGCAATGATTATGCCTGTAAATAAACTGAAGTTTTTATGATTTTGGTGGAAGTATATTTTTATATTATTTTTCAAAACATATGAATGGTCTAGTCGTTACATAAAATATATAAGTATATTAGTTGGGAATTGGAAGAAACATAGGTGGAAATTGAAAATGTATCGGGAGACAGCAAATAGTTATGAAATAACTAATTAATAATTATTGGTAGGTGTGAGATTTTTTGTTGAAAATTCATAGTGCAATGTGGCTAAAATATCATTCGACGGAACTAGCAGTACACTAATTGGTACAAATCAGTGTTTTGAGGAAAATGGAGTAAAAGATGATTCTGAGTAGGGTGAACTGCTGGAGCAGTAATCAATAATTACCATATGAAAATTGACCTATAAATGAAAAAATGGAGGATATTATATTTGTATACACGTACAAGAAAATATTGGCCGTCGTTCTGCATCCAGAAGGTGAAGGTATAAATAAATAATCCAGACAGAGGGCAACCAAATCACAAAGCATGTGATGTTTGTCATCGTTTGTAAAAAACCAGGTTATTTAACAATAAAAATCAAAGCAGTCGTCTGAAACGAATTATAATATAAATTTTTGGTTCCAGTAGAAGAAAATCTTGCAGTAAGTAAACGTTATCTAACAGCAGCAACATAAGCTAGTTAGTCATGTATTAGTAGAATTGTGTAGGAAGTAAAGTTTGAAATATGCTTCCCGAAGATATCCCACGACGGCTACAATCAAATCAATCGATCACCGATGAAGCGACATCAGGTTCACGGAAAGACTCTGCGCATGACTCGTCCAGTTTCCAACCTATATGAACAGACCTATTACTAGGTAGAACAAAATCCGCGTATACTTTTAAAGAAAGACATTTCCAGTTTAAATTAAATATTTGGTGTGGTTTTATAGGCGACCAACTACTAAGGACACAGGCTCCGCCTACAAATTCAGATGAAGACTTATATTTTATTGCAATATACTTTTGGTAATATTTTGAATAATTTGTCACTGGATTTAAAATGAAATGTAATGAGTGACGCAACGTTGGATTGACAGAGCAAGTGAGAAAGTAATTGGATGGACACCAAGAAGTCCTAAGTATAACCTGCTTCATTTTTTTTGTCTGTGGACATATAAAGTCATTAGTTAAGCCGTCTAAATTATTTCATACAACGGAAATGCAATGATGTGGATAATTTAAATGAAAAAATAATCATATTTTGTTTGAAAGTAATCTATTAAAATAATTGGAAAAGGTATAAAAGTCGAAAGAGGCCATATAGAACATTTAATTTGAGCTTGCTTTTTTTATGTTGAATTGCTTTCAATTCCGCTGTATCGTCGGAATGAAGCCTCACGCTACAATTTTTTCTAGTTAAGTGAAATCCCGCTTTGAGATTGAAATGTTTAATTGCCTTTTTCTCCGAGATAGTTGGAATGATCCTGATCAAAAATATTTCCAACATAACGTATCAATTATATTCTGTTCATATTTCCCAATCAAAACCATTAAAGGTTTCGTCAAAAAAGAAACCAGTTGATTTCATCAGCAGGACTAATTCACATCCTAATAATGTAAAGTAACTAATACATAAAATTATATTCCTTGACCAAAGTTATAATTCTGTGCTCAATTTGATAACATTTGATAGATATTCAGTGATATTCTTGGCAAAATGGGAAAATTTTTAAATTCCACTTGTATTTTATTGAGGCATATGTGGTCTCATCGCCATATTTTGGTCCAGCAAGTTAATAACTATATCCAGCTCTGCCAAAGAAACAGTCTATAATTTACTATAAATTGTTTTATGTGTTTATATCTTTTGTCGGATTTGTCTCATCTTAGGGGGCATGTAGAGTTTACATACAAGTGTTTTTTGATACTTTCATAGCAACAATCGTTATCATCCCTTTTTGAACACTGAAAAATTTACTCAAAAACTGAATGCTGATGCAATATCTCATGAATAATGGTTACTCCTGTGCTCAAAATAATATTTTATATACCAAAACATAGGCAAAAAACGTTTCACGATATTTAATTACAGGTTGTCTAACGGGTCATACCTTGGTAAAAGATCACCTGCATAAAATAGGCTTATATAACGGGGACCCCAGCTGCAGACTGCAGACCGTAACCCATATCTTATCCGACTGTGAGGCACTGGACTCGAGGAGACAAGCAATCTTTGGAGAATCCATTGTGCCACCTGAAGTATATGGACCTATATCGTCTACTCGAAGGTACGGGGATAACTGGATGGGTGGACTAAATGTGGGAGTAGAGTACAATAAGCCAATAGGCTGCAGTGCTCCCGGCATCAGAACGGCTTCCAAAACACACACAAAAAAAAATTGACCCTGCAACCGGCCTTGAGGATTAAGTGATAAAAGTGTATGAATCTCTCATTGTACAGTGACCAGTAACAGATTCGTATTCGGTAAAATTTAGATACAAAGCATAACTCAAATCCACCCAGATTCAGCACTTGTAACGAACATCGAAGGAAATATCCATTCAATGGAAAGCCAAACTATCAATATTTTCTGGGTCTCTTTACATATACAAATTAGAGGCAATTGAATAAGAAAAAATGTTTGGCAAACATTTTGGGTTAGATCTGAAGCTAAGTTGAAACAAATAACATATTCTTGTTCTGTGGCCTAAATATAGTAATGAGCGAACAGTATATAATTTCAGCGATAATCTTATAGAACTGCTTGAAGACTCCTGTAATTTCGGAAACTTAATTATATGTACTTTCAAAATATTACTCTCATTCACATTATGTAAATAACACCTATGAAAATTTTAATTATTGTACCAATCTATGCATAGTTACTATTTATTAACTAGAATTAAACAAATCAAACTTGTTGAAACATACAAGGCAGCCCACCGTTTACGCTTGGATACAATCTGTACTATACAGGGTATCTGCAAAACAATGGAAGGTATCACAACTACATTTTTCAAATGATAACTGATATGAAATTGAAATAAAGTCGCAAGGAGCGAGTACATGGATTATTATGACTGTAGATAAAACAATAAAGCTGGCAGTAAAAAGGGAAGGAAAAAATATATAGAGTTATATTATGAATTATATCGATACATACAACTAATGAACTAATTTTATATCATTTAAAAGTAACAATTCAACGCAAATCTAGCTTAGTATCACAATCGTCTACATTTAAATAAATAACTAAGGACTTTACAGTGACTTTAGCAATTTAATAGGTACCTTCAGCATTAATAATAATATGCTCAATCAAGAATTTTTCAGGTTACATATCAAATATATCTAATTAACTGTATAATACTCGAGTTTAATGCGAGTAAAACGTTTGCTGATCTAACTCTAGCTTTTAGCTGATGCCACATGTGTTCTATAGGGTTGAATATGCAATTATATGGGACAGCAATAATATACTCTGTGGCCCATATTTTCCGCGATAGTTTCACAAAAGTATTTTTTTTGATATTGAACACTGCCGAAGCTTGTAAGAGTTCAGGTTTTTTGAAATTATCACTCATCCCGAAATCTCAACTTTCTATAATAGTAAATATTCCAACCCCATTACATCTAAATATAAAAAGGGCTTTGGAAATAAAGTAGGTAGGTGCAGTACAGGTCAGACAAAGGAAAACAAGCAATGAAAGAGCTCTTTATTTATTTGAAAAATAAGATTAAAATATTTCTGGATGAGGGAGTCAATCAATTAGCGTGAAAAATATTTAACTTGGAAAATAAAGAGTTGAAAATATATTTTCAGAAGCCCAAGGAAATAGAAGGATAGTATCATAAAATTGATAATTACTCAAATATTATTCTACCAGCTAAACATTTTATACTTTTAGGCATTATCTTTTCGATTTTCGAAGAAACAAGCACGATACTGTACTATTGCTATCAGACTAATGACTACCTGTTGTGGGTTTTGGTCTTAAATCAATCATGATGGCATAACTCAAAACGGAATATCTTGGAACAAAGTATAGCTATAATAAATGAATGTTATGTATACGAGTATATGCGCTATTGGGTATTTTCATGTTTTTTAGAAAATAGAAAAAATGGTAGTTAATGTACCTATAAATCTTATAGTATCTTCAAAAAAATTTTAAAAAATTTATTTTCAACAAAAAAAGCCATTTGAAATTCAAACGCTAGAAATTCGCGCTAAAACGGGATTTCCCAAGGTTATGGCGGTCTGACGTCACACCGCATATGAACAGTGCAGCGCAGCTGGCAGCAGTATTATGTTATACCTGATTCGTGCGTGTTGTAATTTTATTTAGGTATGTGGTTATAAACGAAAAAGTGCGTAACAATAATTTAGTGACTAAAATTTTAAGTTTTTGAATGAAAACATAAGTGAATGGCTATGTACGGGTCTCAGAATAAGTGGTGTTTTGTGCCCCGTTGTACAAGCACTTCTAAAAGTACACCAAACAAAACTTTTGTTCGTGTGCCTCAAGAGTATGAGCGTAAAAAACGATGGTTTAAAGCAGCAAGACGTGATATGCCCAAATCCAAGAATGAATTTTTTTGTTGTGAAGACCACTTTAAGGTAAGTTATAGGTAAATCACGTTAGGTTATGTTATCATCAATAAAATGTTTATTTAGCTGGAAGAAGACATGGAAAATTATGTACGTTTTAAATTAATGGGTGGAAAAATAATAATGAAACGGGATGTTGTTCCAAATATTTTTTTGTGCTTTGTGTATTTTTGTGTTTTGTGCATTATTGTTAAGAAATTTTCTAGAAGATTCTTAAAAGTTATTAAAACATGTATTCAATTATATATATATATATATATATATATATATATATATATATATTCAACTTGAAAAAACATACTTAACAATTTACCAACCATATTGATATTATAAGTAAACAAAATATCCATATATTTTTGTTAGTATTGACTAACATCTTTATTCAGGAATCTGACAAACCAAATGTTCATTGTCAATGCTGAAGGTTGTGAGGTAGATTTCAACCTAATATGAGGCAAGTGTAAGTATTATAATATTTAGTTTATTTAACAATTATTCCTCAAAGGTTTTTTTAAACAGCTTTGTTTTGATTTATCAGGGACGTTTACGTGTATAATAAAAAGACAATAATTATTCTTTACATTAAATACTTACATTGCTGCTTTTGCACCTCTAATTTCAGCTGAATTGAAACATTCGTCCCTTTTTATGTAATCCATTACCATAAACATATCCACAGAGGGTAAATTGTTCGTGGAAGCTTTAACAAAGCCTTCGGCGGTCATCATAACTATTTAATACTAATCAAAAATACTATTTTACTAAGCAAAATGAAACAAATTATAAGATTTCGTCACAATTTCACTCCTACACAAAGCTGAAACAACAAACAACAACGAAAAATCGATATGACGCCAAAGAACTGAGACATATTTATATGCGAAGTGACGTCACGGTCGTTTCGAGCTCCGTTTGAATTTCACCGTTTACCTGCTTTTTTTTTACCTGAAATATTTGGTGCTGGGTGGGTCAATCGATTTTTTACGGTTGTAAAACTTATCTAAGGGTTCATCCCTATGGTATTAAATAATATTTTATTTTATTTGAAATATATGGAAAATACCTAATTGAACTGGATATCATACAATTTGCATTATATTGTCGAGTAGATTGTGAATAAACTCTAAAAGAGAGAAATGTGTTAACATTTTTGTGTTACCCAAAAATATTATTATTATTTAAAAAATCCATTTTTGCGCTGCTGATGTTTTTTTTTCGTGAGTTTCGTATTTTCATAAGCATATTCATTTGTTTTGAGTAGATATTTGTGAGGTTTTCAAAGTAATCATGGTTACTTTTGTTGACTCTTCTCATTGGTTTATTCACAAAATGTTATTTTTGATTATAAACTGTTAAAGGTAAATCAATATGAAAACGTGAATAATGTGTGTATTTTGCGAGAATCAGGTATGGGTTGATAATTGGAGATTTTTTCATTGGGACTACTGTTTGGAATTCGAAATACTTTTCCGTGTTTATATTTTGTGGCAATATTTCATTTATTATCAAAATCGATAGACGCTCATTTGCGTTTGGACGTGGAAAGGATAACAATTGTGAATTAAAAGCATACAAATATTTCATAAACAAGAACGGTATGGACGGATGGGCTATGATAACAGATATTGGCTTTGTAATTCAACCAACATTTCTATGACCCAAAACAGTGAAAAAAAAATAAAAAACATTTTGGCCAGATGTGATTTTTTGTTGTTGTAGGGATCCCATTAGAAAGATAATTTAAGCATGGTGATCGTGCAAATTTAAAAACATAAGTGTAGAAAATTGATCTTCAAGTACAAGGTGTCCCAAATTCTCACTAAATGTCTGAAAAGTTCGAGAAAGCTTTGGATAAAATAACTAGAGAATAAATAATTCAGTGCAGTTGCCAATTAACGTTTAGGGGGTAGGTTTGGCAAATGTGACATAAATTCTCCTATGTTTGAATGGTACATTCTTATAACATATATACAGAGTGAGTATTGAGTACGGAACGCTGATATTATAGTGGTACTTACATCGTTCTTAAAGCTATTCTTTTTTCGGAATAATAATGAACTTCATTATTTCAAATGGATCACATAGTATATTTTTGCGTTTTGGAATCCTTAGGAAAAACTGAATAGTTTCCACGTGATGCATCCTATATTTTGTAGTTATAGCCAAATTTACATTCTCCTTGTCAAAGTTAAAAGAAAACATTCAGCGGAACTAAAATGTTCATCAGTTCGCCTGCAGCTTCTTTAGAAAGTCTGTAGATTCTTAGGAACTGGTGGTCACTTAGGTTGAAGGGGTCTTGCCTGAAAAAATGAAGCGCTGTTTTTGGAATTAAAAAACCATCCCCCACAAATTCCACAACATTATTTAGCATTATTTGATGAAGTATCTTTAAATTTGCCATGTATATAAAAAAAACGTTCCCGAGCCCCTCTTAGTATGCTAATTACTATGGAGAGTTTGGAGTATGGAGTATGGAGTTTGGAAAGGTAATCAAACTTGAAGAAAGATTGTTAAAACTACAAAAAACACAAAACCACAACAAAAATTTTTATTATTCTACCCCCAAATAAATTAGAAAAGTGTAAAATAAAGCATTTCAACAGTAGTCGAATAAATTTGGTGACTTTTTTTCGAATTCTTTTATTTTACACATTAAATTATGGAATTATGATATATATTATAAAGTATGGGAAATTTCACCAGTGGACTTTTTCAAAACTAGCCCCCCAGCATCTAATATGTTCTGAAAACTTTACAATCATAACTGTATGGATAATAACCTAAAGAAGAAAGACCTCATCCTTTTGCAATATAATCGCTTAAAATGATATTGGCAAACATGCCAATTGTAATATAAGTGAAACTGTTTTCTTTCAACTATCATTGTGCTGTTCAAGAAAGCCGATTAATGAAAGTACGACGTTATAATGTTTTGGTTTTGTGTTAATATGATGGCACGTATCACTAAAATAACATCCCATTTGATTAGCGGTGATTATAACAGTAAGTTTTAACACGAACGAAGAAAAAATCTATTCCTATATGCATGTGTGAGACTTTTGCTATAATGGGTCGGTGTCACACTAGATGCGTGAGTAACGACATCACGCATGTTTCCAACACAATAATGGTCTAAGTATATTTGTTACTAGTAGCAGCACAATTAACCCAGTCTATAAATATTAAAATAAGAAAAAACAATTATATGGCACAAGGTTCTTAGTAGCACCTACTTTTCCACCACCGATAATTCTGAAAAATAAATAACCACTTAACTACATAAACTTAAGCAAAAATTATTTGAAGAGCTTGGTTTTAATTCCATAAAAAAAGTAATAAGACAATTCCAAAGTTATTTAACAGTACAAGGCTTTAATCGTTTTATTAGAATGCTCAGATATTGTTATGTGCAGCTTCTTCGCGCACACCACTGCAACTTCTAAACTTGTAGTAGGTTCTTCTTATGTAAACCGAATTATGCAGCAAGTATTTAACTTCCATGCATTCCAGAACCCAGTATTTGTTCCGCTACTAATTCACAATATAAAGATGGATTATTTGCTTTCAAATTCAAAATTTCCTGTAATGTTGATAATCTTCAAGGGTACATTCTCGGGGTGCACAATCTTCTTTCAAGCAAAAACGTCACTCTGCTCAGATGATAGTTGATAGACTTCTACTATCAGTTGTGAAGGTCATGTAATGTATGACTTGGCTCGTCTTCAGCCTATCTTATACCAGTAGGATCTTGCTTCGCAGTCCATGTGATCTGGAATTCTTCTTTTAGCAAGATTTAAATGGATTGCAATCATGGATCCGGCTCTCCCCCAAGGAGCTGTGAGACCTGGTCGTTGGTGGGGGAGCCGAGTAGCTGTTCCTTCTCAGGAGGAATACGTGAAACCAAGGACAGCTCAACGGATTTCTGTGAAATGCAGAAATCCGATATCAGGATCTTCAGCGTGGAGAGTTGACTGTTGTCCCGACGAGTTTGCTGATAGCCGGCCAATGGCCGGAGTCAGCGGGGTCGTCGGAACAATAGACTGCTTGTGGAAACCTGCCTGATATAAACCGTATCTAGTGGAAAGTGGTTGATGAGGTATATTCACTAGATGTGGGGGCTTGCCTTAAACAGCTGGCCAAGTGAAAGGTGACCACAATAAAAACCCTCCAAGTCAAGGTGGAACAGCATATGCCGAGGACTGCGTGGTCAAGGGAAAACTTGATCGTTGATATGCGGACTCTGGATACCTGGGGACATCCAGTTTAAATACCCTTACTCCTGCATGCGGGGCTCTGCAGGAGTGGACCTTGTGCTTTCCTAGCTACTCGTGGGATCAACCATGGATAAAAGTACCAGAAAAAAGAAACTAAGCGGGCATGCACCGCAACCGGGCACAAGTCGGAGCAATGTATCCACAGTGCCCAAAAATACAGAAGCATCTTCCTCACACGCGAGCAGACCTCGTGTTGAGGGAGTCAGAGAAAAACAGGAGAGGAGAAAGGCAGGGGCACCTACACCCTCAACCTCCTCAACTGGTGGAAGTCTCCGGGAGAAATCCTGGACGAAAAAGAAGACCCCCCCCTCCTTCCTGAACTGGGTAAACCCGGAGGAAGGGATGATCCACTAAGGCGTGGACTTAGTGGAGCAGGGGTAAGATGGTATCTTCGCTTCCTTGAACAGGGACTTGCACCGGAGGAAGCAAGAAAGAAGGGTACGGAGCGCAGGAAATTCCTTTCACGGTTTCAGATAAACTTGCCAAAGTATACCTGAGGTAAGCCTCAGGAGAATACCAAGAAAAACAGACTGGGTCAACTATAACACCTGTCTGAAAAGAACTCTAGCACATATCCAGAGAAAAGGAAGGGCTAAGCACCATCTCGACCTGGAAAATGAGCTAGAGGATCTGAACAGGGCAATAATCGAGGCGTTTGAATCGAGCTACCCTCTTCAAAAACAACGAAGCAACAAAGATGCACCCTGGTGGAACAAACATATGTCAGAACTAAGATCTCAAACCCGGGATCTTTTTAATAAAGCAAAACTCACCGGAGACTGGCAGAGAAACTGGTGAGAAACACCTACTACAAGGGAATTAGAAAAGCTAAAAGAAATAGCTTCAGAAAATTCTGTGAAGATATAAACACAACACCTGCTGCGCCAAGACTTTACAAAGTTATGGCGAGAAGTAGGGTCAACACAGATATGGCTTTGAGGAAGCCAGATGGTGAATATACCGAAAATGAGGAGGAAAGAGTTCGACTCTTACTAGAAACTCATTTTCCAGGGAGTACCCCAAATAGGGGAGATAATCCTCTCGAAGTTCACAATAGGCCTTCAAGAGAAAGTATTACAATGGCCAAACACATTTGTAGTAACGATAG
>CAJUYG010000228.1:340437-361830 GCA_910591675.1 Galerucella calmariensis | reverse complement strand
ATAGGTTGAAATGGGCCATGGACACCTTTTCACCTTTCAAGGTACCAGGAGCAGATGGAATTTTCCCAGCATTGCTCCAGAAAGAACAAGACGAAATTCTACCGCATCTGATTAGAATTAGTCGAAGCAGCTCAGAACTGGGTTATATACCTGAAGCATGGAGAAGGGCAATAGTAACCTTCATTCCAAAAACTGGAAAAAGGGACACATAATCCCCAAATCCTTTAGACCAATTAGTATAACATCGTTTGTACTCAAAACGATGGAAAAGGCTATTGATAAACATATTAGAACGGAAATCCTAGAGAGACTACCTCTCCACCCATGTCAGCATGCTTACCGGGCAGGCAGATCTACGGAGATTGCACTGGTACAACTGACGGAGGATATCCGAGCTGCTCTAGACAACCAAGAAACTGTAGTATGTGCATTTTTGGACATAGGAGGAGCTTTTGACAAGACTCCACGAGGCAGTCAGAAAAGCATTGAACAGAAGAGGTGTAGACAGCACAACATCCAAATGGATGTCGGAAATGCTCACCACAAGAATAGCAGAGACGAGGACGAGCGAAGACATTGTCTCCATCTGCACTACCAGAGGATGCCCACAGGGAGGAGTAGCATCCCCATTAATGTGGAGTCTGACGGTTGACGAACTCCTATGTGGTTTGACGGATTTCGGAATATTCTGCCAAGGATATGCCGACGATATTGTCATAACAGCCAGATGGAAATTCGAAAACACCCTTTACGAAAGGGTCTGAACTATACAAATAGCTGGTGTAGTGGGACTTGGCATCAATTCCACTAAAACCATCCTGATAGCCTTCACTAAGAAAAGAAAACTCAACCTCGAAACCATGAAACTTGATGGGAAGGAGATTCAATGGAGACAAGAAGTCAAGTATGTAGGTTTAACTCTAGACAGTGAACTCCTGTGGAACAAAAACGAAAAGGAGATTAAATACAAGGCAAAAATGGTTATAATGGTGTGCAGAAATCTGGCAGGAAGAAACTGGGGCTGTAACCCAAAAATCCTAAGCTGGATGTACACTGCCATAGTGAGACCAATCATCACTTATGGAGCCATTGCGTGAAGTAGTAGAACTAGCCTATTGACGACGAGAGAAAACCTCTCCAAAATTCAAGGACTAGCCTGTATATGAATTACAGGATCAATGAGAACATGCCCAACGGCAGCCATGGAAGTGATTCTCAACCTCACCCCTTTACATATGGTGGTGGAAAGTGTTGCAGAAAGAGCAAGATACAGACTAAGTAGAGAGGAAATCATAAACAAAAACCACCTCCTCACTTCTTAGAAATCAGACAACCTGGGACATGCCACAAAACGGTATGATGAAAAAGTTTAACTTTTCAAAGAAATTCGTTACGGAAATGAGCAACAAGAAGGAATGGGATCCAAATACCATTACCAGACTTGGAAATAATGCCATTCAATGGTACACAGACGGCTCAAAAGCAATAGAAGGAACTGGGATAGGAGTGTTCGGGCCAGGAACAAAACACTCTGAAAGCTTGGGAAAAACCCCAAGTATCTTCCAAGCGGAAATCCACGCCATAAGAAAGTGCGCCCAGTTCAATATTGATAAAGGATACAGAAGACAAAGGATTATCATAATGTCGGATAGTCAAGCAGTCATTAAGGCACTGAGCTCTTGTGTAATCAGTTCCAAAATGGTGTGGGAATGCCTAGACAAACTCAATGAACTAGGCGAGAACAGCATAGTCACCTTACCATGGATTCCAGGACACACTGGAATAGTAGGAAATGAAATAGCAGATGAACTAGCAAAGAGGGGGACGGAAATACTTTTCTGGGGACCTGAACCCTTTTGTGGAATCAGCCCCAATGTAATATTGGAAGAAATAAGTAAAGCCGAGAAAAAGAGAAGATCGGACCATTGGGAAGATCTAGTAGGGCTTATACAATCAAAGACTCTTCTGGGTGACTACAACCTGTTGAGATCAAAAGAATGCATAAGTCAGAGTAAAACTGCGCTAAGAGTTTTAACAGGGAACCTAACGGGACATTGTCGCCTGAATGGGCACCTGAAAAAGCTCAAAATAGTGGAGGAAGAAGAATGCAGATTTTGTGGAATGGAAGAAGAAACCTCCATCCACATACTTTCCAACTGCACAGCACTTCAGAATCCTAGAGCACAGCACCTAGGAGATTACTGGATAGAAGAGGAACATTTGCCTAAGTTAAAGCCTGCAGACATCCTAAAATTCCTCCGGGAAATAGGACTAAAGGAACTACTAGTTTCTGAGACTCTCCTCAGAAACTGAGTAGAAGTAAGGGGGCACAATAGATCTTTTAGGTCTCAGTGAATGTCACCCCAAAACACACACATACACATACATACATGGATCCGGCTGTAAACTAGAACTGGATTCCTTACCTGAACAGGTGGTCACTACTTCGTTGCCCAGGTTTCCGGTGTAATATATACTAGGACAACCGAGTTCAGTGTTAAATATAAGTTGCCCAGAGCCGTTACTAGCGCCTAATTGTCAAACAATATTTTCTCTGTTATCTCTGTTCTCATAGTCTAATATCCTAATTGAAATCGTCCTTCACCGACATGTCAACCAGATGTAAATAATATTTTATTGAATGAAAGACGTTTCTGAACATGATTTGATTGTGAGACTTCGAAAATAAAATTGTCAGAGACATTGCACGTACTACTCCCCGTTATAGAAAAGGACACTGTAAGAGAGTGTGCCGGTTTTATACTCATAGTAAAGACAATGATAAATGAATTAACTATAGAGCAATATTTTAAAGTGAATGAGATAATTCTTTGAATCATTTTAATGAAAAATCTTTTAAAAAACTCAGTATACATTGAAATTGCACAAAAAATTTGATTGAAATAAACAAAAGAACAATATTCTTGGAAAGAATTATCAATTTGTACTTAGGAGGTATACATAAAATTCTTCATTGGCCCATAAAGTAATAATCCTAAGCATTGTTATAAACTGAATTCACAGTTTCGACCCTTACTTTGTGGTATCTACTCATATTTCTATTTTGAATGAAACTAAAAGTTTCTAATAATTCCACTTTGATAATAAAAAATATATTAAGACTTCCAATTGGAAGTTATTTCGATATGTGAGATATCATCGACGGTGAAAGACAATCTTAGTTCAGATCTTGGACTAACAATCATCCACCCAACGCACAAATCAATGCCAAATACAGTTGTCAGAACCAAACATGAGCCCCGGAAAATATGCGAACTAAAATAAGGTCATCGCAAGCAGCCAATCAAGAGCCAATGTTAACGATTGTCCATTAGTAATTGTTAAATATAATCGAAATAATATGACCGAGTGATTTCATCAACATACATCATTTTATTCATTCTGTATCAGTGTTGTCAATGCGAGGATGATTATCCGATTTTTAGACAATTTCAATAATTTGGATCCAATAGTTTTTCGAATATTTTGTAGAAGGGATATATAAAATGGCTATTGTTTCTGGGATTTACCATATTGACTGGGGTCGAAGACTTTATTTAGATAACCAATGTGTCCTTTTGGTAATTTTGACAAATTCTGATAATTTGAATAGTAAGTTCGGGTAATTTTCATTTTTGCATCGGCAACACTGGACTATAACCAGTTCATATTTTGTTGCTTTCCATAGAAACTTGACACTTCTTTTTCAGGACTGTATTAAAGTCATGAAAAAGAAGGGTCAAGTAAATTGAAAATATAGACATTTAGGGCAAACGGTAGTTTTAGTTTTGGTCCAATATAAATTTTTTTATTAATATTTAGAGTTACATCTCTTAGCAGTTGACATTTATGGTATCGATATTTGGTTATCGATTTAAAATATCGAATTGTTACTACAAAAATACAACTACAGCGACATGAACACGCCCACCAGGGCTCACGTTTGCTTCCTTCAACTGTACTTTTGCTTGAAAAGCTGTTGCATGCTGTCATTGCTGTCCAAACTTCTAGCAAGTTGAGGCCTTTATCGTCTAGATTCAACTTGGACGTTCATTTTGGATCCTACTGTGAACCAGTTTATGTCCGACACAAGTGGGATCTATCCTTTCCCCGTTTTTTACGGATTGAAGAATGTCTAAATATCTTCTGTATATTCCCTGTAGTGTTTTCATAATTATTTTCGTTAATTTTTTGGAAAATCGAACCACAATCTTTTTCATTCTTCTAATTCAAGAATAATTGATTTTTCATAAAATTCTGATCCCTATCTGACACAACGAAAATATTCGACAACTAGACAAGCAATAATATTTTGAAGTTTAAGACTACATAAAATTTGTTGTAAAATTTTTATGTCAATTCACAGTAAATGATATCCTTGGTGAAATGTGAAATAAAACATTCCATTGTATAACGTTCTAACAATATTATAGTCTGCTATATAGTAATGGAATCCAGTGGAGTGCACGCTCCATTAACGGTTTTATTGGGATAGCGTTTTGCTTATTTCGGAAATGTTAATAAAACGCGATTGGTGTTACTTTCTCTGTGATATGATTATTTTTGTTTCAAAGTATGTCTTAATTAGTTTTGTTACTTTGAGTATTGAAGTGGATTAACAACAATACCAATGATGAATCATAAGAAAAAATAGATAAAAACTATCCTGATAACGCAGAGAATTTATTATTAAAATTTGTAATTTCTCCTCCTATTAAAGAAGAAGTCCCATATTAAAAAAATATCAAATAAAGTGCTTCGATACAACTGCGGATAAATATGTAGCGAGTGTGGTTAAATTTGGTTACCAATGTTAGAAACAAAAATTTCCAATAAAATGAATTACCTACGTTATCATAAGCTTTATCCAGGTTTTTTATTATTTATCATTGAAATTGTTAGTCGATACACACTTCAATACAAAAAATAAAACTGATTTAGATATATTTCGAAAACGAAATAGTTATATAACAAAAAAGTAACACTAAACTGGTTTTATTAACAACATTTCAGAGATTAACAAAAAAGCACTATACCAATAAAACCGTTACTGGAGTGTGCAATTCACTGGATCCCATTCCTAGCGACTATGATATTGTTAGAATGTCATACAATGAAATATTTTATTTCACATTTTACCAAGGATGAACATCTAATGTGAATGGAATTCAAATTGAACTTCAAAATATTATTGATTCTTCAGTTGCCGAATTTTTCGTAGTGTCAGATAGGGACCAGAATTTTATGAAAACGAAAGTATTCTTGAATTTTAAATCAGAAATATAGAAAAATTGTGGTTTAATTTCCCAAAAAATTTATAAAAAGAATATTAAATAATGTCATCTTCCCTCCACAATTGACCAATTGGATACCTCTATTCCTTTTGTATATTATGTGGGAAATCATTCTCCTCACCCTCTCTATGGGAATATGGGAGGTGTTATGTTAAGAGTGTTTTTCAGAGACGTTGTGAGAGTGATACAAGGTATAAAGAATCACAATCGGCTCCGATTTTTGTTCTGCGTTATTTTTGTGAGGCGCTGTTTTGACGAGCGGTATTTTAACTGACGCTATTCTACTACAGAGCCATCACAATCATATCACAATATAAATTGATATTGAGCGTATATTTCATTTTACATCAACATTTCCCTTTATCGCATTTGTATAGTTATGCTTAATACTCGTAGTGTCCAAAGTCTGGTGGAGTACAATCAAAATCTACTTTAGTTTCGATTAATATTGACAATTTTTGAGGTATCTGGAGCTCAGCAGCCTGCATAAATGAGAGACATATTTCCAAACAAACTGTTGAAAGTGGTAGCGACCTTGACAGTTACAAAGCTACAATTGATAATAATTAAATGAGAAAATGAATATTTTATATGTGACATGTGATATAATTTTGAATTCATAGAAATGTGGACTTCACGAAGATAAAATAAACTACAGGCTTTTCTTAGCTATGGTACGCTACTGTATTTTTCATCTTACATTAAAACGAGTCACTGTCATTTCTACAACTTTTATATTTAATGTAGACCTCTGTCAGTGATAAGAGCTAAAATATCCATTAGGTATTTTATAATCAATATACCTGTACTTTTGAGTGTTTTACGTTCTTTCGAGTATCCAAATAATATAATATGAATATGCATTTATGTTTCATTATTGCATTTCAAGATTAGTTTTTTTATGGTTTTATTTTTAAAATTTTCCCATTTAGTCCACAAGATCCATTTCGGTGATTATTTCACTCAATACAAAATACGCGCCTTCGATTGGTTAAAATATGAGGATTGATATCTGAAAACACCATGTTTCCGATTTTGTATTTCGGCACCTGATAGGATACATGCAATTTTCCTATATGTGTGTTTCGCGTTGTCATTAGTTGTTTTATTCGATATTAAAAATCTAGTGACTGACAGAAAATGTCAAATTATTAAAGAAACGTAATAATCATTGTATCAAGAAATAATCTTGACAAATACAACTCGTGTAATTAATGATTATCGAAAATTTCTTCTCTTTTTTGAAACAAATTGTTGTTTTAGGAAACCACACTCGCGCTTACGCCCTAACCTAACCAAACAATAATTTGTTTCTCAAAATCGAAGAAATTTGTATTTCGATAATCATTAACACACTTGTTGTATTATTATCGAAAACATCAACAAAGGCATCGAAAATTATGATCTAGGGCGCATTCGGATTAGAATTATGTCTGGAAACTTTAAAAAAAAATTGAAGTGGGTCGATAAGAAAAATAAAAGTTATCAATAATTTATTAAAAAAGAAGGGGGTTCAATTTCTTGCAAATATCTCCAAAAGTATTAAGAAAATCGACCATCAGAAAAAATATCTTAAAAAAGAAAGAAATTTGCAAAAAAAAACGTCCTACCTCTCGGAAATGTACCACCAATATTTATAATTTTAATTACCATTTAACTGGTTTCCCTCCGTGCGCATCTTCGAAAATAAACAGGTCATGTTTTCAAAATTTTGTCTAAGGTATTAAAATTGATTTTCAAAAATCATGGGGTATTGTGATTACTGCAAGGAATTCATTGCTGTTAGAAAGATTTCTTGAAGTTGATTGGTTAACAAGTTAGGCAATAATTAACAAAATGTTGTTTATTGTGAACTGGGAAAAATCTTTGAGTAACTTTTATCTTTTTATACTTCTATACGCACGTACATAACAAGATCAAGTCATAAAAACTCAGAAAATCCAATACTTCGCTTATAATAGGTTATAAAATCTGTAGGGATGATGGATGATGGATGATGGATAGAATGTTATGAGATATCCAATATATCTTATCCAATTATTTTTAGGAAGGTCTTCAAACGATTTGGCTTAGCTTCTGAGTTATGCACTGATAATACTGCCACTCTCACTGGTGAGAAGTTTCAAAATTGTTTAGCTTGTAATAGTATTAATCCGACAGGTGCACGTTTTCACTTAGCTACTAATGGCCAAGCTGAAAGCGTTCTGAAAATGTTGGAAAATGCTCTTGTTAAAGGTAAGTGCGATAATCTAACTATAAGCTTAATGATCAGCAGATTTTGGCTTCAATATCGTAATACACCTTATTGTACAACTGGCGAGACACCATCTAAATTATACTTATTGGCCATAGCCTTCGTTCAAAATTCCATTTAATGTTACCCTCTGTGGAAAAATCAGTATAAGATAAACAAAATCATTCTGAAAATTACCACAAAAAAAGTGTTATAAATACATCAACTGTGAACCTACCTTAATATTTCCTAAGCAATAAGTGATCAATCTAGCATATTTTGAAAATCTCACATCAGAAATAAATAAACTATTCATCCAGTAAATTATAATTTGTGTATTTGAAATACAATATAACAGTTGAAATTTTGCTTATGATCGTGACAAAAACAATATAAGTGATGTTCAGAATGATAAGGGCCCCATGATATTGCCTTGGGGGACACCGAATATTTTAATTGTGAAGAATTTGATTGTGACGAGTTTATTTTCTATTGCTTAGATGAGATTAAAGTCTTGAAATAGCTAGTAGGATACTTAGATCAATCGTTCCAAAGGCTCTGGTATAATCCGTCAAAATAAAAACTGATATTTTATTATCAATCAATCAGTGACATGTGCTAGTGCACTGGCACAACTAAGTATAATTCGTTTTTCCTTAAGTTTTTCATAGATTTTTGACAAAACAGGTAAATGTTTATTGATTTTATGTCACTGTGATCTTGATGTTTCTTAATTTTCGCTAATGGTGTTACCACTGCGATTTTCCAGGCGAAAGGAAAATAACTGAATTCAAGACAAGTATTGATTATATGTTCAACAGGCAACTCAGTGATGTCAATATTCAAATTGTCATTACCAAAAGCTTTAGATTTCACGCCCATGATTAGTTGGTAATGTAATCATCTGAAATAAAATTGAAGGTGAAATTTTGAGATATTGCTCTTTTTACTGTTGTTATAATAATTTGATAACTCATTACTGGAAGGCAACTTACTAGTAGGGTTCGTTAAATGAGTATCTTAGTCGTTGACTGATTGTGAATGTGCAGGAATTTCAGCATGCTTACGTTTGGATATAAGTCCTTTCCATTTTTCATTAATGCTGCAGTTTTGAAATTTGTGATTGAGGTATGCCCGTTTATGGTTTGAAGCGATCCGCCAGAGCATGGAATATCCATATGCGAAAACTATCGGAATGCGGATTTGAAAAAAGTGAAAATTATGTCAAAACCCCTTATTACCAATCGAAAAAAATTAAAAAAAAAATCAGAAGTACACAATGTTAATGTGAGATTTAAAAATAAAATTAGTATGCCGAAACATAAAACCACGTTATGTCGATCTAGCTTCTCATATAACATTGCTAATCTGTACAACATGATCTCCGAAGTCTACAAAACGGTACCCATTTCTCGATTTAAACTTAATCTTAAGAAGTCTCTACTTAATAATAGCATAACATTGAAATTCTGAGTCTGAGCAGATAAAACTGGCCTTATTCATTTTAATATTTACAAAATTAGGTTACTTAACTTTTGTTATTTGAGCATGTGAGACATTCTTGAAGGTAAAGAATATTTTTACTGTTGTTATAATAATTTGATAACTCATTACTGGAAGGCAACTTACTTGTAGGGTTAGTTAAATGAGTATCTTAGTCGTTGACTGATTGTGAATGTGCAGGAATTTCAGTATGCTTACGTTTGGATATAAGTCCTTTCCATTTTTCATTAATGCTGCAGTTTTGAAATTTGTGATTGAGGTATGCCCGTTTATGGTTTGAAGCGATCCGCCAGAGCATGGAATATCCATATGCGAAAACTATCGGAATGCGGATTTGAAAAAAGTGAAAATTATGTCAAAACCCCTTATTACCAATCGAAAAAAAATAAAAAGAGATCAGAAGTACACAGTGTAAATGTGAGATTTAAAAATAAAATTAGTATGCCGAAACATAAAACCACGTTATGTCGATCTAGCTTCTCATATAACATTGCTAATCTGTACAACATGATCCCCGAAGTCTACAAAACGGTACCCATTTCTCGATTTAAACTTAATCTTAAGAAGTCTCTACCTAATAATAGCATAACATTGAAATTCTGAGTCTAAGCAGATAAAACTGGCCTTATTCATTTTAATGTTTACAAAATTAGGTTACTTAACTTTTGTTATTTGAGCATGTGAGACATTATTGTAGGTAAAGAATATTTAATCTTTAGTTTTGCGGTTGCGTGGAAGAGCACTACTTAGCTGGTGCTTCTCGTATGAGAACATCATCTAAGAGCGAACGTCGCCTTTGCTTTTATTGTATTTTTATAACACAGCAATAATAGTATATTACGTAACGTGTGTGGTAAGGAGCATTTTACGCACGAATGGAATTCCGTGAGTGCGTAAAATGCTCTACAACACGAGTTACGTACTATACTTTACCTACGACCTACTTATACTTGTATTTTTATAAGAAGCATAAGAAATAACAGTTACATAATTAGAGGTGCTTGGTAAACTCCATCTCTATTACTCTATTACCAATGAGAGAAACACATTAAAGAACTAGCGTTTAATCATTATTAATATATTGTTGATAATCGAAAGTCCATTTTTCAATTATAACCAATACATATACATAGCCCTTTGGGCTTTTCATAGTTAAACGTGGCCATATCTAATGTTTTCAAATAGTAAATTTTGAATAAAATGGTGACGTCTATTGACAGTTGCTAAGATGTTACTAGGGAAGCCGTGCGATTTACTTTACAGCTGTGCGTTTTTTTTACAGTGCGTAATAGACGTCATTACATTGATACCGACTGTGTGTTATGGACTGATTACAGGGGGGGTCGTAGGTAAAGTCATTTATTATCATTATTATATCAAAATGGATTGAAAAAGTATGCTATCGTATTAATTTTTTTGGGATCTGTGTATTTCCCATGAAAATATTTAAGTGATTCAATGAATGGGTGATAATGTCAATCAAAGTTTTGAAACTGTTGACTAGGGAGATTTTTCGCAATTTTCAGGGATCATAGCTTAACGAGTGGAGTGGCAACACCGGTGTTGAATCGAATGTCAGCAATTATAAAGTTCTCCTACATTTTCCCGCATTTACGTGTATTGTAGTGAATTCAATTTGCAGAACTAGATATATGGTGGTTAAATATAGTGTGAGGTTTAATACCAGTATTAAATTTGCGTAAATTAATAAGAACAACAATACAAAAGAGTGACCAAACCAGTACAAGGTAGAACAAATCCGACTTATAGGCTAATTAACAAAATTGATAAGAGTAAATTCTTGTTTGAATTCATTGCGACGTTGCCAAGTCGATGGTAGTTTCCGCAAAAAGAGGGTAGATAAGAGAAAAATCCTCCGAATCGTCGAGGTGGGACTTATCTCTTTGCGCAATTCTTAAGTATTCGAAACAAATGAATTCTGATACTGGAAGTGTGGATAAAATAACTGAAATGTTCACCCAGATAAACCAAGATCTCAAAACAATGAATGAGAAACTGGAGTATCTGGTCATAGAAAACAAACAAATTAAGGAGGAAAATAAAAACCTTAAAGAACAGATTACAAGACAGGGAAACAAAATAAGCAACTTGGAGAGAGAAATAAAAAGAAAAAACATTATAATCAAAGTTGATGAAAGCAGGGAAGAAACCTGGAAGACAGTAATAACAGTAATTCAAAAACTCGGTATCCAGATCGACAAAGAACAGATAGATGAAGCCAACAGATTAGGGAAATATGCAACAAACAGGACAAGACCGATCATTTTAAAGCTAACATCGGGAAATAAAAAAATAGAGATTCTAAGTAAATCAAAAGAATTAAAAGGTACCGATATCTGGATAGAGGAAGATTACAGCAAGGAAATATTAGAAGAAAGAAAAACACTTATACCATACTTGAAAGAGGCCAGGAGCAAAGGCTGCAAGGCTTTTATAAAATATAATAAATTGATAGTTGATAACGAGATATTCCGAGGCAAAGATTTGAAAACGATACAAGAAAATCAAACTCAAAGTAACGATGAACACAACACAAACAAGAAAAGATCAACAGCAGATCGATCACCCGATAACACCATTGCGTCGGAACAATTAAGTAAAAGAGCTAATAAAATCACAAAAAACCAATAAAATCAGATGAAAGCAATGATAATAAAAACGACAAAGGCGACGACAATGGACATGGTAAGGAAATTCAGCAGGAAAAATTAAGAGCGGAAAAATCTCATTGGAAAATAGGGACATGGAACGTCAGAAGCATAGCAGGCAAAGAAAATGAATTGAAAGAGGAGTTTGAACAAATAGGATTAGATCTATTGGGTATAACTGAAACTAAATTGAAAGGAACAGGTGAAAAATTATTAGATGGAGGACATATGTTAATATATAGTGGAGTAGACAAAAAACAAAGAGCACGAGAAGGTGTCGGGTGCATTATAAAGCAAGATATTCAAAAATATGTAAAGAATTGGATGGGTATTTCAGAGAGGATTCTAAAAATAGAATTAGAACTGGACGGACAAAATTCAAATACAACAACCTTAATAGTGGTATATGGTCCAGGCGGATGAGCGGAAACAAGGAAAAGACAAGTTCTGGGAGCAGCTATCGGAATTAGTAGAAGATAACAACAATAGAATAATAATTATCGGCGACCTGAATGCAAGGGTCGGAAAGAAAGATGAAGAATCGGGTGGTACAATAGGGACTCATGGCGAATACGTCAAAAATAACAACGGGAAAAGGTTAATCGACTTTTGTTTGACAAATAACTTGATTGTCACAAACACATTTTTCAAACACAAAGATATACACAAATTCACCAGAGTAGTTGAGACTCGAAACGAAAAATCAATCATAGACTACATTATAATTAACCAAAAATACAGGAAAGACATCCTAAATACGAGAGTCCGAAGAGGCGCAGAATTATTCACAGACCATTATTTAGTAACGTCAAAAATTAGAAAGAAAATAGTATCAATTGCAAGTAAGGTGAGTGTAACATATGAACCAGTACATAAAACAGTTATAAGAAGCTACAAATTAAGAGATAGCGAAACAGCAAAGATATACAAGGATTTAACACAAAAAGAAAAGGCGAAAGAGATGGTTGAGGAAGCAAAGCAAACATCCTGGGAGAAATTTGGAGAGAAATTGGAAGAAGACAAACATGGCAACCAAAAGCTTTTCTACAAAACACTAAAAACAATCAGGAAAGGAAGAAATACGAAAAATACATATCTTCTATCCAGAGACGGCAAACTGTTGACAGAGACAAAGGAAATAATGGAAAGGTGGAAACAACATTTCGAAGACATACTGACTGTACAACGAACGAACATGGTAGAAGAAACAGAAATTTCAGAAGCAGAACAAGAGCAAAGTGAATATGTACAGTTCGAAATAGAAGATGTGAAAGCAGCAATAGAAATGTTGAAAAGAGGTAAAGCTGCAGGTCATGACCAAATAACAACAGAAATGCTGCACAACTTGGGACACACAGGCTTGTTAACAATTCTAATCAATAAAGCTGCAAAGGAACACCGAATTCCTAAAGATTGGGAGATAGGAATAATACTGCCTCTACACAAAAAAGGTAACAATAGAGACTGTAACAATTATAGAGGTATTACATTATTAAGCATTGTGTCAAAAGTATACGAAAAATTGTTAGACTGTAAATTAAAAACCAAAATTGAACATCAGCTGGAAGACTCACAGAGCGGATTTAGAAGAGGAAGAGGAGTACAAGACCACATATTTACCATAAAACAAATGATTGAGAAGTTTCATAATAGCAATATGTATGTAGCATTCATAGATTTGGAAAAAGCTTTCGACAGTATCTCAAGGAAGACGGTATAGAACAGTTTAAGAAACAGAGGGGTCAACGAAGAACTAAGGAGCAGCATAGCCAGCTTATACCAATGCACCAGAAACTACATAGGAACAAATAATGCCGAGTCTGAGCAGTTTCTAACTAGGGAAGGCTTAAGACAGGGAGGAGCTCTAAGCACCACCTTATTTAACCTTATACTAGACGATGTAATGAAGGAAGTTAAAGCAAAAGCAACGAAACTTCTGGTGGGCTACAGAAATCTGGAACCAACCTACATAACAGAATGTGCCTTCGCAGACGATCTAATGATATGTGCCAAGAATCAAACGGACCCAAATTTAATACACATTCCTAGGGACACTGCCATATCTATTAACTACGACCTTCCAGATATATCACTGTGGGATATTTGTGCAGGCGAGTAGTCAGCCACGTCAGAAGGGTTGGCATACTCAGAAAATTCAGAAGCAGAATTAAAATGAATGCAAATTCAGTGATGAAGGCATATGAACGCACAAGGCTTTGTGGACGACATAGTGATTGTCACCAATGGGAAACTCCCAAGAAAAAGCATTATAATTTGTAGAGGAAAGGTGCCTTGAAGAGGACCGCAAAACAAACTCTTCTTTGTATTACCGGGACAATTAACAGCACGGAAACGTCATCAATGGAATCCCTCCTTTGGGTCTTTTTGTAAGGACGGAGGCAATGATGGCAATTCTTAGGCTGAAATCAGGAATCTTCTGGTCCCCGAATAATGTTCGAGGACATAGTGATACAGCTGGCTGCTGGATGAACCCATATTTCGCATAAGTTTTGATAGCATGTCACCAGAGAATTTACTGAGCGAGAGAACATTATTATCCCATCTAGGGAACAGGTGATGCACCCAGGTACTGGGGCTGGAATAAAAGGTTTTAGAAGGAAAACGTCCTTCAGCCTTGATCGATATACGACAGTGTTTCAAGCAGAATCGATTTCCGCTACAGCCTGTAATGATGAAAACATCAGAAGAGGACATATTGTCCAATTAAAATATTCACCGATAGCCAGGCTTTGCTTGAAGCTGTCCAGTAATCCAACAACTAAGTCTAGGCTGGTAAAAAACTGAATTTTCTAATAATAGGCTGGCAAGGGACAACAAAGTTTCTCTAGTAAGGGTTAGCCAGCCAGCACATAGGAGGATTGCAAGTAATAAAATGACGGAATAGTTAGCTGGAGAAGGTTGACACAAGTACACCTCCATACAAAGAGTTTGCTGAACAGGGTATAAAAGGAACTCTCAACCAGGCTATTGAAACTGGTTAAAAGACATATAAAGACAGTTGCTGACCTGGTGACTGAACACTGCATCCTGAGAAAGCATATTATCTGCAAAGTTAGTGAACCCTCGCATAGGTACTCTGCTTCTGTGAGAATTTGCATAAACTCAGACGAAAACACTTTGGAGAGGAAATAATAGAATCATCTACTTTATTCACAGTTTCCTGCAAATAAATTGTCATTTTAGTGAAGCGTGTGATCAATAATAGAGGTCAAAGGTAATAGAGTACAAGCATATTTCATATTATGCTTAGATATTAATTTGTAATAGTAAAGTTTATATCGAAAATAACTAATAATAGGGAATAAACCAGCTTCCATTGGAAATTACTCCCAACTTTTAAAATAAAATTCAAATTTCAATGCACTTTCCGACCACCACCCGAGGATTTCCGAACGCTAACGATGATATGTGTGATGTCAAACAATTTGTTCACTTTTGTTAATATGGCTGGTATTGCATTAGGTTCTGTGTAGTTTTGTGTTTATATTGTATTTTAATTAACTATTAATTGCTTCATCGACGTAAAAATATCATTTATATGTTTGTTAGAGACCATTACGTGTTTGTGTGTGCTTTTTTTTATTTCTAAAAGTCAACGTAAAATGGAAAGTGGAAATAAATATTCGATATATTTCCGAGGATATTTTAAGACTTTTGAAAGAAAATAGTTTGTCTGAAGTTTTAATAGACGCTGATTTACACTCTGGAACAATGCAATACTTGGAATACCACGTTTTTTCGGCTTTATCCATTTTTAAAGTTTTCAGAAACAAATTAGGTCACAAAAACTCAGAGCGTGATACACAAATAAGAACGTAAACAAATCGAGTGACGTCAACGGATGGGGCAGCCATCATTATGACGTAAAGCGCGTTTTGGCGGACTTTCAAATATTATGATTTTTAAAGTCGTTTTAAAAGTATAGTTTAAATTTTTTTGAAAAAATAGGCATGCAAGGTGTTAGGAGACCTAATGAAGCGTCAATTCGCACTAATAGCTATATTTATGCTTGTATCCTATTGTATAATAGTACTATAACGTTTTACAGAGTCTTTGAAAATCAAAGAAAAATTAGTGAGAAGCAACAACTACTTCTCTGGCTAAATGTCACGAAGGACATTGAACTACTCTTCCAAGTTTAACAGTGATATTGTCCTTTCGAGCAAACTCAAATTGTTGAATCAAAATAACAGTATGGGATTACGAAGAATTTTTAATTTGCAAACTGTGGAATATTTTTGAAGTATGTACAGATGTGTTATGTGATAGAGACGCCATTACCTACTATTCAAGCGTTCTGGTGCTAAAATTTGAATTGTATTTCAAAAACGTGAATTTCATTTCTCTCAAAGCCCTCAATTTTCTCAAGAAACAATATTTTTTGGATAAAGCTGATGTGTACAAACATCATGGAGCAGTTTTTGAAAATCAGTCATCATACCTATCAATTTTAACAAGCAGGCGTAATATTTCTAAACTTATAATCCAATACCTGGCCTAAAAATATCACGATCGTGTGTCAAGTGAAAAAAACAAAACTAGATGGAGAGTAGTAGATTGGTCGTTTGTGCGTTTTGAATAATAATTTTGTTGATTACCCGAATACGTCAAAGGTGCGTTTTACTACTCTAATAATGGGGTAGCTGCTATTTATATGGAATGACAACATACTTGCTCCTTTTCTGACGCATTTTATTTTCTAGGATAAACACAGGATTCTCGATGGAAGTGATAATGTTAATTAAATCATAAAATAGCAAATATTAAGTGAAATTCGGTAATACTTACATATTATATAGTGAAATACAAATACTTGTATTTATTATGGCAAATAATGTTTTGTATGAGTTTCACATTCATAATCCATGTTACATAACTGAAAATTGACACGTAACTAATTACCAATTACATTATAAAGTGCCACAGTTGTAGGATTATTGTAGAAAGAACTATTTCTATATTGGGTGCTCTCGTATATTTTCACCAATTTATTTCTATGTATAACTGACAAACGCCTTCAATCCTTCAGATAATATTGAATGCATTTTTCAAAATTGTTTTAGTTCAAAATAAGTTTGCTTTTTCACTTTTTAATTCGTCAACATTTTTTGGTACGTCCTACGCTTTCGGCTACACACCGTGTGTCCATTTAGTGCGGTATTATTCTTTCACGGCGTTGTTTGAATTTGAAAATGATTTTGGTTTTTACAGAATCTTCCAAAAAAGAAAGGTGCCACAAATATACATTTTTTTACAGTGAGGATATTTTGAAAGGTTTTTTTCCAACATCATTGCATCGCGATTAATATTTTACAAATTTGATAAAATAAATCTTGAATAAACCTTGATTGAAACTTTTACCACTATTAAAACATACTTAAGCTGTCAATGACATCGCAGAGAAAATGTTGAAATAATTTATTTCAAATAAATAAAATTGATATTCGAAAATTATTCCCCATATTTTCGTAATGAAAATTGGAAAATCATTTTTTCACAAATCTTTCATATGATTGATATTATTTTATATCTTTTGATAGTCGAGTTTCGAGTTTTGGAACATGCAGATTTTTGTATAAGGGATTTTTTTTCTATAAAACTAATATTAAAAAAAGTTTTTCTTACGTAGTAGTCACACTGTATAGAAGGAGGGACTCTGAAATTAATTAGGATGAAAATTGAGATAACAAAAAGATAATCAATAATAGCAAAAAATCAAGAAGATATAAACATACGAATTGACGAAAATATAATCCAACAAGTTCTCAAGTCTCAATTTTCAGGAGCAGTAATTTCAAACATCGGTAACCAAAATAAAAAGGTATATCATGGATAGAACAAAAAACATAACTTACCACATACTGACTTCTGGATTAATTAATGAAGAATGAATCTTAGAAAAAAACGGAACGTACTGTTCTATTCCAAACACTTTTTAGACCGATGCCAAATGTGGGTACTGAAATGGGAAGTGACTAGCAGAATGAGGGCTATTGGTATACCTGATAGCTGTAAAAGGAATAACAATACGTAACTCCGATTTATAAGTACCTTCATCTCCGTTAACTTTCTGGATGGTAATTGAAGGGCAGACTCTACGGTAATGGAAGGAGCCTGCTGGACAAGTACCAAACAAGTGTGGACTATAGCAGACATGACATATTATCTCGTCTGAATCATCACATTGTAAGACTTGTATTCTCGGAAGATCCAACGTGTCTCCGTCTGGAAAAGAATGGAACTGCAGTACTAATCGTTTGTGCCTGCCTCAACGCGACCCGAATCGGGTACCCAATTTTTGGCAGGATCTCTCTGTCTCATTGAGAGGTGGAATATTATCCACCAAATATACTGATAACATTATTAATTTGGAGAAATTTGAGTATGTGTGAGCTACAATAGACTGCGAGTCACAGCAAACCCAACTTAACCTAAAACTCTGTGTGCACCTGTAGTTAAATTATGTATATATCAGATGTGCCTCTCAAAAAATATTAAATGATACATTGCAATTCTGACTCCATAAAAGCACTCACGGAATCAGAAATTCAGAAACAAAAAAGTCAAAGCTCAAATGGAAGTAGACGTATATGGGACTCGAAGATTTCAATGACATACCTACATCAGGAAATCAGTCGAATGTTTTTTTTATATGCCGTTAATGTGATAGCAAATAAACTTTTGACTGAACGATAGTATGAAACAATTCAAGTTGTTTGAAACCTCATTATATTTGAACCAATGTTCCATTTATATTTGTCACGCGCTTTGCTTACTCAGTAGCTTTATCAACGGAGTGAAGGTATAATCTGAAATTTTTGAGTAACTGTGCATCAAAACGGAATTTTATGGATATTGACAAGAATAAAAAAATCTTTACATGGATATATAAACTGCAAAAAGTGCCTGAATACGAAGTTTTACGAATATTAACAAAAATATTGGATATCACTTGGAACTGGAAATTTACAAAAAATATTTACAAAAGACACACCTGAACTATTACCCGAATATTTGTTTCTATTCACCTTAAGAGCTTGTAACAGATAGTAAGAATCTCATTTTTTGTCATAGCTACGTTCGTATTCTGGAATTCTAGTTTTAAAATTTCTATGAGTTTTACCGATATAAACTATCCCCTTCCAACTTTTAAATTCAAATTTTAAAACTTAATTCAGTATTTATGGTTGCACCGGTAACATCCCAACAATTTGTTACTTCAATAACTGAAATTGCAGACTTTATTAGGAGTTTATTATTTATGAAGCCTATTTGGATTGTGTTCGATTTCCAGTATCCAGCTACCTTTAGCTGAAACGAGTACCGGATAATATTGATGTGTGCATAGAATTGCAGTGACATATTATGAAAGTGGCATTCATATTTTACACATCATGAATCTGTTTCCCCATCCAGGTTAAAAAATTAATATTTTAAAGGCTATTCGGTATTAGTAGGCAGCATATTCTCTAAGCCATCACGCAACAGGCTCTCCGATAGTTTTATTCATTTTAACAAAATATTCTCTTAAATACAAGGAAATTATTATAAGTGTTAGCGTGCAAAATTGATTTGCCTGTTGAAATGACAAAATTAATGTTTTTAATGGTATATTTTATTGATCCACATGAAATCTGGAAGCTACGATTTGTTGAAATTCACAATTCATTTGGTTTAATTTAAACATGTTTTCTAGTTTATTAGTAATGAAAAATTCCATTCCATTCTACTAATGTATATTATTTATCACTAGTAATGTATTACAAAATAAGTTACAATGTAACCGACACGTGTGTTTAATAGGTACTGAAATAAAATAATTCAGTAGGTGTTATGACAATGAATAAAAAAAAATTGAGTAACTCAAAATGTAACTTTTATGCTGTCAAAAATACTGCAGCAAATTCGCTCAATTATGTTTATTTCGGTTTTAGTTCAGTTAAAAGCTATTTTCATAGTAAAAGTAATTTCCTGTCCTATATTAAGATCACCCATTTAATAATATATTTTGACGGATCTAGTATCTCATTCAATGTAATAGTTGTTTGTACAAACCTGTGCTGCTTCTTATCGTTTCTATTCGTAGTTACGATAATATAAAATATTATTTATTATTAGAATCATCATTCAAAGCTACAAAATTTTATAAACTTCAGGAAAAAATAAATACTCGCCGGATTTTGAGAATGTTGATAGATATTAAAAGTGGAGTATCATACAAAAAATGAAAAAAACAAAATACAAAATTCATCAGTCAAATTTAATATAGAACAGAAATTACTGGCTCGTTGTATTTCGCTTTGACTTATGCCTACGTGAAAACCAAAACTCCCTGCAGGTAGTTGTTGATCCGATAACAATATCATTTCTTCTTTGTTCCTTCGAAAAGAGGTGGGATAATTGATTATTTTATTATAATGTATGATTATTTTCCTATTCGAATATTTGGCTGGTGAAATAATATTTGATATAAGATTTTTAAATTTATTCAAGTAATTAGTCTATTATTTATTTGTGCTTCGGAAAATATTTTTCCGAATTTTTATTGCCCTAATTGAAAGTGCTTTTAACAATTAATGGTTGTCCTTCTTAATGAATATTATAATCTGATTGTATGAATATGAGAAGAGCTTTCATTGCTTGTGTTCCTTTGTGTGACCTGTACTGCACCTACCTACTTTATATCCAATTCCCTTTATCCATCTATGTCTAGAATGTCCAGAATGATGTCACTGGTCGGTCATATTGTTCTGGAAGGCACATGTCATATTCAATCAAGTTTTGATGTTTGATAAGTGAACAACGGATATTGGAAATTAATTAGTAATAAGTTATGGTGTTATTTATGAAGTTTTCATTATTCAAATAAAATTCATAATATATTCTCTAAGGTCTGTCTAGCAGCCAACCGACTTACAGCACATGTCAAAATACACATGTCAGGTGTTCTGAAGATGTCTTCTGGAAAAAATGTGTTTAAATCATTGAAACATCGAGGTTATAGTAAGTATAACTGATGAATCAAAAGGAACCTGCAAGTTGACCAAAGCCTTAATATTCACAGCGGAATACATTATCAATAAGCCAATACAAACAAAAAAAACCGAGTGACGCAAATCTAACCAAATGTGTTGATCAAATGTGGAAGGATATAATCAGAAGAACGATATATACCGATATAACTTGGACACCCGGTATATCCTTTACCAAGATCGAATTATATCAACCCCATATTGTATTGAAAAGCGGTTGATTAGAGACAAAACGGGAATTGTTTGAAGCTGAACTAGTTTGTGGATAACTATTCCTCAAATGGGATTTAAATACTGTACCATCAATGAGGAGAATATGCGAAGCAGAAATGGATCTAATATGGTCTGTTTTCTTATCCTATAAAGTGTCCTGATCTATCAATTCCCTTGCTGAGGTTATTTTGCACTTCATATAACCCAATCCTTGCTTCTCCCATTATCACCAGGTATAATGAAAGAAAGCCAAATGAGGCATCTAGTGCTACTGTTGAGGTAGCACATGCAAGTCTTTGCACCTTTCCTAGCCTCATCATTGCATTATTTTGTGTCCTTGTCCACTAGACCAAAGATATGTTATCATGTGTTCAACCACTACATTGTATCAGTGTATCATGCGAGGACTTAACCCACATGTTTCCCCA